>JAZKJV010011309.1:0-495659 GCA_037367405.1 Ottelia alismoides
TATTAGATTCACACAATCATTGTTAATCAACAAATTCTATTTCAAATTAGAACTACTTCACAGGGTTGGTATTGATTGTCAAAAAATTATTATGAATTATTTTTTATAAATAGTTATCAACAAATTCTAGTTCAAATTAGGTCAGGGCTAAGTAAAAAGGAGAAAGAATGTAAGTTGTTTTCCAACAACTTCAATGTGAACATGAAAATATGACTCCTATGGTAGATGTGCACCATGTCCTCTCTCTCTCTCTCTCTTTATTTCTTGATGATAATATTGCATTATTATCTTTCTACTTCTAAATGATTAAGGACTAAATCCTAGTGATGAACCACGTTCTCATCGCTTTAATTGTATTGTATTGTTGTAGCAAAAGCGTTGAGAATGATTCATCCAAAAACCACACCATCGAATCTGTGGAAATTATTTTACTTGGCAAGCTACCAAGGTCGAACACAGGGACACGAACCTCCTCATCCATCTATCAAAAATCATCGATTAAAATCGAGTGATTAAATTCACAAATTTAGATCTTCATATAAAACAAAATGATATGAAGGTACAAAATGCAAATAGAATGACATATAGATGATGCATGCATATTTTTATGTAGTTAAAATGAGATTTAATATGTGATGATTCACAATAGAATTTCGTGTGACGCAATAGATGGCCATGCATGAAATAATATACAGATATGCCCCGAGTTAATCAAATAAATGATCATTCAAGTAAAGATCAATTTCAGAGGTAATTGTTGTATTAGGATAACTTCATATCGAGCAAATGGAATTTTGAATAAATAGTAGGAGGCATTATATGCTTAAGAATTTAGCTACATAATTGAAGTGTTAGATCAGGAATAACCTATTGATGATCGCTTAGCACGCGTTTTTATATGTGTTTGTTGTAGTACATGTACTTAACGCATCAGTCAGAATCGAGAGAAGATCTCCGTGAAGAGTGTCTCGGCTTGAATTTTATATCCCGGGCAAGTCCGGGGTTGAACACAGGGAGGCAAAGGAACAACTTCGGGTCAATTCGAAAATTTAGGTCTAGATTTCGAATGTGGGTTTTTTTAATGCAAAAACAAATGAAATGCACAATGCATGTGAATTAAGAAACTAAGAAAGCACACAACTTAGCCAAATTAATTTTATTATGAAATTAACCAGATTTAGCCAAATTATATTTTCCTAAAACCCTAATCCAGAGGTGAATACAAGACATGTTTTTTTAATTTTAGAGATTAAAGTACAATAATTAAAAATGCACAATTTTTATGGTTTTTTAGCAATTTTCACACAAACAGAATGCAAAAATTATGAAAATTTTACTGGAATTAAAACATGATCAAGGATGCTACATTAATTTTTCTGGAATTTTATGACAAAATATGAATTTTTATATGAAATTTTTATGGATTTTTAATGGAAACAGCTGTAAGTAATTAATTTCTAATAAATCTATATTAACGAATTAGACAGAATGTGAATTATCTCAAAAAGGTATTTTTATAAGAAATCCTGGAGATTTGAATTTTCGCAAAAAGATGTTTGTAGATTTAACCAAAAATCATTTACTACAACCATTCTACAATTTATTTAAGGCACAAGACAACTCCAATTGAGATGAAATTTGGAAAGTAATTAAAGCACACACCAATGCATCATTATTGGTTTTTGTGAAATTTTTCGAGCAATTATGAGTGAGATATGAATTTATGACCACTAACTGGGTAAAATATGCAGAATTTCACTTGGATAATTTTAATTAATTCATCACAACTAACAAAAATACAAATAAATATCCAAATGGTAGGGAATTAGTTGCTCCACACTTGATATTTTTCATTAAATAAAGTGATGCAAAAACTATGTACAAATTAACACACGAACACAGGGTTATCCTTGCAAAAATGAAATGAAAACTGACAATATAAAAGCATGCACAAGGACCTTTTTGTAATTATAAAAACTTAGAGGGAAACATGCAATTGTTACAAAATAAAAAAAAACAGAAGTAACCTTCGTCTTCCTCACGGGGCTCGATGCTTGGGAGGGGGGCAGCGGAGGCTGCACGACTCGCGCGGGGGAAAAGGGGGTGCGGGGGCACATCGGCTGGCCGCACGCGGCCACGATCGGCGAGGAGGCACGGGGGCGTGGTGGCGCGACCGCAGGCTGGAGCACCGACGGTGGGAACTGTAGGCGGAGCAGACCGCTCGGGAGGAGGCGCGATGGCGCACCAGCTGCAGGTACTTGCGGGGAGCAGCGGCCGACGGTTGGGTGCTGCTGGCGGAGGGACGGCCGACGGCGGTGGCGGACGGCGTCGCCTACCCGTGGAAGAAGGGGGCGGCGGTGACTTGTTGCCTTTTTTAATTTTTTAATTTTTTTGATTTTTTGTGATATTTTTTTGTTTTATTTTTAATTTTTTTCTTAAACAGCTAATGCAAATAAAAAGATGAGGAGATAGGTTGATGGAGTAAAATAAATGAATGTGTGGTGATGGTGATGATATGGAATAAACAAGTGGGGGTATGTGGATGGTAATGTGATGTGATCAAAAAAATGAGAAAATAGCAACGATGACAAAAATGAAGGGAAAATACCTATGATGGAGACGATCGCCTATGGTGTGTTCACGAGAAGCACAGTCTTTGCTCAAATCACCGGCAAGTGATGAGCTCAAGCAGCGCACGCATGTGGCTGCGATGTTGGCCAAGAAGCCATCAGATCTCATCGGAGAGAGGGTTGTTGTTGCTCAACCGCGGTTGCGTCGCTGTCACCGATTCAACTCTGGGAACTAGGCTCTTCTCACATAAATATGGATCAAGTGCAAAATGAGGAGGATTGGATGTATAAAAAGAGATGGAAAAATGGAAGTTAGAATGAAGGTGGAGTGGAATGGAGGTTAGAATGGAGGTGGAGTTGAATTAGAAGTTGAAAAAAATGGTGGAATGATGGAGTTGAATGGTGATTATTGTAGAGAATGAAAAAAAATAAAATAAATAAAATACATAAAAGTAGCCTACTTTATATAAAAGAATAAAATAAAGAAGAAAAGTAGTATGGAAGATTTACAAAAGTAGGTCCATAAAACACCATGTACATGGATTTTTTTACTTTTCTAATTTATTTTTTTTGTATTTTTAATAAACGATATTTACAAAATAAAAATAAAATAAAATGATATAAATAAAATGAAACATAAAAGAGTTTTTTTTTTGATTTTTTTAGTAATTAAGAAGAGTACATAAA
The DNA here is from genome assembly GCA_037367405.1 of Ottelia alismoides. Taxonomy (NCBI): domain Eukaryota; kingdom Viridiplantae; phylum Streptophyta; class Magnoliopsida; order Alismatales; family Hydrocharitaceae; genus Ottelia; species Ottelia alismoides. Next base: position 3,258 of record JAZKJV010011309.1, read on the forward strand.
AAATGAAGACAAAAAGATATGTACAATATATACAAAGTACACCTAGGTCCCAAAACCCAAATGTGCAAACGAGCTCTGATTTTAATGAAACCACTTTCGTTGGATAGATAATTTTCTAACTTGAACTTTAAAAGTGAGTTTGGTGAATTTGGAGTTCATACGGAGCGAGAATTCAGCCGGGAAGTTGGACTTTACGGCTTTTTCTCTTTGGGATATAGGAGTATTTTATTTGAGGTGAAATTTATTTTGTATTTTTGTATTTTTATATAAATTTTTATGAACAAGATAGAGAAAGAATTAGCCAAAAAGAAGTTGAAATGAATTTATTAAAAAAACATGAAGTTTTGGGCTATTTATAGGTGGAAAACTCCGTTAATTTTGCGTCTTTTCATTGTTAATTTATTTTGTACAATCTAATATATAATAACTAGCGTCTTTTATTTATAAGAGTCACTTTGTTAATTTATTGATTTTATAGACATTTATTTGAGATTTTACTCGGGGATTTTGCTAAGATCGAGATATTGAGATGATGAATCGCGGATTCATCACCTATGCCATGAGATAGAGAATAAAATTTGCAATCTAATGAAACTGAAAATCATCTAGTTTGAAGTTTGAATGCTCAAGTTATGAAGGAAATCGTGCTAGGGGCATAAATGTAAAGAAAAACATGGAAATAAAAAGATAACTATTGTAAATAGGTCCCTGTAGGGGTATAAATGTAATTTACAAAAACAGTTGGGCCTCATTATAAAACTCCCAAGCGCACATGTGAGGCACACACACCTGGGATTGTCTTCTTTGCATATATGGAAAGCTCGGAGGACATAGTTGCAATTTGCCCATCCCGTACGCGCACTGCACGCGTGCGGTCTAAGCTCGGGACGAGGCTCGGATTGACCAAAGATATGGAGGCCACATGGCATAGCCTCCAGCTTTGTTTCTACTTCGAGTATGACGAACCTCTTGGTATGGGTGGAGCAATGTGGATCCTCTTGGACAGTCAAATGAACACCGGGGTGCCCATCCAAAGCCTTTTTTAATTTTTTATTTTTTTGATTTTTTGTGATATTTTTTTGTTTTATTTTTAATTTTTTTCTTAAACAGCTAATGCAAATAAAAAGATGAGGAGATAGGTTGATGGAGTAAAATAAATGAATGTGTGGTGATGGTGATGATATGGAATAAACAAGTGGGGGTATGTGGATGGTAATGTGATGTGATCAAAAAAATGAGAAAATAGCAACGATGACAAAAATGAAGGGAAAATACCTATGATGGAGACGATCGCCTATGGTGTGTTCACGAGAAGCACAGTCTTTGCTCAAATCACCGGCAAGTGATGAGCTCAAGCAGCGCACGCATGTGGCTGCGATGTTGGCCAAGAAGCCATCAGATCTCATCGGAGAGAGGGTTGTTGTTGCTCAACCGCGGTTGCGTCGCTGTCACTGATTCAACTCTGGGAACTAGGCTCTTCTCACATAAATATGGATCAAGTGCAAAATGAGGAGGATTGGATGTATAAAAAGAGATGGAAAAATGGAAGTTAGAATGAAGGTGGAGTGGAATGGAGGTTAGAATGGAGGTGGAGTTGAATTAGAAGTTGGAAAAAATGGTGGAATGATGGAGTTGAATGGTGATTATTGTAGAGAATGAAAAAAAATAAAATAAATAAAATACATAAAAGTAGCCTACTTTATATAAAAGAATAAAATAAAGAAGAAAAGTAGTATGGAAGATTTACAAAAGTAGGTCCATAAAACACCATGTACATGGATTTTTTTACTTTTCTAATTTATTTTTTTTGTATTTTTAATAAACGATATTTACAAAATAAAAATAAAATAAAATGATATAAATAAAATGAAACATAAAAGAGTTTTTTTTTTGATTTTTTAGTAATTAAGAAGAGTACATAAAAAATGAAGACAAAAAGATATGTACAATATATACAAAGTACACCTAGGTCCCAAAACCCAAATGTGCAAACGAGCTCTGATTTTAATGAAACCACTTTCGTTGGATAGATAATTTTCTAACTTGAACTTTAAAAGTGAGTTTGGTGAATTTGGAGTTCATACGGAGCGAGAATTCAGCCGGGAAGTTGGACTTTACGGCTTTTTCTCTTTGGGATATAGGAGTATTTTATTTGAGGTGAAATTTATTTTGTATTTTTGTATTTTTATATAAATTTTTATGAACAAGATAGAGAAAGAATTAGCCAAAAAGAAGTTGAAATGAATTTATTAAAAAAACATGAAGTTTTGGGCTATTTATAGGTGGAAAACTCCGTTAATTTTGCGTCTTTTCATTGTTAATTTATTTTGTACAATCTAATATATAATAACTAGCGTCTTTTATTTATAAGAGTCACTTTGTTAATTTATTGATTTTATAGACATTTATTTGAGATTTTACTCGGGGATTTTGCTAAGATCGAGATATTGAGATGATGAATCGCGGATTCATCACCTATGCCATGAGATAGAGAATAAAATTTGCAATCTAATGAAACTGAAAATCATCTAGTTTGAAGTTTGAATGCTCAAGTTATGAAGGAAATCGTGCTAGGGGCATAAATGTAAAGAAAAACATGGAAATAAAAAGATAACTATTGTAAATAGGTCCCTGTAGGGGTATAAATGTAATTTACAAAAACAGTTGGGCCTCATTATAAAACTCCCAAGCGCACATGTGAGGCACACACACCTGGGATTGTCTTCTTTGCATATATGGAAAGCTCGGAGGACATAGTTGCAATTTGCCCATCCCGTACGCGCACTGCACGCGTGCGGTCTAAGCTCGGGACGAGGCTCGGATTGACCAAAGATATGGAGGCCACATGGCATAGCCTCCAGCTTTGTTTCTACTTCGAGTATGACGAACCTCTTGGTATGGGTGGAGCAATGTGGATCCTCTTGGACAGTCAAATGAACACCGGGGTGCCCATCCAAAGACAACTTTACGTAGTTGCTCCTCCTCCTCTACCGTTCAAAGGGCGACGTGATCATGACTCCGACGAAAGCTATCTTTCTTCTATGTGCTCCTCTGTAGTTGGTAGAGATCCTGATACCTTCCTGGAAGCTCCGCGACGTAGCTCGGCTGAAGGCGGAGGCAACGAAGCTCTGGGATCGAGCTGTCGTTGAACGCTCGTTGGAGGCTGAGTTGGAGAACAAAGTTCCATCCGAATTCCGGCTATTCAACATGTGTTATTGCAAAAGGGGTTAGTCTAGAAAGCCGAAGCATGGTGCATGCGACGTGGGGATGGAATGGAGGTCCCGTGCGGGCGGAGGGGTGGAGGACTTGAAGATCACCTTCGACAGACCACAAGATGAAATGGGAAGGAGGTGGTTGGGGTTCTGGAGAAGGGAATCAGTGATCGAAAGTCGTGCACAAGAATGGTGGATGTGTGGCGGAGCTCGGAGGATGGTCAGGCAGTGGTGAATGTGTTGTGTGTGTCAGAGAAATAAAGAGAAAAACGTAGAAAAAGAGGGGAAGAAGATTACCTGATCGGGGCAAGTGCTTTGGTGGCGGAGGCAGCTTGGGTTGAGCTTCTTGTGAAGCACGGGGGTCGTCTCACAATGAGGCCAGTCGATCCTCAATGCTCGGGCAACCCCGGGGTGGTGGAGCTACATGGTCGAAGCCATGGATCGCACCTGGGCATGGGGTCGTTATTGCCTCGACGATCTGCCCCTCTGCTGCCACCGAAGGGGCGAGGGAAGCTAAGCCTCTGCCCATGTAGTGGTTGATGAGGAAGATCGTGAGTGGTTGAGGGCCATTTAAAGGGGGAACTCCGACCATTTCGTGTGGTAGTAGAGGTGTTTGTAACAACCATCGTGAAGGATTGGTGTGATGACATGGGCCATTAATGGGCCCATGAGGATGACAGATGACCGGGCTTTGTGGGGGCACCTTTAGATATTGGAGAAGCGTTGAGGGTCGATGGCTAGAATTGGAAGGGGTCGAGGGGTTGGTGAGGTGTAACGATTGAGAAGGGGGTTACTGGAGGTGGGAGATGGGATCCTCGCCTTTGGATCAAGCGATCCAACGGCTGGAATGCGAGCGTAGGTGGGTCGCTCAGATTAGATCAGGCGATCTGATCTAAGGGTGGAGAGTGGGGCGGGGACGTGCAATCGAGATGAAGTAGATGGCCTCATCCAACGGCTAGGTGATTAGAGGCGACGTGGAGGAAGCAGGGGTGTTGGATAAAAGGTTATCGTGCGGTTGAGGAAGAGGCGGAAAGGAGTGGTCATGATGAGGTTGATAAGAAGAGATCGGAGGGTGGAGATGCATGCGGATGTGGACGACAGAGATGGAGGCAGGAGGCGAGGATCTAATGGCTAGTGGAGAGGTCAGGTGGTGCATAAAGAGATGGGTCGCATGGCGGCTCTAGAGAGCGCCGCATGGCCCAATGAAATTATCAGAAATTAGAAAAATAAAAGAAATTTAAAAAAGAATTAGAAGAGGATCGAATTAACAAAAAATCAAAACACGACTACAAGTTTCATGTTGACTACACAGTCAAAAGAGGTCAAAAAAAAGAAAGATTTTTTGGAGCATTTTTTAAAAAACATTGTATTTTAATGGGTTTAGATTTTTGTATTTTTAATTTCTTTTTAAATCCAAGATAAATATATAGAATATTTATCTATTTTTTTTGGGATTTTTAATAAAAGAAAAAATAAAGAAAATATTAGTTAGAAATATACAATAATCAGGATTAATAATTAGGGTTAATTATAGGGAGGAGGATTATTGCTATAGATGCGGAATTAATGAAGATTTGAAATTAAGTTCTTATTATTCGAGGATATAAAGAGAGAATTGTGATTATTAATCAGAGATTCATCACCTAGCCATTCAATCCAAGGAACATGATTGCCATTTTCCCACACATTATCCTATAAAAGAAGAGGCACAGATGCTCTTCTGGAAAATGTTGATTTCCAAGTCATGAGAATTGGGAGTTCCTTTCAAAAAAACCATGAGAAAATCCCACGGTCGTCCGCCCTCTCCTCTTCTCCTCTCCATCGTGTTGCCCTATCTCGTGAGGAGGATCGTTTACTTAGATGCCTCAAATTTGCGAAGAAGAATGCGTATTTTGTAAGATGAAATATGGAGCATTGATCATCTCTAAAGATCATCTTGGACATGGACATCAATAAGAGAGAACAACCCCTCTAGTTTGTGAGACATACATGGATCATCTTCTTGTCTACATATGTTGCTCCAGTGGATCAGACTTAAGCCAGGAGCTCTCTTACTTTGGAGGATAATGATCATATTCACAATTCATAGATACTTTCCCTCATCTCGTGTGGACGGTGAAATGGTTTGAAAATTATTTCCGGTACCATGTGATTTTGCCTTAGATTTTTTGGTTATATGCTATATATTCAATTCATACAATATGAGTATATTTATCCAGATTGGATCTAGACTTCTTCAATTCCTCATCCGAAACATGGCGGAAATGACAACTCAAGAAGAGCCAAGGTTGGCAGGCCTCTACGAAGAGGCTTTATAGAGAGGACGAGTAATGCTATACCTTCCCCAATTACCACATTCAAAGCTCAATCGATCGATTCCAGCCACGCATGCCAAAGATTCTCAAGCAAGGACAGTTATAATACAAAGCACCTACAACCATTGACCAAGAATGGGCCAAGGAAGGGGAGGGGCCCAATGAGATTCACGAGAGAAGCGGTTGTGAGGTTGGTCACGGGGAGCGAGAGAGAGGAGGGGGTGGACTAGCAACGCCCATGCTATTCCTCCCAACGATAACTTCAACGAGAGGTGAGGACGTCGAGGGAGAATAGATTCCCTCTCTCTCTATTCCACTCAATTTTATACCATTATTCTCATAACGAACATGGCCTAAATGTATATTGGATGTTAACACGAATATTAATGTAAAAAATCCTCTCTACTTTATTCTATTTCAGGCGTCTTTGAAAGTTTGTTGCCCCTCACTCACTCACTCTTTTCTTTTGTGCTCCGGTCACTCACCCCTCTCCCTTTCTGTGGTGCTCATATTCCCCACAACTTTTCACTTCTTCCGTCATACCCTCTCGCCGGCAGCCACGCTCTCGTCGCCCACCGTCGACTGTGCATGTCGCTTCCACCCCCACCCCACGTTGTAATTTTCCTATTTTCCCTAGATTTTGTTCGTTGGGCTCTTGCTCGCGCCCCGTATCCGATCCACGCTCTCGAATTGCCATCGGTTCCTGGTTCTACGCATCCGAGGTGATCATCCTCTCGTGTTCTTCGTCGGTTGATCCGAAAGATTATTCTTAGTTGTGAATCGAGTTTGTTTTGTACTCATCTCTTCCGGGAGAACAGCGGTTTTCTGTTGAAGGAGAACACCTGATGAGGTTTTGACGGGGAAGAACAAGCAAGAATCACGCATGTACAAATGAGAAGACGATTTTTGCAAGGTATTCGTAGGATCAGTCTGTAGCCAATTGATAGAAGGATGGCTATCTCAACTGTCCATTAGATGTATATGGGAGAATATATATTCTCTCTTCCCTTTATACGAATACTGGGGAGGAGATTATAAGAGCAACGAGGAGACTGTTACAGACGTAATGGACATGATGTGGGTGCGAGTGTAATAATCCCCGCCATTTTCTCCTATTAAAAGTTGTGGACTTTTTCTCCCTCATCATTTGACCCTCTTCTTTTAGATAATTTCGGTCAATTGGTCATGTAGTAGAACTTCTTGTCGAAGTTCTCCTTGTCAGGTGCTCTTACTCTTGCATTTTGTCATGTAAGATAGGAGAGTGTCAGGGAAATTGGCTTGTTGGATATCCCTGATATCTTTTGTGGTGTCCTCACATTATGATCTTTAACACGAGTTATCTCCCGGCCTGTGGCCAAGAGGAGTCTGGATTAGGGTCATAGAATATGGTAGAAGTCGTGTTGATGCATGACCAAGATTGGTAGATGATGCCCATAAGTGACTTTGGAGGATGATGCACTGGAACAAGATCAATGGGGCTAGAGCTGTTGTACGTGTCCTTGAGCAAGATGGATGAGGTTCATTAGGACGACGAGGCCAATGTCGATAGAGGTGTTATCAAGTAAGACTAGCTGGTAATTGCCCCTGACCAATGTCAAGGTTGGTATGAGGCAACCTCCAACAAGGTTGGCAGACAGATTCTAAGAAACAATAGATGGCACATATTTTTTCGTAGCTGTGCTTGGAGAAAGTTCAAGCTCTCGATGAGAGTCCTAAATGATCACAAAGGTTGAGCTCGAATATATAAATGAGGCTTTGACCTAGAGATAAAGAGCTTTGATTGCAATTTTTGTAAGCTTGTTGAAATCCAATCATGGAGGTCTTGAGAAGGATCTAAGAGGGGCTTTTTAAACTCATTGTTAAACGGAAACCTTATTGGGAAGTGAGTGCTTTCTCAGGCTATCCTAAGGAGTTATTAGCCACTGTAGGAAGATCGAGTTAAAAGAGATTCAAAGGAAGAACGAGCCTCTCGCATGGGCTCTAGGAGGAGAATATTTGTAGTGTTGGGAAGGAGGAACCATCTATGTGAGAGGGGTTTGCAGTGAAGGTTGTTTGGGGGATGGGGGAACTCTTATGGGGGAGATGTGAGGAGGAATATGTGACTGCCACTCTCCAAGTGTGTGCATCTCATCATAAGATGTTTACAAGACGAGGTTGCACTCTCCCAAAGGTGTTCATGGTAATAGATGCACACTACAATGAAGTGGATTTTCAGGAGGGAGAATGTCTCATCATGAGTGGAGACTTCAATGGCCTCATGCAGAGGGGGAAATGGGTCTGTTGCTGCTCGTTGAAGAGGGACTTTGGATGTGAGCCTAGGGGATTCTAAATCATTTAAGGAAACTTAGGGAAGTAATTTAAACATGCTTTATGTGCTACATGTTGAAAGTTCAGACACCACCAGATGTGTAAAGGTCCTCTAAATCGGGGAGGGGGACTCTTCATCCTGCAAAGATGGAAGGAGACACACTTTAGTTGGAAGATGTGCTCTCCTGGTCAGTAGAGATTGTTATGGCGGGATCCAAAGCCTGATTGGAGGGAAGTTTTGAGGAGGAGGGAGGTATTCCATGATGGAGAAACAATTTGTAGTAGATGTCAAAATGGAATACTCGTATTCAAAAGGCTCGATATCTCACTGTCTTCGTACAGATGATGATGGTAAAAGAAGAGGGTAGGAGACTATTGTAATAGTAGATCCTTGATTACTTTATGAGATGTATGGTGGAAAAGAAGTAACAAGAATCAAGCATGCATGCTGAGATCGAGCTTTTACGATGTATCCTCATGAGTGCATGATTACTTCTCGGTTGATGAATGACAATGTAGGACTTTATGACCTTATTTCTTCATTATATGTACACGAAATGAAAATGTTAAGGTTGTTCATACACGTAAAGATTGAATTCGGAATGATGCGGTCAGAAGGAAAGTTGGCGTATCTCCGATAGAGGATAAGATGAGAGAAAACCACTTAAGATGGTTTGGTCATTTGCAAAGGAGGTCGGCTGATGCACTCGTTAGAAGATACGAGCTTTGGGATGTTGAGCCAGCTAAGAAAGGGTGAAGAAGGTCCAAGAAGTGTTGTAATAAGACTTTCCGAAGGGATCTTAGTTTTTTTGGATCTAAGCCCGAGAATGACCCAATATAGATCGGAATGGAGGCCAAGAATTCATATAACTGACCCTACTTAATGTGAGAAAAGGCTTTGTTGGTGTATATATACATTAAATGAAGCCGTTGAAATCTAGAATGTGGAAGCGAGTCGATGAACAGAGCAATAAAATACAGAAAGATAAACATTGAACACAGGACTTTACGTGGAACCCTACTCCTAAGGACCAGGAGAAAGCCTCAAAGGGTCGTATGTTTTCATTGAACTTTCTCATTGAGTACATGGGGTGCGGGGCTCCTTATATAGCCTCACAGACAGACCCGAGTCCCACAGATAGTAGATGTGGGACTAAACATGAGTGGTTGATAATTGGATCCTGGAGAGATTCAATTACCACTCTATTACATTATCTGACACTCCCCCTCAAGCTGGAGATGAGAAAGCTGCAGCTTGCAATAAAAAGAAAAAGGTATACATCACATCTTCACACGTATATCTAAAAAGTACATATGTCCGCTGCTGGTAGAAGACCTTGCTCGAGGACAGGTCTACGACTTTCAGGTCATCGGAATGTATCTCCGCCATGCCTGTAGAGTCGCTGTGATACCATGTCACTGGAACGTATCTCTGTCGTGCCTGGAGAAGAGTCGAAGTAGAAGAAGTCCAACACGGACTAATAGTCGGGTATAAAAGAAGTATACACCCTAACGAATAAGTCGATGCTTTGTGAAGATAAATGATATGTAGAAATTTGGAATGTCGGTCTGTCAGTCGTGGATGAGTAGAAGTCCTGAAGAATATGTCCATCTTTGACTCCCCCTTTCTCCCATACTTGATAGAATAAAAGGAGTCAAATTCCTAAGTAGTACCTGGGAATTACTTAAAAACTCAGGTACTACTTAATGTTTTTTTTTACTCAAAAACTACAAGGGTGTCGCATGTTGAACATGCGACACTCCTTAAGTTTTTTTTTACCCAGGAAATACATATGTGTCGCATTTTGGATATGCACTATAGATAACGCATATTCAATATGCGACATATATCCAGGGAATTCCCCTCGAAAAGGACTGGTCTCGAAATGTTCTGTACAGGTAACGCATGTTGCATATGCGACACCTTTCCAGGGAATTTCCCTACAGATAACGCATTTTCAATATGCGTCATCTTTACAGGGAATTTCCCTCGAAAATGACTGGGCAGGTGTGGGCTATGGAATTTCAACATATAACGCATTTTCAATATGCGACATCCTTACAGGGAATTTCCCTCGAAAATGACTGGCCAGGTCTGGGCTATGGAATTTCATGTTTATAAAAACCCTTGAAAAAAGCATGCCAATTGCATGTTTCTAATGTAAATAGACATCTTTTTGCAAACATTCCAGACATTGCAAACATTCCAGACATTCCAAACATCAAATGTTTCTAATGAAAGATGTATGATCCAAAGAAGACATTCCAAATATTTAATATAAGTAGACTTGTTCATGAATATACATAACATTTTTTGCATCATATTAAAAATTACAATGATTACAAGTCAACGTTTTTTCCTCCGCTGGTATGTAATCGTAGAATCTGGAGGATGGAACGGTAATAGACGGTTCGCTTCGTCTATCATGTGGATTTGAGAGGGCCCTGGGACATCTTCCTCGAACGTTGGCATCGACGGCGGCGTTAGTGTGCAGTAAGTTGGTCGTGTCTGGCTGGCGTCCAATCCATGCCTCAACAGTACCTGAGGCGTTGGCAAGTCCTCTCGTGGTCGCTCGATGGCAGGTGTGAAGTAGTCTCCTTGCGCAATGTTATCATCTTCCGCAGCGACTTCTTCATAGTCCATGGGTTCCGCGACTTGTTCACGCGCCCTACCTCGACCTCTTCCTCTTCCCCGTCCTCTTGCCCTTCCTCGCCTTGCCTCCTCCCTAGCCACATCTGCACGCTCGTCATGTAACGTGACCGCATCTGCAAATTGTAATGACAGCCACTCCGTCATTTCCGCCTTCGCTTGTGCCGCAATCTCGCGGCATTCCTCGTGTCCAATGTCGTAGACACGGCTCCACAAAGCGAGCTGCATCCAAGGAAAAGACGTAGATGTAAATTTGAAACAGTTTTCTTAATTAATTTACCAAAAAAATTATAGTTCGAGTACTTACGTTGCTTGCCAGAGTTGCACCCAAACGTCCGACAAATCTTCGAGTAATGGTCCGATACCATTGCTCATATGCGGGCGTCGCAAATACCCCTCTAGACCGATCGATGCGAATAATTCTAACTTCCCGCTCATCCAAGCGGGCAATATGCAAGCTGTGTTTTGCCCTCCAATCTACATGTACTTTCCCGCTCAAATCGATAGCGTGGAGTTCTTGAAAGGTGGAGCAACGACTTGGAATATCTTGAAGACCCCCAAATTGTCTCATGAAACGATCTGGGTAGTAATACTCCACAATGTGGAAGTATATCAAAGGCACTTCCGCTCTCCAAATGTGTTCGCCTTCAAGAGAGTTGGCTGGGAGATGGGCGCGGATCTCATCGGTATAGGGAGTCCAAAATACCTGAATGCAAAAATTGTATTACGATTAGTATTTCTTTTGTTGATATAGGAAAAATTTGTGAATGTAAAATTACCTGGTCGGGTGATTGCATGTCAAAAGCATCCCTGTAGGGTCTCACCACATGTGTGGGCTGTCTACGATGGGCAAACGCCGTTGCCCAGCGAACTCCTAACGGGCGCCCGTACCATTCTCTGTCGTCCCTAACAACTGGAGCAATGTGGGGGAAATGCTCCCATGCCCATAGCTGAAGGAGTATGACCGAGCCTCCAATCTCCTCGGTCGCCATGTCCGCTGCTAAACATAGGTTCCTGTAAAGATATGCAAGTACTGCTGATCCCCAGCTCAGTGTCCCAGAGAACTCGAAATCCTGTAGATGTGGTAGAGCGATAAGTGAAACCAAGGACCCAGACTTGTCCGTGAATAGGACTCCACCAAGCAACTGCAAAATGTACGCTCGAGCGTGTCTCTGTACGACTAGCTCGTCTGCATCTTCTGCCAACTCTGAAAAATTGGTGGACAACCAGCTTGCTGACACCCTGCTGCTAACTATGTCTGCGGGCAGTGGCCTAACGCCCAACAATTCCTCGCATGTATCTGCCCATGTCGCTCCAGGTGTTGTCTCCCCAGTAACTGCAGGCCCATCAATTCGCAGCCCCATGATGAATGCAACATCCTGCAAGGTGATAGTAATCTCCCCACTAGGCATGTGGAAGGTGTGCGTCTCGGGTCTCCACCGTTCAACTAACGCTGTCACCAGATGCCAATCGAGGGTAATGAACTTGAGCTCTGAAATGCATCCAAATCCTGCTTCGACTACGTAAGACAGTAGCCGGTCATCCAAAGGGATCTGACGTACATGGGTCTCTCGTCGTCGGCAACGCAACCACGAAGATTCCTACAAGAAAATTATTAGGAAAAAAAATTGAAGGAAGGAAGAAATTATAATTACTTACATCGCTAGCCCAAACTCGACGTGAACGATGTCGCTCCTGAAGGTGCAAAACTGAAGGATCAACTGGGCCAGGATCCATCTGAAAATTACAATATTCAATGTTACACAATACAATCTAAAAAAAACAATATCCGACAAAAGCAACAAGTATTTACCACAATGAAAATTAATAATATACAAAAGAAGCACACTTACTTGAACTTGGACATTTACGTCGGTTGTGACCTTGGCCACCACAATTTCCACATTTATTCTTATTCCTGGTCGCCGTCGGCGCATTTGATGTGGATGCTTGAGAATCTCTTGCGGTTTTGTTGGGACATCCACGGTGTGCGTGACCCAATATCCCACAATAGGAACAAGTATTTTGCCGAATCACATCTCTAACATCCATTTCATTATGTATTCTTGTTGTACGTGGACGACCTTTACCGCGTTTACGCTTTGGGTCCGGTCGTAACTTAGGATATTCGAGGGGAGCCCATGTTTCACGATCACCGATGGGAAAAAATTGCCCTCCATAAACCTTCAACTGTTTCTCCCAGGTGTACCACTCTCCAACATAGGAATCCACTTCAGTCCGACGCTTTGAAATGACTGCAATGGCATGGGAACATGGGATACGATATATTTGCCACTTATTGCAAGTGCATTTCCTTTGTAGCAAATTTATCGTGTACTGTTTGCGCCCGCGAATACCAGTAGACGTCCGTCGAGCCCTGTTAGACACCTCGAATAATATTTCTGGTTGTACTTGTACCTGAGTTACTGTGTGCCCATTCACAGCTGCAGTCCAACGGGTCAACTCTGTGGATGCGTAATGCGTGAATTTTCGACCAGCAACAATGGCTGCGCTTGCTTCTTCAAAATGCTGAATGAAGTATGACACACAATTATAAAAGGTCTTCTCAATTAACGCAGAGATTGGCAAGCAACGGGCATCTTTAAGAACTACATTGTAGCTTTCGCTCAGATTTGTAGTCATCTGACCAAACCTATACCCAGCGTCATAGGCCAAGGTCCATTGCTCACGACGACAATCATGAGTTGAAAACCATCTAGCTGCTCCATTATTCCACTCTTGTAATTTCCTCATGAAGTACGCGAACTTCATAGGTGTCGTCTGTAATGCTGCGGCTCGCACCAGAGCTTTCATGGAGCCATTTTTAAAGACGCTATTGAAGTTGCTCGCGACGTGCCTCGTACAAAACCGCCAATATGCAAAGGGTTCTAATAAATCCACGTCAGCATCTTTCATAGCGGCTTTTATACCAGAAAGCCTGTCAGAGATGATACATATTGGTCCAGCTTGCATGCCGATTACCTTTACACGTACCAACAAAAGAAACCACTTCGATGACGACAAGGATTCCTCGTCGACGATCCCGAATGCAAGGGGAACAATATGTTTATCCCCGTCAACACCGCAAGCAATGAACAGTTTTTGTTTGTACTTCCCGTACAAATGTGTCCCGTCAACACTAATAAGAGGCCGACAATATTTGAATGCTTCAATGGAAGGACCAAATGCCCAAAAGCATCGTTCAAATCTGCGGCAGAGAGGTTTCCGAGGATCAGGATGGTCGCTGTATTCAATATCAATTTCAGTCCCTGGAATAGCATCCTTCATTGCATGCAAAAGAAAAGGCATTTCAGCGTATGACTTCTTCCAGTCACCAAATACGATTCCGATGGCCTTCCTTCGAGCATCCCAAGCCCTTTTCCTTGAAACCCAGTAGTTGTACATCTCGTGGATGTGAGCTCTACAACTTGATATACGAACATTAAGGTCATCCCTAATAAGAGTTAGCAATGATCTGGACATGAATTTGTAGTCCAACTGAGGGTGATCCTGATTAACTGTTGGGTTTATACAAGTGTGTGCCCCAACAACCTTGGAGATCACCCACAATCCATCAAATTTTCTGAAATGTCCTCGTAAATACCAAACGCAACCATTTGATCTCTGCGTACAAAAAACCGACCATATCAAGCTGGTGGATTCCTTGACAATGAAGTCATAATGTGATAGAATGTGGAACTTCTTCACAGCGTAAACCAAATCCTTCCTACATTTGAACGTTCTACCCTTGCGGATTTCGTCAGCAACACCATCAAGTCTAGACTTGCTTCGAATGTCGTCTTCATATATTGAACGAGTATTTGACCCTCTAACCCCAAAAAAGGGTATACGGGGTGTAATAGTATGCGTGGTTTGTTCATCAGTTGGGAGCTCCTCGTCCATCAGATCATCTTCGACATCTTCGCTACCTTCTTCCAGGTCATCATCGGTCTCCCAAGGGATGAAATCCTGATCCATCCGGTTAACCTATCGCAGCAACGACTCACTCAATCCCAAATCCTGAACCGTGCTTGGCTGCGTTACAGGCACATCCGTATCAAAGTAGGGTCCCATGGTTGGGACATTTCTTGGTGGCGTGCTGCGGACAACTGCTGCTTGTGTGCTCGGGACTCCAGACGGTCCCTTGTTAGTCATAACAGTGGGGACTTCGCTCACAGATACATCTTCAACATAAATATCGGTAGGCATTGATTTCCCAATGGTCCGAGCGTACACAAGAACTGCCTGCACATCATCATCATCGACAATAGATGAAAATGACGGTTCCTCCCCTGGGCCTCGAGGGATGCGATGTAATAATCGGATTTTTTGACTGTCAACATCCAAGTTGAACTTTTTTTTTTTGAAACCAAAGCACTTCGGGGGAAACACGCCGTGGTGTTCGCCCCAAATATTATTATTAAAAAACGATAAAGAGGAGAAGGTGGAAGTAAAGAAATACAGACACTAAGGATCGAGTGGATCCCGCCTGAGGCCCCAGCCCAAAAGAGTAAGAACACACGTCAAAAGCGTTACAGGAGCAGCCAGTCATTCATAAGCAGATCAACGTGAGCTAAAACATTCTCCTTGTAAAACCTTTGACCCCTGAAAATCTTTGCGTTCCTAGCGAGCCACAGCGCCCAAATGCAAGCGAAGGGGCGGAGCAACTCCCTCCTTGTCCGACCCGCATTTGAGCGCATAGAGTCCCAAAACGAGCCAGCCGAAGATGCGTCTACCCAAGTAACATTGAGGTCCTCCCAGATTGCGCCAGAGCTCGGACATAGGAAAAAAAGGTGCTGCAAAGTCTCCACATTGTCGCCACATAGCACACAGTCCAGGGAGTCAGTCCCCGAGAGAAACTTTGCACATCTATCTCGGGTCAAGACCCTCCCACGTGTCAAGAGCCATAGGAAGAAAATCACCCTCTCTGGTAGCTTTATGCGCCACAGCCAACCAAGATCCTTGCAGAGGAGGTTCCGGTCAGAGGTCTGCTGTTGCGAGATGACCTTGAACGCCCGCCTCGAAGAGAAGATGCCGTCGCGCCAAACCCAATGGTCCCTGGTAGTTGAGGGCTTTGGCGCAGCCCTAAGCTGTTGCAGGAGCCTTAAGTAGTCATCAAATCGCTCGTCGGAAAGGTTGCTAGCAAAAGTAGGGAACCACTCGCCCCCGCTCCAAGAGGACGCCACCGAGACGCTAGAGTCAGAAGCCAGAACACATAGACGAGGGAAAGAATTGCCGAGAGAGGTGTCCCCCGCCCAAGCGTCGCGCCAGAAAAGAAAAGAATTGCCATCCCCCAGCGCCGGCTTGAACAGGTGAGAGAATCGCCTAACTGCCGAAGCGATCCCCCTCCAGAAAGGGGTTCCAGAGCTCATAGAGTCGGCGTCCCGCATCATGTCCACCCCGATCGAAAGAACATCCCGCAACATAGAGGGAAAGAAGCCGATGGCGCTACCCCAAAGTCTGTTGACCCACTTTAGCATCAACGCGTCGTTAACCAGATCCAGCCTACGTATGCCGAGTCCACCATCGCACTTTCTTTTCGCCACCTCCTTCCATGCCACCAGATGGATGCCCCGCGCCACGGGACCCCTTCTTCCCCACAGAAAGCTCCGCATAAGGCCCTCAAGATGCCTCCTAATCCCCACCGGGATAGCCCAATTCGACAGGAAATAAACGGGAATAGAGGCAAGGACCGACCTAATAAGCACGAGTCGGCCACCCCGAGAGAGCATAGCCGCACTCCACCCAGCAAGCCTTCTTTCCGCCTTCTCCATCACCCCGTTCCAATGAATCAATCTTGGCCTTCTCGCGCCCAGCGGCAATCCCAGATAATCGATCGGAAGAGAGGATGGGGAGCTTCCCAAAAGCACGCCACACGCCGCCGCGGACCGCTCATCCCAAGCGAAAGGAATCACTTTGGACTTGGATTGGTTGATGCGGAGCCCCGAGAGCTCACTAAAAATGGTCAAGGTGACCGCCATCCCTCTGACCTCCTCCAAGCCCCCCTCGATGAAGGCGATGGTGTCATCAGCATACTGGAGAGTAGGAGTGTTCCTGTAGTCGCAAGAGAAGCCCGAGGAGAAGCCGCGCGCGACCACCCTATCCGCCATCCTTGGAAGCACATCCGCCGCAATAACGAAAAGCATGGGTGCCAGAGGGCACCCCTGCCGAACACCCCTCCTAGGCTGAAAGGGGCTACCAACGATACGACCATTTATCATGATCGAGAAAGATGCTGTAGTAACGCATCGGCGCATCCAGGAGATCCACACATTTGGAAAACCACAAGCCCGCAACACCGACCAGAGAAAGTTCCCGTCCAAGGAGTCATAGGCCTTTGCGAAATCCACCTTCCAAAGAATCCCCTGCTTCCCCCTCCTCACCCAACTGTCAACAATCTCAGAGGCAAGAGCCGTGACATCAGAGATCAGGCGGCCAGGAATGAAAGCCACCTGTGAGGGATGGATTAATTCGTCCAGCACCACCGCAAGCCTCCTCGCCAGCACTTTCACAACAATCAAGTATAAAGCATTTGAGATAGCGATCGGCCGAAAGTCTTCAATAGAAAGAGGAGATTGAGATTTAGGAATAAGAACAATAAGAGCCCTATTGATCCCATCAAAGCCCAAGTTTCCCGCACAAAATTCCGCAACCACCTCCCAGACCTCCAATCCCACGACCTCCCAGAAATCTTTGTAGAAGGCAATAGGGAAGCCATTGGGACCAGGCGAGGCATCGGTATTGAGATCCCAGACCGCAGCCTTGACCTCGTCGAAGGAGATCTCCTTAATCAACTCCGCACAACGCGTGGCCGAGAGCTTCGAGTCATCTTCCCCCACCCAGCACCAGTGACGAGGCAAACGAACCGAAGAGAAGTCCCTGAAGTAATCGGCCACCGCATTCCCAACCGCCTCCTCGCCCACCACCTCGCGACCCCCGAACGAAATCGACCGAATCAAGTTTGACCGCCTCCTGTTAGAGGCGACCCTGTGAAAGAAGGAAGAATTTGCGTCTCCTTCCTTGATCCATTTCAGCCTCGCTCTCTGGCGCCATTCCGCCACCCTCATTCTTTCCTCCCTCTCGACCGCAGCCACATCCGCAGTTCTGGAGACCAGCTCCTCAGCGCAGAGCTCCCTCAGCCCCTCCAAGATGTCCAGCTCGGCAACGACGGCCTCCGCATCCTTCCTTGCAGACATCCTAGCCTCCCACGACCTCTTCTTGAACTGTGAAAGGACGCCTCTGAGATGCGCGAGCTTCTTCCGAAACCTCACCACCGCCGACCGACCCTCGCAAGCCTCCTTCCAAGAAGAAGACACCACACGGAAAACATCCTCAAGCAGCCAGCACCTCTCATATCTGAAGAACCCTGCCGCCGGAGAAGACACCTTGGAGTCCCAGATGATCGGAGTGTGGTCCGAGAAAGCACGAGGTCTAGAGAGGACCACCGCCAGAGGGAAAAGCTCCATGAAAGCCATCGACGCGAGAAACCTGTCAATGCAAGATTTCGAGGAAGAGTTCCTCCAAGTGAACTTCACGTCCGAAGCCGTTAAATCTTGTAGAGCCAGGCCGTTGACGAAGTCCGCGAATTCCGCCGAGCCCGAGTCGGAGCCTCCCCTGGACCGGGGCCTATCAGAGGAACGTAACGTGACATTGAAATCTCCCCCAATCAGCCAAGGCAAACCCGCGTTGTCCATCGAGATCTTGCAAAGCTCGTCCCATAGCTCCTTCCTGCGAGCCGCATCACAAGGGCCGTAAGCGCAAGAGAGAAGGAGCGATTGAGAGTCCTCCTTCCTGGTGAGCAGAACAGAGACAGAGTGGTTGCCCTTCACAGTAGAGACAAGGGAAAACCCAGATGACTTCCAAGCAATAAGCAGACCGCCAGCACTCCCAGATGCAGACAGAGCGGAAAACTCATCAAGATCCCCCGCCGCGATAGAGCGCCAAACATCATCATCCAGAGAGGCCAACTTGGTTTCTTGCAGAAGAACGACGTCGCACCCCCATTCCCTGAATCTGGTCCCCAGAATATTTCTCTTAGCCGCATCCCCCATGCCCCTAACATTCCAGGAAAGGATCTTCATTTAGTAACCTTCTTGAAGACCCATGAAGGCACCACCCCCGCTGCTTCCGCCACCGCCTCTTCGAAGGATTGACACGAGTGGTGCTCCCTTGACAGCGACCGAGCGCTTCGCCTTCTTCTGTACCGCTTGCAAGATCTCTTCGATGACTCGACATCTGTAGCCTTATCATCCAGGGGCTCCTCAGCAGCCAGATCTGACCCACGAGAGACCCCCTCCTGCGACGATGGTTCCGCCTGCTGGTTGAGAAGGAGAGAGGACGAATGCGGGGCAGAGAAGAGTGCAGATGAAAAACTCAAGGCGCCCGGGTCCGCCGACAGAAGAGGATCCGCCTGTGCCCCCGAACCCGGATCAGCCCCCGGCCGACCCGGAACCAGAAGAGGATCCACCTTTGAGAGGTTGTTCGGGTCGAACTCAGCAACCCGACTTATGGAATGACGCGCAGCTCCGAATGATGGAGAAGCATCATGCCCAAGGATAGCAAAGCCTGGTGAAAAGATCCGGAAGGCAGAGCATTGCGACCCCATCGAGAATGTCACATCTCCTCCGAAAATCGTGCACCTACCCTCCACGTCACTCCAACCGCCCGCCACGTCCCCCCGCATACTCCCGAGGGCGGCTACCATGCACCGATTCCATGCGGAGGGATGGTCTTCACGTACAAAATCGGGAGAAGGCCTAACGTAAACATCATAGCAAGGCGCACCCCCCAAAGACGTACTCATCTGCGGCGAGATCGTCGAGGCAAAATCCCACAGCGGCTGCTTCTCCTCGGAAAACGTAACGACCCTCTTGCTGGCCTCCTCCCCAAGAGCCCACCGGTCCGGCAAGGAGGGAGGCGGCGGAGGCACCACCACCGAAAGCTCGATTCTACAAAAGAATCTACCCAAGTTTAACTCTTGGAAGAACACCTGTCCATTCGCCCGATCAAGGAAGGCCTTGTTGCACTCCAATAGGATCTTCGTGGTCGTTGGATCATCCCCCGGCGACAAGCCGTCGCTGGTAACAGCCAACACCTCACCCCACCTTCTAAGAGGTCGCCGAAGGCGATGAACGGATCTTGACAAGAAAGGGACCCCCCTGACCTTAGCCACACAAACCTCCAACTCCGAGCAAGCACCGTCTGCAAAACGCAAATCCCTCCACACGATGCCTCCATGAGGCCCTGCATTAATCAAACGGGAACGCTGGTCCATTAAAAGACCTCTAACGCAGCATCTTTTCGAACCCAGCAGGAACAGGTCTCCCGAGAAGCTGGTCCCCAGAAGCCCGACGAGAATGTTGTTCACCTCCTCGACGGACATGCACTGATTCAGGAAAACCCCTACCAACACCCTACCTTCACGCGGGCCGCGCGCATCGCCAGCTCTCCCCTCCGAGGAACTGGCACCCCCCGCCACCACGGTCTCCTCCATCGTTGAGCCCCCAGCACCATGTACCCCCCCTCGAGGCGAACGCAACATGGGAGCTAAACTCGTTCCTCCCGCAGCTCCATCCGACCTCCGTCGAAGACCGCACCCCCCCCCCCCCCCGCGACCACCTGCGCGAAGGACCTGCTTGCACCAACCGAGGCAACCCCTTTTGTATGAGGAGCCCTCGAACCGCCAGCAACCCCTTTTGTATGAGGACCTCCAAGAGAGAAACGACCGACATCCCCCCTGGACCTTGCACCACAGCCCGCTTGCTTGTGCCCCAACCCTCCGCATGCAAAGCAACGAGGCCTCGCAACACATACCGAAGCCAGATGACCCCTCACCCCGCACCGCCAGCAAACGCGCCCTTGCTTCTTGTGAGAGACCGCCACCCAACCTGCCTCCTGATGGAGCTTCTCCTCCCCTTCAGCAGCAACGAACTGGGGGTTGATGTCCTGCGAACTCGATGCGCAACCCTTCCCCTTAGCCCGCTCGCTAGGAGCCAGAGCCCGCGTAGACGGCTGCACGATCGCCTTCCCGGTCGCCTTCTGAGTCGCCATCGAACACCGAGAGACTCACCACCAAAATCTCCGGTTCACCAATCGATCTCCCATCCAAGTTGAACTTACGGTAAACCAAGTTCAACATCTCATCGAACGTCATATTAGGAGTCAACACAAACCCCCTCACGTTGGTTGACGATCCGCACATGAGTGTACTACTCAAATGACACATACAATACAACTGCTCCATTCTAACCTAATACGTGACACAACGTACAAGCAAACGTCATACATTTGAGAAATGAAAATAACATGCATATGATACAAACAATAACTAAAGAAAACGTTTTACCAAGTCCAATTGTTCGCAACAAGTGATTAGCCCTAATGAGAAGCGGGGACGGCTAGGACGGTGTCAATCAGTGAAAACACGGAAAAGGAGTGTTCCGCGGGGCTAGGAGTGACCAAAACGAGCGTTTTTGAGAGAGGAGGAGATCACAAGATGCGGGTGCTGAGGTTGGCGTCGGGGGCGGCTGGGGTGGTGGAGAACGAAGGGCACAGGGGGCAAGGGCTGGGAAATGGGAAGGCCGCTGGGCGCGGGGCTTATTTAGGCTCAATATCGCATATTGAATATGCGTTATCTATAGCGCATATCCAACATGCGACACATACGTAGTTCCTGAGTAAAAAAAAACTTAAGAAGTGTCGCATGTTGAACATGTGACACCACTGTAGTTTTTGAATAAAAAAAACAATTCGTAGAACCTGAGTATTTAAGTAATACTCAGGTAGTACTTAGGAATTTGACTCAGAATAAAAGTGTTGATGATCGAGTTGGGAGAAAACAAAAATGTATTTTTTTCTTTTTTTTTTGCTTTTTTTGTTGCACAAATCATCTTTTTTTATACATACGGCTTTTCCCCCTCTGTACGTGGCCTTTTTTTTAAGTCGTTCATCAATTTTTTTCCGTCTTTCATCTTCTCTCCTCTTTTTTTAATCAGCTTTTTTTTCCTTTTCTTTTTTTTTGCAGAACATGGCTCTTTTCCCTTATCTTTTTTTAAACTTTTGGCCCACTTGGGACCAACTGTAGCAAGTCTCCTTTTTTGTTTACAATATGGCTTGTTGGGCCTAAAGATAAGCATCATAGTTTTTTTAATCTAAAACAAAGCATCAACAATCCTATTTAGGGCTCCCTTCCCTTTCCACTATGGGAAGACGAATACCGCCACCGCCACCGCTGTTCCATATTACCATCGCTTGGGATCAATCGGGTTTTGCTGCGATTGGGACATGCGCCGCCTGGAGCTTGAGAGTATCGTGCGAAGGGGAGGTATCACGTGAGGAGCAACTATTTCATCGTTGGAGTTTCGACCGGAGGTGTGATGTTGCTGCTTTGAGGATGGGGGCGTTGCTTGGGTATCCTGGAGATGGTGCACCACATCTTTGGGTTAGAGATTTGATGGGATCTCATGCTTGCATATATGCCCTTGATCAATTGTTTTAGTTGCTAGGACCTTGCAGGAGAGACAACGCCACCATGGATGACCATGTTGCATTGCCTGGAGGCACCACCTCCGAGGAGGTAGTCTGGATCTGGAGATCTGGAGATAGGAGATCGGTGTTGGGGACCGGGGCGCGCTACGCTAGGAATTCTGGAGGGTGGAGGGAATCATCTTCCTTTTTTTGTGAAATACTGTGGAGATCATTAGCAGATCTGCGACGTACCTTACTAGGAGAATTGGAAGGCGACCGCCTGGACTCGACGATCAGATTGTAGCAGGGGGTCCGGAATCATTCTCTGGAGCAAGAGAAGTGCCACCATCATCACGTTGCGGTGCTGTGCTAGGGTTTCAAACTAGGAACCCAAACAACAATAGATCTAGTGACCTCGTGCGATGTTTGCTTTGTCGATTCTCAGAACTTGAAATATATGCACAAGATATGCAGAAACCCTAGAACGAACAGATCATGAACATAATGATCTTCAAAAAATAAGAAATAAATCTTCCACAAAGAAAATCCTAGAATCGACTGCGTTGATACCATGTTGAAATCTAGAATGCAGAAGCGAATCAATAAACAGAGCAATAAAATAAAGAAAGATAAACATTGTACACAAGATTTTACGTGGAACCCTACTCCCTAACGAGCGGGCTGAAACTATGGGAGAAGGCATCAAAGGACCGTATGTTTCTATTGAACTTTCTCATTGAGTGCAAGGGGTGTGGGGCTCCTTATATAGCCCTACAGATAGTAGATATGGGACTAAACATGAGTGGGCGATAATTGGATCCTAGAGAGATCCAATTACCACTCTATTACATTCTCCAACAGTAACATATGTGTTAAATATCTTCTTTTAATCCTCCACGTGTTTCCTCGTCCTTATATAACGGGGGACGAAGAGGTTGCAAGAGTAATAAGGAGGAAGTTAAAAGAGGATTTGACATAATGGGGCCGCAAATGGAACTGATGGCTATTAAAAGGAATGGCAGTCTCTGTGTCGTGTCCATGTCAAGAAGGACAATACATAACATGGAGTTTTCCCCATTATTAGCTCTCATTCTGGTAGACCTTAGTGTCTTATGCTTATTTCAGGAGATGTAATCACATTTAACTTCATATTGAAGTTGGTCTTGATTCCACGATTAGAACTGTATTAAGTTAAAATGGGAAAGGTGGGGATATTGCTTACTTGGACATGGATTTTCTTGGTTTGACATGAAACAAAAGTTGGGGGTATCAATTTTAAAACAATCATGCTTGTACTTCCTTCGAGGATTAAATGAGATCAGTTAATAGTATTTATTATTCTACACTACAACTTAACTTATAAGATAAAATTGATCATTTGTAATTTTAATCCTCAACCAAATGCTATCTGATCGATTGTCTATATGAATTTCAAAATTAAGTTATCACGAGATTTTGGTAATTGGTGAGTGTGTGTTGTGGGGGAGGGGGGTTTAAATAGGGAGGATTCTGTGAGCTTACAACAATGAAAGATTGTAAGGGGAGGGTGGTCCATTTCTATCCCCCTTTTCCCTCTAGGACCGTCCTTTATTGATGTAGGCTACATTGGTTACATTGCAAAGATTGTAAGAGTTAATATTATTAAATAGCCGATGAGTCACACTATGAAAATTTGGGAACGTGTGATCGAAAGAAAGTTGAGGCAAGTTTCCAATGTAAAAGAAAACCAATTTGGGTTCATGCCAGGTCGCTCAACTATTAAAGCCATCCACTTGCTGAGGAGAACAATGAAGATTTATGGAGCTAAAAGGAAGAACTACTATATGATTTTTATTGATCTGGAGAAGGCTTATGATTCTGTCCCACAGGATATATTGTGGAGAGTTTTAGAGAAAAGAGAAGTACTTATCCTATACATTAACCTCATAAAAGATATGTATGATAGTGCTTCATCTTATGTAAGGATACAATCTGGGAAGACTGTCTATTTTGACATCAACATTGATCTACGTCAAGGTTCAGTTTTGAGTCCATTCTGTTTTACTTTGATTATGGACGAGTTGATAAGTCACATTCATGATGAGATACCTTGATGTATGTTATTCGCTGATGATATTGTGTTGATTGATGAGACTAGAGATAGAGTAAATGGGAAACTTGAGGTCTGGAGACATGCATTAGAGACTAAAGGATTTCGTATAAGAAGAGCTAGTACTGAATATATGTAGTGCACTTTTGATGGAAGCAATGATGAAGAAATCGAGTTGAAGATTGGGGACGATAACATTCAGAAGAGAGATTCTTTTAGATACTTGAGATCTATTTGCAACATGATGGGGAAATTGTTGGAGATGTTATTAACAGAATGGCTAAAGTGGAGAGGAGCCTCTATTGTTCTCTGTGATAAGAAAATTCCTTTGAAAATCAAAGGAAAGTTTTATGAAGTAACTGTGAGACCTACTATGTTCTATGGATATGAATGTTAGCCTGTGAACCATAGACATTTGCAGAGAATGGCAGTAGTAGAAATGAAAATACTAAGGTGGATGTGTGGACACACACATACACATAAAGATCGGATTCAGAATGATGCAATTAGAAGGAAAGATGGTGTAGCTCTGATGGAGGATAAGATGCGAGAAATTTGCTTAAGATCGTTTAACCATTTGCAATGGAGGTCAGCTAATGCACCGGTAAGAAGATGCAAGTTTTGGGACGTTGGGCCGGCTAAGAGAGGGCGAAAAGACCCATGAAGTGTTGGAATGAGACTATACGAAGGGATCTTATTTTTTAGATCTAAGCCTGAGAATGACCTAAGATAAATCTTTATTGTTGTTGTAGGACTGTCCTTGTCTTTTTATCTTTCTTATTTATTTGGCTTTGAGTAACAAGTTTATTTTTCTTTGCATCAAAGATTCTAACTTAGGCTTGATTAGACCAAGCTTAATTACGACATGTATTAGAGATCCTTTGTTTGCACATTTCTTTATACTCGAGAATCATGTAGTGAGTACGATTTTTAATTCTATGAGGGCCTCTATGTACATGGCCTTACAAAATTGCGTATTATGTAGATATCTGCATGAGTTTCATATTTAAGCCTATAAAATGTTGTCAAAAGCATTCAAGTCGCTTTCCTAGGTATTGAGATGCGATGAGTTGAGGCCCAAATGCATAGGGAACAAACCAGGGCACTGATCACCAAGATCGCCCGACACTGTAGTTGAAATAAACATCGACTACCACAACATCTCCTTATGCACAGGAAAACCAATAACGCATACTCCAACTTCCATATCCCAACTCTCGGACTCTCTTAGTGCTAATACTCGAAGTTCTAACCAATGTGGCCTACACTAGTTGACACATAAGTGTTAACTCTAAGTGAAAAAGTGAAAAATAGACTACCATCCATGACTATGTGGCCCACACACTGTGTACCGGGGCAAACACCATTAGAAAGATCACCTTAAGGTGTGCCAAGCAACATGCCTCCCAACTCACAAAGATGTTGGGTTCACGGAGGTCTAGGTTTCTACCCAGAGCCCCAAGGGTGCATGTCCCTCCCTTGGCGGTGCCTACTCCACCACCTTCATGCCATTAAGGATATCACCATGGTATGGAATTAAAGATACAACGAAAAATTCATCTGTTGACCCTATGAGAGAACTCATATTTGGGATCACCAAAATCATAAATAAGATGTTTAAAATGCTCTCATTCAGGAAGCTCACCGCATAGATTTTAACTTAACGAGTTAGTTGATCCAATCGGCCTACAACTACATTTTGCTGTGCAACCTTTTGTCTTAGATCATGCATCCTAACACATCCATATGAAGTTCTACTCTCCCATATACACCCATAAAAATTTCAATGCGATACGATGGTAGTATCGCTGGAAATTGGATTTGAACTTTGTGATATAATATGGAAAGGTCAAAACCCATCCCTCATAAAACCATCCAGATCCTTGAGGACATGCATGCAATGCTCTTTCAACCCACATTACAATGATATGCTTTTTATGCATGCGATACTCGGATTGCCCAGAATCACTACAAACATGTGATAAACGAAAAACCACCAAAGCATGTCCCACGTAAAACTGACCAAATCCTCGATCCGAGCACGTGCATGTAATCCTCACTTTCCTCACATTACAATGGTATAATTTTTATCGACATGTGATACCCGATTCTTCGAGAATCACCTCAAACATGTTGTGATAACTAGATACCCCCAAAACACGTCTCATGCGAAATTCCTCAGATCTATGATTTAAGCACATGCATGTGATCCTCCTCTCGCCCCATTACAATAGTGTAATTGTTATTGACGTGCGATGCCCAGTTTTCTTGGAATTTCCTTGAACATGTCACAATAACTAGACATCCCAAAAACATGCCTCGTGTGAAATTGTTCAGATATACGATCCAAGCACATGCATGTGATCTTCATCTCGCCCACATCACAGTGATATAATTGTTATGGACACACGATACCTGATTTTCTCGGAATTGTCCCGAACATGTCACGATAACTTGATACCCCCAAAACATGCCCCATGCGAAACTGTTCAGATCATCGATCAGAGCACATGCATGATGCACACGTTTCTCATCTCGCCCACATCACCATTATGAATTTTTCACATGCATTAAACAAATAGATCAATAGGAATTTCCCAAAACACTATGTGATACGCAATGGATTTCACCCTAAAACTCGCCCAAACGTGATAAAAACACCTTCCCTGGTAGCACATAACACCCAGAACTCATAATGTAACAATTGTGAAGATCCGACAGTGGGGGCTCGAAACTGTACGTGTGAGGACTTTCCCCGTGACCTTTCCTCTTCCAAAACTTGAGTTCTATGATGTTTCATGCATTTATGCATGCACTACAATGATTCTTGTGTCACGCTTTTCGAGTTGCTACCTTCAGGGATTGTGATTGGTCATCGAAATTTTCTCCAATGGTGGATCTCTAGTGAGGTTGAGCTGAAGGGGTTGGGTTAGCCCAAACCACTTAAACCTTTATATAGGCTTAGACCCGGACTCAATTACGGACCCAAAAGCCGTAACCGACGCAACTTCATCATACGATGCACGATTTTGATGTCTTGAGCCCGTTGGAAAGGTCTCGACGAGTAGTACAAGATAGAGTGGTCATTTATCTGATTTGGATATGGATCAAGATGGAAACTCATAAAGAGTGAAATCATATACTTAGGGATCTTACATTATAAAAATCTCAAAGGAGGTCTCGTCCCCGAGATGTACATGTGAATACTAAACAGTTTCCAAGTCTGACTTTCAAGAATAAAAATTTCAAAATGGAATGACTCCATGAAAATATCAAAGAGAGTGAAATCAATAAAAATCTCAAAGGAAACTGAACTAGACTTTCGATTCTACACCTGCCATCAGATGGGAATATTTCTCCCACATATCTACCTCAATCTTCCACTTTGTCTCCTCGACGTCCCGATTTCATTATAGGATCCTTGATTAAAGGAATCTGCTTCCACTTCAATCTGTCGATTGCATGGTCATGTGCCGAGTATACATTTCAGGAAAGGAGAGGTTTGACTACACTACTAAGTCCTCATGTTCACTCACGTGATTAGTATCTCATACATATTTCTGTATTTTTCGACACATGGAACATGTTGTGCATACCCTCAAGGTATAAGGAAAGTCCACTCTATCGGTCGCCATCCTGATTTGGCCAACACTAGAATGGTTTCACAAACATGGTGCAACTTGTCTCTAAGACCAAACCTTTAAATGCCTTTTATTAGAAACTTCACATTAAAACAATGTATCGATCCTCAACTCAAGATTATGATATTGTTAATGGGCGGAACTTTTCTGATGGCTTTACACTATTAGCAAACTCCTTTTGGCAGTCCTCACAACTCTGGGTGTCTCCTTTATCATATGTGAGCATACAACCTACTGGCTCCCATTTGCTCTTAACACAAAAGGGTAGGGTGCATCTTCACCCATACGAAGCCTCGAAGATGCCATGTCGATGATATCATAATAGCCATGTTATATGCAACTCAATTAATGGAAGGAGCTCCTTCCAGGATTCTTTCTAGTCACAAGTACATGCTCGCAACAGACTCTCCAAAATCTGAATGGTCCCCTCATATTATCTGTGAACAGTAACACAAGCTGAGAAGTATATCGGTCTTCACATCTTTTATTAACTCTTCCCATTAGAGCGAAGTAAATTGTAACTTTACCAGATACACTTTCTTTGAACAGATTTTGAAATATGATAACGTACCGGTGTATAGTCTCGCTAGGTTGACTAGCATACCTAACATGTTGACCGGAGTAGAATGGGATGACTCGATCAGCTGGTCAACGATTTCTCATATCGCATCATGCCCGCTAAAAGCATGCAACCATGTTATGACATTTCCACATAAATACTCTCCCGCTTCCATGTAAGAACGGGAAAAGACTTTGACAGTTGAGGGAGCCATTGAGGCTCTGCCGAGCGAAGACTACTATATATTTGCCTTTACCGCGGGAAACATTCCCTCTCCGGCTCTACGGCTGTTCCCTGGCATCTTTCCTCACAGCCTTAGCTTTCTATATAAGACGAACTCCGGTAGAGCCGTGTAATAGGCGACCATTTCACGCGGTTCGGGGGGCACGTCGAGTGAGTAAGCCGCCTAAGCCCGGCTGCGTCTTGACCCCTATCCCATTTTTGGGCCAATTCCCCCTTCGTACTACCAAAAAATGAGATTCTTGCCGAATCCGAGTTTGCTGTTCCAACCATTACAAAACTCATACCTATTCTGTTTAGTACTTCAGGTGCTTCTGTAGTAGGTAAAGCGTCGATCAATGTGATTTGTTTTATCTCCTTCTGTTTTTCTCACCATGGCGAAGATCCCGCTACATTGTCGTGTTACCTGGATGGGTAGAAAATTTTGAACAATGTGCCATATTCAGGATATCTCTCCTTAATTCTTCATTATCGAGGACATATACATATAATACCCCTTCCCATAAAATGGATTCATAGACACAAAATCCGTCTATCTCATCTCTTAACCACTTTTGATGTAATTCCTTGTAACCTCCGATATACTCATTGACGTTGGACAATCCTATCTCATAAACATTGTACTTTTCTAGTATAGTTATTTCACCAGATGTGCTCTCATCTGGGTGTCATTTACTAAGCGTCATGAGCACATCCCAAAACTGCAACCAACAGCTGGATCTTACAACTGATGATAACATCATTACTCCACGAAGGAGAATAACATTTCTTGGTTGTTAACTTATTTCGATTATGAAGGGCATTGCCTCATGAGTCTATTCCTCCTTTTCATGAAGAGAAGTGATGTTACCCATTGCGATATACTAGGGTGGATGAAATTCTTCTCCAACATCTTTTGCAATTACGCCATGAGTTTTGTAGAGGTTTATATATGTTGCGTTGTACTGTTTCGTATTTTCTATTTATATATTGTACGTATATGTAATTTACCCAAGGGTTTTCTCTCTATATAAGAGACCCGAGGGCTCTATGGAATATCATATCAGAGTTTCCATTACTCTAACATGGTATCAGAGCCAAAACCCTAACCCTAGGGTTTTTCCTCCACCCGCGGCCCCCCCCCCCGCCGCCGCCAGCCCAGCCGGCATCTCCAGCCGGTTCCGCCTGCCCTCCAGCGGGGCCCTCGCCATCCCGCCGACCCCCAGCCCTCCGCCGGGCCCCCTCCAAGCCGTCCCCGGCGCCGCCAGCCCTCCCAGCCGTTCCCGACGCCGCCAGCTCTCCGCCGGGCACCTCCCAGCCCCTCCCAGCCGCCAGCAGTGACCAGCCCCGCCGCTGGGTCTCCCTAGCAGCCGCTTCTCTCTCCCGCCGAGGCTTCCACAGCCTCTACTTGTCACCGGAGCATCTCTACTCCGGTCGGTCTCGGCTAGATGATGGGTTCAAGTGCATAACGTCTACATATGCACTTGAATCCACAAAGGTCTTGGTAGACACCGGTTCTTTTGTCTATCATCCCTAGTTGTTCTTCTCCGGCAATATGTCAGAATAGAAGGTCGATATGCCCGCCATGGGTGCCTTTAAAGGTTCGGCACCAATCGTCAAAATGGACGGGACAAACTACGAACTGTGGGCTATGCAGTTCCTCAGTCTTATGCAGTCATGTGGTAAGAAGCACATTCTTACCGAAGATGAACCGTCGGAGAAAAAGGGAATATATGCCTCATGGGAGGCCGATGACGCGTATGCCAAAGTTTGGCTGTCAGGAACGCTCACGACAGAGATAGCAAATGATGTTCTCCATCAGCCCACCGCCAAAGCGATGTGGGATATCCTGGCCACGACATACTCTCAGGTGCGGAACGAGACAAAGATGCTGCAGTTGCAGCATGATATTTTTACCACGAAGCAAAATGGGAGGCCTCTTCATTCTCTGTACACGTCTCTTCGTGGAATGTTCGAGAAACTCTATAGCACCATCCCACTCACAGCCACGCCGGAACAGCAGAAGACGTTCCACAACGCCACTATGGTAGGCGTATTACTTGCTGCCCTTGATCCGGAGTACGAGGCAGCACGCTCTCAGATCCTTGCCGATGCCACCATTCCACCGATGGAAGAAGTCTACAGAAGGCTCAGTCGTGTACCAGTTCCATCGAATACAGCGACTCCACCTCCCTCGGCAATGGCAGTCTCCTGAGGACGAGGTAGTGCGTCCTCATTTCGTGGCAGAGGAAGTGGTGGACGTGGCCGCGGAGGTCGCATACGCTCTACGTGCTCATTCTGTCGTCGTACTGGTCACTCGGAGGATATATGCTATTCTAAGCATGGCTTCCCTCCTTCTGCACATGTCGCTGATCATGTTCAGGGTCCACCAGCATCTACTCCAGATCACAGGTTCGAGGAGCTGGTGGCACGGCTTCGTGATATCATGCCACAGTCATCGTCAGAGAGTGCTGATGCTTCTGATGTTGTGGCTTCGGCATCAGCTAGTACCTCTGCTTCAGCCAGTGCCTCAGGTAGTCCTTCAGTCTCATATCATAACCATGATCTCACAGGATGGATTGTTGATTCTGGAGCCACCCATCATCTCTGTCGTGAGAGAGATATTCTGCAGTCCTATAGAGCTGTTCAGCCTGGTCGATCTGTACTCATTGCTGATGGCACTCATTCCCCTATCATCGGTCAGGGGGAGATGGCTTTGCTGCCCGCCATGCACTTACAGAATGTTCTACATGCACCAGAATTCTCTATGAATCTCTTATCCATTAGTCAGATTACACGAGATTTGCATTGTCGTGCTATTTTTGACCCATCGTCTGTTATTTTTCAGGACATACTAACGGGCAAGGTGATTGGCTGTGGCTCTGAGCGCAATGGCCTCTATCGTCTCGTACGGAACTCTTATGCTGGCGTCTCACTACATTCCCAGGGCTCCGTATCTCCATATACCTGGCATCTTCGGTTTGGTCACCTGCCGCTACAGAAAATGCGTCACCTCCTGCCTCAGATCTCTCCGAGTTCGTCATTTCGTTGTGAAGCATGTCCGTTAGGGAAGCATCATCGGTCCAGCTTCCCCAGTTGTCAGAGTCGGAGCAGTCGCTCCCCATTTGAGTTATTTCACATAGATATTTGGGGTCCTAGTCGTGTCCCAGATCATCAGGGGTACATGTTCTATCTAGTTGTTGTTGATGATTTTTCTCGAGTGTCGTGGACTTTTCTCCTTAGAAATAAATCCAAAGCAGGAAGTGTTATTCAAAATCTTATCAATGAAGTTCAAAATGTTTTTTCGTCTACTGTTAAGTATGTGTGTACTGACAATGCATTGGAGTTCTGCACTCATTCCCTTGCCCGCTTTCTTTCTTCTAAAGGCATTACCCACCAAACCACATGTGCATACACATCTCAACAAAATGGGGTTGCAGAACGGAATCATCGACATTTCCTTGACATTGCTCGCACATTACTTATTCAGAGTTGTGCCCCATTATCCTATTGGGGGGATGCTATACTTACAACATGCTATCTGGTCAACCGCATGCCTACAACTGTTCTTGGGGAAAAGTCTCCTATCTCTGTTCTCTTTCCTGACAAAGATTTGTTTACACTTACACCTCGGGTCTTTGGCACTGTTGCGTTTGTCCACCGCTTATCTCCAGGACTTGATAAGCTCTCTCCTAGGGCTATCAAGTGTGTTTTTGTGGGCTACTCCAGGACACAGAAAGGATATCGTTGCTATGACCCTGTTCATGACAAGTACTATGTGAGCGCTGATGTTACATTTTTCGAACCAGTCATGTACTTCTCCCCTGCAGGCGACAGATTGGTCTCATCCACATCCACTGATTCTAATGTCTATGTGCCTCCACCTCCAAGTCTGGGTCGATCCTCTACTCCACCACCACCACCTCCACCACCACCACCACCACCTCCTCCAATTGTACCTTTTCCTAAGTTCTATACAAGGCGGACAGGCCCTGCTCAAGCTACATGCCAACCATCCAGCACGCCTCAGGTATGTTCTGATGTTATCACTAATGATGGGTTGGACAATGCACCAGTGCAGGAGCCTTTGCTACAGGGTGAGGATCAACCAATCAACACAGTGATAGATGATCTGGATCGATCAATTGCTCACAGGAAGCAGCGAAGACAATGTGCTTCATATCCTCTTGCCTCTCACGTCTCATTTCATCGTCTCAATGGGGATTTCCAGAAATTTGCAGCTGTTGTCTCGTCAGTTGAGATTCCACGGACCCATCAAGATGCCATGAAGATTGATTGCTGGCGTCAATCTATGGAAGAGGAGATGCGTGCCTTGCAGTCTAGAGGGACTTGGTCTCTTGTCCCCATTCCTCCAGGTGCCTCCGTGGTGAGTTGCAAGTGGGTGTTTACGGTGAAATATCATGCGGATGGCCGTCTCGACAGATACAAGGCCAAACTTGTAGCACGGGGATTTACCCAGACATATGGGGTAGATTATTTGGATACTTTTTCACCAGTGGCTAGACACTCCACTCTTCGCATCCTCCTATCTGTTGCTGTGGTGCGTAGCTGGAGCATTTTTCAGCTTGACGTCAAGAATGCTTTCTTGTATGGTGACCTACAGGAGGAAGTCTACATGCAGCAGCCACCAGGGTTTGCTGCTGAGGGGGAGACTCAGATGGTGTGCAGACTTCATAAGGCTATCTATGGCCTCAAACAGAGTCCCCGAGCATGGTTCCAGAAGCTTTCCCAGCTAATTGAAGGACAGGGGTTCAGGAGATCGAATGCGGACCATTCACTGTTCATCCAGAAGACCCCTAGAGGTACTGTTGTTGTCATGATATATGTTGATGACATCTTGGTTACAGGAGATGATGCTCAGGGAATTGAGACAACCAAGTCCCTGTTGGGAAGCCAGTTCATTACGAAGGATCTGGGCACGATACGATATTTTCTGGGGATAGAGTTTGCTAGAAATGCACAAGGAATGGTAATGACTCAAAGAAAATATGTCACAGACTTGCTAGTTGAAACAAGAATGACTGGATGCAGACCTTCAAGTACACCTATGGACCCAAGCATGAAGCTGTACGACGATGATACCGAGGAGGTGGACAAAAGAAGGTACAGAGAGATGGTGGGTAAGCTCTTATACATTACTATAACTCGACCGGATATTGCCTTTGTAGTAAACCGGGTGAGTCAATTTATGGAGCAGCCGAGGCAAGTGCATATGGATGCCTTGTATATGATATTGAGATATCTGAAGTCTTCCCCAGGCACAGGGTTGCTATTCAGGAAAGATACAGATCTGTCTATTTCAGCTTGTGCAGATGCAGATTATGCAGGATGTCCAAGGGATCGTAAGTCTATTTCTGGATTCGCTATCTTCATAGGAAGCTCTTTAGTTTCTTGGAAAAGCAAGAAACAGACTGTTGTGGCGAGATCCAGTGCCGAATCCGAGTACAGAGCCATGGCTCAAGCAAGCGCAGAAATGATGTGGGTTAGAGCAGTCTTAGAAGATTTGAATGTAGATGTCTCCTTGCCTATGAATCTCCAATGTGACAATCAGGCAGCATTGTTTATTGCCAATAATCCAGCTTTTCATGAGAGAACAAAGCACATCGAGGTGGATTGTCATTACACTAGAGACATGATTCAGAAGGGCTTCATTTCTACTTCTCATGTCAGTTCAGAGGACCAGACTGCTGATATATTCACCAAGCCATTGCTTAGAGGACCTTTCCAGAGATGTTCTTCCAAGCTGAGCATGATAGATATCTATGCTCCATCTTGAGGGGGAGTGTAGAGGTTTATATATGTTGCGTTGTACTGTTTCGTATTTTCTATTTATATATTGTACATCTATGTAATTTACCCAAGGGTTTTCTCTCTATATAAGAGACTCGAGGGCTCTATGGAATATCATATCAGAGTTTCCATTACTCTAACAAGTTTCACCAAGCTCGACGATGCTAACTTGTATGTCAGGTTAGAGGTTTGTTGTGTGTCTGACAACAATATGATCTCAACCCTATGGAATGTACAAGGAAACTTACGCACAACTTTAACATCTTTGATATTTTTGTCCTGTGTAGTTGTATTTATTACATAGGCTAGTAATCTACTCACCCCTGACTAGGAAAATAGTGTAACCCTAAAGAGGAAATGGTACTCGATTTCACCATTAGGAGTATACTCACCAAGCTGAAATATCGATATTTTGTGTATTTGAAAGATTATAACATTTTCAAAACAATCCATACATGCAGAGTGCCTTTCCGGTCAATCAAAGCCTTAGTATGAGACACAAATTAAACCCTAGTAGGACTGCATGTGTCTCGTGCCCACCTATCAGTTATGCTACACCCTTGATTGTCTGACAAATGATAAATAATTGTTTTCCTCATAGCCCTGATATAGTACAAGGATAGATTGCTCGACTCATAGTTGCCTAAGGTGGCATCAAACGATGTGCGAGAAAGAATGTGTAACCTCTGAATTAAACAATGTATATAAAAACCCCTTTACCGAAATCACAGCTCTAACGACCAACTCAAAAGCACATGTATGCTCCTATATCATTGAATTCGACAAAGTGCCTCATGTTTTCTTCTGCCCAATGGTCTGGGTAGAATTCACTACGAAACTCGTCTACAGACACCTCCCCGGTGATAGGTTTGGTCAAGTGCTCCTTGTTGTCATACCACCATCTCTTGATGTAGTCAGCGAATGAATACTTTGCAAATCACAACCATGTATCCTCTGGTGCATGGATCATCTTGAGAAACTTGGACCCATAGTATATGGTTTCACTTTTCATGAGTTTCTGACTTGATCCATATCTAAATCAGATAAATGACCACTTTCTCTTGTAATACTGGTCGAGAACTTTCCAACAAGCTCAAGAACATCAAAATCAAACATCGTATGAGGAAGTTACGTGCAAAGCAAGTCAGTTACAGCTTTTGGGTCCGTAACAGGACCCGTGCCTATATAAAGGCTTATGTGGTTTGGGCTAATTCAACTACTTCAGCTCAGCCTCACCAGAGCTCCACCATCGGAGAAAATATCGATGGTCGATCACGGATCTGAAGGGAGCGTCTCGAAGAGCATGACATGAGGATGAAACCATAGGAGCGAGATTAAACCACAGGAGAAGACCTCAAAGGTTCCAATCATCTATTGCAATCTCTTACTGAGGACAACAGGGTGTGGGGCTTCTTAAATAGCCCCGCAGATAGACCGTAGTTCCACTTGTAGATGGTGTGGGACTAAACATACTCCAACAGTCCACAACTTTCATACAACTGATAAACTGTCTGCTTGTAAGATCCCTAAAAATATGATTTCACTCTTTTTGAGTTTACAACCTGATCCATATCCAAATCGGATAAATGACCACCCTATCTTGTAGTACTCGTCGAAACCTTTCCAACTTGCTCAAGAACATCAGATTCGAACATCATATGAGGAAGTTACATGCAAAACAATCCGTGTACGTCTTTTGGGACTGTAACTGAGTACAGACCCAAGCCTCTATAAAGGCTCAAGTGGTTTGGGCTAACCCAACGACTTCAGCTCAGCCTCACCATAGCTCTATCACCAGAGAAAATTTTGACGGCCGATCACTGATATGAAGGCAGTGTCTCAAAGAGCGTGATGCGAGAATGAAACTACGTGAGCGGGATGAAACCACAAGAGAAGGCTTCAAAGGGCCGGATCATCTATTGCAATCTCTCAATGAGTACATGAGGTGTGTGGCTTCTTATATAGCCTCACAAACATACTGAAGTTGCACTTGTAGATGATGCAGGACTAAACACGAGTGGAAGGAGGTGCGGGGCTTCTTATATAGCATCACAAACAGACCGAAGTTACACTTGTAGATGATGTGAGACTAAACATGAGTGGAAGTAATTGGATCTTGGAGAGATTTAATTATCCATCTATTACATACTCCAACATGAACAAAAGCAATGCAACCAAAAATCCTCAAAGATAGAGGAAATAATTCATCATCTTTGTACAAGAGGGAAAAAGGAGCTACCCCATTAAGGATCGAGGAGGGTAACCAATTAATAAGTATGTGGCAGTAAGAACATCATCTCCTGATAGGTTTTGGAAACCGTCATGTGAGTAAGAAGAGTACTAGTAATGTCCGAAGGGTGATGAAGTTTCCTTTTGATCACCCCATTCTATTATGAGGTGTACGGACATGATGTCTGGTTAAGAGGACCCTGAGTAGGAAAAAGATGGTCAAATCACGTATGTCTGGTTAAGAGGACCCTGAGTAGAAAAAAGATGGTCAAATCACGTTGAATTGTTAGTCTTGAAAGTCTTAATAGAAGCAGAGAAAGAGGTCTTTATGAACTGAAAGAAGGACTTTACAATTTATTAATCTCTAATCGTTCCTTTATTAAATAAACTCAAGAAAATTTGTTATGATAATCAAACAAAAGACATCAAATATTTATGACCTCACACATTATGGATGGGACAAGGTCCCCAAATGTTACAGTGGACTAAATAAAGATGTGATTAACTATGAGGATTGGTCCTCTGAGGAAAGAAGGCCTGATGATTTTTGCCATACTAGCAGGCTTCGCATTCAAACAACTTCAACGATGATAGTGCATGAAACATTGGAAAAAGAGCTCTAACAGAAGGATGACCAAGATGCAAATGTCACAGGAACATATCAATAGGCGTGGAGACATTACCAGCAAACTGGAATCAGAAAGTATATCGGGATAATACATTCCATTCTTCTCATGTCCCCAGCAAAGATCTGCATCGTCCGGATGTCCTGAAAATAACAATAAAACTCGTCAAATATCACTTTATAGTTCAGTTCAACACATAATATATGAACAAATAGAAGGCTCAAAGGAAAGGCAGGAGCACAGAGAACTTCGAAGAGCATGAGTTTGGAACCAACAGGTGGTAATAGGAGAATGTGCATCTCTAGACGAATCGATTGCACTGTGGAAGAGGGTTTTAAAGAGGTAAGCAAACTACTTACTCCAATCAAGTGAGTAGATGCACCGGAGTTAGTAATCCATGCTGGTATTGAGGCAGAAGCAGATTTGACTACAGTACTTGGGATGGTAGCCAGGTTCACAGTAGGAGGATTCTCACTGATAGGATATTTCTTTAGCAGTTACATCAATATGGAGTAGTATGTGTTAGTGAGTTGAACCGGTTGTCCATTGGACTCTTGATCTGAGGGTATTTATGACACAATCACATCATGTGAAATGTTGATGCGTGGTTAGCCTATGGTGTTTCGCTAAGTTTCACCCAACACCTCTCATAAATGGGGGGTTAGATCATTAGCAGTTAATGAACGACATACTAGTACAGACAGTCACGAAATCGATCTCCTCGGGAGCTATAGTGGTTGTCTCTTCCATATGACAAAAGAAAGCAAAGTTCTCCACAAGCTACGAAGAATACGTATGACCACTAAAGGTCTCAAGCTGTTGTAGTCGGCCAAAAATGGCCTTGATGGATGGTAGATCGTTAGACATAAGAAATTGACCCTTTACAATCTGTTATCGAGGATGAAGGCAAGAAATCTGTAGAATTGCCACTCAGATCTTTCTATTGGCTGAATGATGGAAAGTTCCTCATAAAGGTCGCTGAGATGACGATGGTATTCCACGAGGGTAGACCCTCCCCGAGAAGCGAACCAAATCCGTATATAGATGTCACGAGGTGCGACTTGGTAGTCTGTTGAGAGCAAGTCCGTGCCAGTTCTTCCCACATGTCATTTGCGGTGTCCTTGTCCAAGAAATTCATCACAATGTGGGATACGACACTGTTGGTCATCCATGCCATGACCCAATAATTGTACCCCAAACAAGTTGTAGTCATTGTATGTCTCTTGTAGTGGTTCCTTTATCAAGATAGATATTTTTCTCTGACCGCCGATGAACACATTGAAATCCCAACCAGAGCACATAGTTGTTTGCGCCCTTGAGGTTGATAGAGGTCCCCTGAACCATCATAGAAGATGTAGAAAGCAATGGCTTGGTCTCAGTGGGAGTCACGCCATCACGATCAGAGAGATAGATCAATAAATGTAATTACCTAATCATGTATAAGAGAAGTACAGACTCGCCGAGTTGCGCGAGGAGCACACTAGGAAGGGGTTTGGTGGTCTGAGGAGGACACCGTACTAGCCCTAACAACAAGGTAGGGAGTTACGTGGGACCCAGTTGTGACTAGGAGGAGTTGCACAAGGCTTTGAGGTTTGCGCAGGAACTCATGCGACGTTCGGTGACTTTAGGGGAACCCATGCACGAGCTCAATAACGGTGGAAGAACTCACACACGATTTGGCAATGACGGGAGACCCCACTTACAGGACCCGACGGCGGTGGGAGGGCCTGCGCGGGGGTTGTTGGCTATGGAGGTGGGGGGACGCTGGCTTCAGGAACCTCTTGGAGAGGCAGGGAGATCGATAGGTTGTTGGCGGCGGTGGGGAGGTTGGGTACGAGCTCTCATCTAGGACTGTTTCTTTGATACTATGTGAAATAAAAGAAATAATACAAAGGAATGTGTTTTATTCATTGGTGTAGGGTTTCTTATATAGCATGAAGCCTCAGAGCCCCAAAAGGTGGTAATTACATCAAGACCCGAAGGGTTACTAATAGAAAACAAGGGAAACAGGTAAAAATGAGGAAATAAACAAATAAGAAATGTGGCTATATTAGTCAATAACGTTGACACCAACAATACAACAATCCATAAGCGGACTAAATTGACGTTGATTTTCATTACATCAGGGATATGATTAAAAAAGGATTCATATCTACTTTCCCATGTCATTCAAGAGAACATATGACTGATATATTCACTAAAGCACTTGCCAAGGGACCAACTTGGAGGAAGAGTGTTATTGTTATTCTCTATGACAACATTTTCTTTTATGTGCAAACCCAATAAGACATTTATTTAACCCATCCGGGTAACCTCTTTTTCACCCCTAGGGTTTCCTCTCTATATAAAGAGAACCCTTGGACTTATAATTAATACTGTCCTATTTCCTTTCCGCTTTATCCATTTGTTAGATGAGATTTTCCTCCTTCGAGAGTCTCCTCCCTTCTTCCACTCCATCTCGAATAGTAAGTAAGACCAATTCAGTCGCTTTTTTCATGTTCCAATTAAACACTTTCCAGCACAAATTAATTTGAAAGCTCTATCCAAGGGGTGGGATTTGATCATCTTAATCTCACCTCATCGACGTAGATATAGTTTTAAAAGTTTCTTTCATGGAACAACTTCTAGAACTTGTTGATGGAGCTAAGTTGATGTAGAACATGTTGAGAAGAGCTTAAGTGGAATCTACATTGCTTTCACAACAAGTGGATTATAACGCTTTAAAGGTTGAGGAGCGGAGTGCTGCATATGAGGAAATTGGTGGCAATTCGCGATCATTTAGAGCTTGCGATAAATTGAATGCCGATGATTCTAAATTGAGTAAAGAATGTGATGCAACATGTTACTCCCTTCTCTGAAGTTTTGGAAGTAATGTTCTGAAAGTGTGTAGAATTGATTCCATGGCCAACACTGCACCCCATGACCCTGGAATCACTATTCCTAAATTGCACCAAGAAATTTGGTTCTTGTCATGTATTTTATGTTATGCATAAGCTATTGTTAGGTGGCAGTTAACCTTAAACCAAAAATATAATAATAGACACCTTATTTTAATATTAAATTTGCAGAGGTGTAAAATGTCGACATGTGCACACATGTAAAAACCCCTATAATTCATGGTTGGTGTTAGTTGTT
The DNA here is from genome assembly GCA_037367405.1 of Ottelia alismoides. Taxonomy (NCBI): domain Eukaryota; kingdom Viridiplantae; phylum Streptophyta; class Magnoliopsida; order Alismatales; family Hydrocharitaceae; genus Ottelia; species Ottelia alismoides. The sequence continues at coordinate 43,517 of JAZKJV010011309.1, forward strand.
ACTGTGAGGAATTGGATTTGTTTAGGTAGTTCAAATTCTTCCAGAATCATGATATTTTGCTTAACTAATATAGCGGGTTTTCCTACAGAAATATCAAAAGGGGTAAAAAGAATGGGTGAGAGTGCTCACATCACTCGTGTTCTCTTTTGTGGATATTATTGGCCTGCTTCTCAAAATTACACTCGAGAATATCTGCAGAATTATCCATTTGTTCAGGTGATATATTTTCTTCTTATATTTTTGGCTTCATGTACTTTTTATTTTCTTATATATTTATATAAAAATGAACATCAATTCTGAAAATTTTAGAGTGAGAAAACATCTTTAGAACCATTGCTTCTGATCACTTGCCATGGATTTGATCATGTGTGCACAGTAGCTCGTGTCTAAACAGTGATTGTTGACAAAATCAAGCACAAAGTACTGACTTCGGTATCCCTCTTCAAATTAATCACTCAAATATCTAGCATTAGTGAGTTTATTTCTGTTGCATGAGGTTATAATTTTTTACTCTTGTAGGCCATGTCGTATTTTAATCATCATTTCAAGGGCATAGATTCTCCTTGACCCTTGAATATAAACTACTCTCTTGTAAAATGGATACAGTAAAATGAACCCATGAATTAAATAACTTAAAAATCCAGATCTGAGATGCTCGTCAATTCTACCCCAAGGGTTTAGCTTTAGCCTGCATACCCTGTTAACATTGATGTAAGTAGTTAGTCGAAATGAATGCCATTTGAGAAAAAAATGGAGAGCAATGTATTCTTGACAGATTTTTATGGCAGTAGTTTGCAAATCTGCCGTGCTATTAATTTTTCTATTGTTATTGTAGGTTGATGAAGTGCCACTTGACGATGTTCCTAATGTCAATGACAAATATCATGTGTGCGTTGTGAAGAATCGACGCCTAGATGCGAAAACCATTTCTTTGGCTAAGGAGATGAAGCTTATAATGCAATACGGTGTCGGCATAGAAGGTCAAACCTGTGCTATTTAGAAAAATAAATTTTATATTTATTTATTTTTGTTTATAACACATTAGTACCCACTTAGTCGTCTAGTGGTAGTACAATGCGTCTACACACAAAAGACCAGGGTTCAAATTCCACTCTTGCAGGGGTTGCGTTAGGTAGTCGACGGCCAGCGTAAAAAAAGTCGAATCTTTCAACATGGATTTGAGCAAGAATCCATGTAGCCGACCCTACTTATAGTGGAAGAAGGCTTAGTACATTTAACACAGTCGGGAAGAATTTGTCTTGCAGGTATTGACATTGGAGCTGCCACTCATCATGGAATTAAAGTTGCCAGAATTCCTGGAAGTGTAACTGGTAATGCAGCTTCTTGTGCAGAAATGGCAATATACTTGATGTTGGGCCTCCTACGAAAGCAGGTAATTTCTACTGTTATATATATATTACTGTATTGCTGATTCTCTTTGCTCGTTTTTGTCATATTGTCTTCCTTTTTACAGAAGGAGATGGATATTATTGGAAGAAAAAGGGACTTGGAGAGCCAACTGGGGAAACACTTCTTGGGAAAACTGTATTTGATTTTTCTATTTCCTTCAGCCATGATACAGAAATCGCTTATATAACTTCACAGCATCTGCTTTGTTCCACTGTTTACTTTAGATTGGCCCTGCATCTTGCAACTACATTGAAGTAAAATAGAAACATCTTCCTCTGGTTGTCATATGCCTCCTTTTACACAATGCAAATGGTTAATACCCTTTTATAAGAACTTCAGGCTTTTGCTTCTCTTTCGTTTTCATTTGCACACAATTGATGATTGCCCAATTTTATTGTTTCCTTGGCTGCAGCCTACAAATAAAATGCTTTAATTTGACAACTACAACAACAACAAAGCCTTTTCCCACAATTAAGTAGGGTCGGCTACATGGATTCTTCGCCTCCATTCAGATCTATCTTGGGTCAATCCCGGGCTTATATCTTTATTTGACAACTACTGAAGGAAAATAAATTTGTGAAAACTCTGATTGTAACTGCTACTATTAGTATATTACATCACTTACCACAAAGTTTTGTGAGGCTATGTTGTAAACTCTAAGTGCTAGACCAGCAATTCCTTCATCAAGCAGAAGCGAGAGATTAAAGAGCAACTACATTCTGGAATCTTTAGATGCTGGTGTTGATCCTTCATTTCCTGACTGAAGGACTCATTCATTCTTCACTTAGATTGGAGTCATGAATAAGTGGAAGAGGATGGGGCCAATACACCAAGCTAAGAAAGTTGGAAGTTTTTTTGGTTTATCAATGGATCTTGTTCTTTTGCTTTATGCTCTGAGAGTAGGAATGCTACTAGGTCTCCTTGCTTTGTCTGCTAAATTGGCTTAGGAACCAAGCCTTTTCCTCTAAGTGGGATCAGTTACATTGATTTTTTGCCTCAACAAAAATTTAATATGAATCATACATGGGATACTTCCAAAAAAGCTACATTTTTCATTCCTTTTTTGGGGGTCTTCCAGCCCGCTTTCTCGTACAAGGATTTTCTTCAACTTCTCATATCACTGGAGCATTAGAGGACCTTCTATGTACTATCCAAATAACCATAAAGAAGTTTTTTTATTTAGTCTCCTATCGACACTGCACCAACCATTTCGTTGATCCGTTCATGTGGGTGCCCATCTATCCTAGCGTTTATTATCTCAGTTACATTCTTTGCACATGTTTATATTAAATGTCTAACACTCGATATCATAGAGTATTGCATGTTTCACTGCAGCTCCATGGTATTTCTCTATTATGGTCAAAGCTATCTTCTTGTCATAGAGAACACCTACAACTTATCTCTACTTAAACCATCTGGCACTGACTCCATAAGTGACATTTCCATCAATTCCTCCATTCCACTGTATTTGAAAGTGGCATTTGGTATCCACTGCCTTCCAAGTTTTGCATGTCATTTGTAACTTCCTTGAGGTAGGACTTGCATCCTATATACTCCAATTTTGTTCTACGTAGTCAAAATCACTACTTTCTAGAATCTCCCTCAACTGCTCAAGGTAAACAATACCATTTGCAATGAACGGACACCAAGGCACTTTCCCCTATCGTGCTCTGTCAATTTATCAATAACTAAGGTAAATAAGGACCCAAGGTCGATATTTGATGCACACCCGATACTAATACCAACAGGAACCATCAGTCCAGTAGGAGTCCTCACATAAGCTTGACAGTATCGTACATACTCATTTTCCTTTGTACAATCTAAAGTGCTTAGATCTTGTCATCCTCTCCTGCGAGGGTCATTTATTTTTATATCTATTGGAAAACTTTGCTATTAGTAAAAACTGCATGATTAATTTTTATCACGAGTTCTCAATTGGAATATGGTACTGTTCTAACATAATTATATATATTCATCTAGCCAACAGATTCGATTGAGTCATAACAACTTCAGTGTGGTTGAATATTAATCGAAAATATTCTATCATGGTGAAAGTAGAGAAGGATGACTGGATTTGGGGACAGATAAGGTGTTGCATTGAATTTTGTCATTCTTGGGAGGCATGAGAAAGGGGCCTTATTTTACTTCTGGCGATGTGGGAAACTGAAAAAAGGGAAGATCTGGTGAAATCTAAGAACAAATGACCTTGGACATGTATGGAACTTTGAAAAACTAACTCATCTCCCCCCCCCCCCCCCCCCCAAACACACACACAACCACCACCTACACACATAAAAGCTGATATAATTCCAAATAGGAACATTAGCGATTCATTGCTACAAACATGAATTTATTTAAAAAGTATCTGACGTGTCTTTGTTACTGTGCATATAAGGATATCCTTTGTACCCATCTAAAAGGAAAAATGCCATGTACAATTCTGTCCATTTCTTGCCCGTGGATGTTACATCAATGAAATTTTTGTTACATTGCACAATACTTTAGATCCCTGCTAGTTGGTTGTTATAAGCCTCTTTGCAGATTTATATCATGGGCTTTGGAGCTATTGGTGCTGACCTTGCAAAAAGATTGCGACCATTTGGAGTAAAAATCCTTGCAACAAAAAGGAAATGGGTCTCTGCACCTGATATCTTGAATGGTCACTTTCTGAACCGGCAAATATACAATTTCGTCATAGATGTCTGGAGTGCTGAAACTTTTATTAGGTTCTGGTGCTGATCTCCAGGTTCTGGAAGTAATGATTTTGATAATCTGGTGGACGAGAAAGGCAGTCATGATAAGCGTTATGATTTTGCCAAAGAAGCAGACATTGTTGCCACTTGCTTATCCATGAATGCTGACACAGTAAGTTCAATGTCATGGTCAATTTTGGGAAAAAATGCTTATTATTCTGCCCGAGATGCTTCTATTTTGTTAACTTTCCTCCCTACTTAGAAGTTTTTTTTAAATGTACAGGCTGGTATAATAAATGGTGAATTTCTGTCTTCTATGAAAAAGGTATGTACGTAAACCTTGAGAATATCTGGTATTACTTTTCGAAGAATGAGTCATGTTAAATAAGTAGGGCAAAAATTGCTTGTGGAATATAGAATTTTCCTTTTATTTTAATTATTACAACATCCATTTGTTTCTTCACCATCTCTGCAGAGGTGTGCTTTGGAAGGTGGATTTTTCCAAAGCCTATGATTGTGTCTACTGGAGGTTCCTATGGGCGTCGTTGGAGAAGAGGGGGGATTCCCGAGTGTGTGGATCTCATGGATCAAGCGGTGTGTGATGACGACTTATCATGTGGTGTGGGTCAACAGTCGATCGGGGGGGGGGGGGGGGGGAGGGTTCTTTCAGCTTCAAAGGGACATCAGACAGGGATGCCCTTTGACACCACTTCTTTTTGTCATTGTGGTCGACGCGTTAGCTGTGATGATGAAAAGGGCAACGAACGACGGGTGTTGTTCAGGATATAGGAGGGATGAGTTGTCCATACCGTTGTTGCAATACGCTGATGACACTGTGTTTTTTTTGGGAGAAGAGGAAGCGTGCGTCTGTGATTATGGACATCTTTGGAGACATCTCGAGGCTTCATATCAATAGAGACAAGTTGGTAGTGGTTCTTTTGGCCTATCGGAGCAAGAGGCGCAGAGGGTGACGGTGCTGTTGGGATGTTGCATTGCCGCTCTGCCGATCACTTATCTGGGATCACAATTGTTGGCGGGGCATCCGAAGAAGAGGGACTGAGAGGCACTTGTGGAGAGGCTCGAGAACAAGCTTGCAGGTTGGAAGGCTAGGATGTTATCGAGGGGAGGGAAGTTGATCATGTTAAAGCATGTTCTTTTGGCCATCCCGATCTTCTTCTGCTCTACGAGGTCGCTGCCTGCGGGGGTGCTTGCAAGAATTGAGGCAGTGATGTGCATATTCTTCTGGTCGGACGTTAGGCAGTCTAGGAGGGGGTTCACTTGGTGGACCGGAATAGGGTGATGGTGCCGAAGAAGAACGGTGGATTGGGTGTGTTGCGGCTTGGAGAAATGAACAAGGCTTTCATGACGAAATGGGCGGTGCGTTTATGGGGGAGCTTGGAGGATTTGATACGCAACGTGATAAGGAAAATATATGGGATATCCATGTCGCGGGAAGTGGTCGTGGGACACCTACCGTCATCTTTGTAGAAGGGCATTTCTTAGGTGATTCCAGAGATGGTCAGCAAATTGAGATTGATGCTTGGGAATGGAGCTTTGTTTCGGTTCTGGAGGGATGACTGGTCGGGGGAGGGGGTGTTGGGGGTATGGTATCCACGTCTGATGCGGCTAGCGATGGATAAGGATGTGGCAGTGCATAAGGTTCGGGAGTACGGGGCGTGGTCTCCGATTTTTGCTTCACGATTGTCGGATCAGAGGGTGGACTTCTCGGCCTTGTAGACAGAACTGGTGCTAGCAGAGGGCCCATTGGGTGGAAAGGATCACTACGTTTGGGGTATTGTAGATTCTCGGTCAAGAAGGCTTACCGGTACTTTGTGGATGACATGGGTGAGGTTGAGGAACTCATCAGAGCGGACTTACGGATGATTTGGAGAAGCAAGGTACCAAACCGTATCAAGATCTTCTTGTGGTTGCTCGGGATTGGCAGGTTACTCACCAAGGATCGCATGGGACAACTGATGGGGGTGGGGGACGTGATGCGCAACAGATGTGGTTTGGCAGTAGAGGAGGTGGATTATCTATTCTTTTCTTGTCCATACTCGACTCAGGTGTAGAGCATGATGAACATTTCTTGGCTTGATGGGAGGGATAGCTCGAGCTTTTGGAGGATGTCAGTTCGGTGTACGGATACGGTCACGAGGACTCGACATACCCTTTTGCGTTGATTTGTGCTATTATTTGGTGTGCGGGGAATGAGGTCATTTTTGGGGGGAAAGTTTCTACTAAGAAAATGTAATTGAACATTGTAGGGCTTTATCCGTCTCTTGGCACATGTGATTCAATGTAACTCATGTATACTTAAAGGTAATATATATATGCTTTCTAGAGGTGGGTCCCAAATAGGGACGCCAGCCGATTTACATTAAAAAAATCATTTGTTTCTTCTAAGTAGCTCGCTACAGAGTTGGGGGGGGGGGAGTTTAGCTTATTGAGTTCTTTCTAAGGATAAAAAATCACAAACGAAATATGAATGTAGGTGTTATCATATCATTATCCCTTAATTTAAATACAGTTTCAAGTGTGCATGTTAGATGAGTATATAAATCGAAAAATCGTATCTTTAAAATGCAGATACAAATCCAAAACGAATATTCTCAGTTCATGTACAGATATTTAAAATCAGATACAGATTATCCTCGGATCTTAAACATTCCTTAAAAATTTAGTACCAAATTGTTTGATGTTGAAAACAAACTTTACATAATAAATAACAAAAAACACCATGGAAATCTATAGATTACAATTATCAAGTTATGAGCTTGACTAGGAAATTAAGAAGAGTGTTTGATAGTGCTTATAAATAAAAAGAAGAGTGGTAAACTTGGAAGGAGAATTCTTTGATAGTGCTTGATTCTCTAGATTATTAATAAACTACTTATTACTTCATCATTTAATTAATAAAAAGAAGCATCCTAAAAATCAATATATATATATATACATAACTAATATAGAAAAAATAAATACCCATATCATTATCCATATAATTTTCAAGATTCATATATATATTCGTATTTGTCAAACTATAGAATACGACATTCACATTCATACTCATATTCGTCAGATGCAAGTTTTGAATATCCATATTTATATTATATCTGTCACACCGACATAAAAATATGCATATTGTTGGACATGTGAGCCAACGACAAGCCATTATGCAATAAAAGTTATTGCATATCAATTCTTTATCTGAAGTGAAGAATAACATATTTGCATAATAGGTCACTTAGTACAACTAGGATTATGTACCATCACCATCTTGATATCATACAACTGTTGATCCAAAGGTTGGACCATAGAGGTTGGTGCAAGGTTGAATATATAAAGAGTTAGATTGAGGACTCAATCGCACCGTCACATGATTACCAAGAAGGGATCTCCAACATGAGAAGGAAATGAAAATCCTTATTCCAAAGGTTGACATCCGACCGACCTCTTGATGCAAGTCCTCTGCATAGAAATAGAAATTCAAAGGTGTTGGACGAGCTAAGTTAAAGAGTTGACTTCGTGAGATCGAGATAACTAATACCTATGTCATATGCTGTCACATATAGGCACACATCCTCTGATCAGAGACATGTATTATTATATATCTAAGTATGTGCATAAGACATGCCATAAGGTTGATGATCTAATCAAGGTCTATACACCGGTGAGATGGTAGGCATACAAGGGCATATGAGTAATATGACCTCTCAAAGGGATCATACATGTTCACCATTGAACCGGAAGACATGAGCTCACTCATAAGATATTGGGATAAACCAAATTCCAACGTTTGTCATCTTGTTTTGGGAACAAGACATGATTTGAAGGTATGATATATATTTTATAGAAAGCAGATGATCGATACCAACTCCTAGTGATCGAATGAAGAACTTACCGATAAAATCATGAAGGAGATAGTCTAAAATAGGATCAGAACTTCAAATTTAATCACGATCTTCCAGTATACAAGACGTAGGGGTATTGGAAATACTCGAGGATGATGTGATCTTAATCAATTGTATAACCATGACATTTCCATTTGGAGGGAGTGATGAAATGGGTTTGGATTTTAATGACTTCACTCAATAGTCTAGTTATTCGATCTTAGTCCAAATGTTGGATATTGATCTGAATGTAATTCAGATGCAATAAGAGGATTGGATATGTCTGACTTGATCAGACATCTCTGAGAGGTCTTCTAGATTTGGGTGTGAAATTTGATCTCACTATCCAAGTCACTACATGGCATATACGGTCGTCCGGTCCTTATCTCCAAGTATCTGGGGAGAAGAAACACTATTTTTGAAAGAGTTCAAGAATTGTTCCATTAGAGACAATATCATAGTATTGGAAAATAAAGAGAAATAACGATAATTAAATTAGATTTAATTATCATAAGTAATGAGAATACGATTCATATTATTTAGACATATGTGGAGAGACATCTTGGATAACTAAATTAGATTTAATTGTCATGGGTGAAATTAATGTGGATAATACTATCCACAATAATTATTGATAATGTGGATATGATCTACAATATCATAGAATAAATTAATTGTGAGTAGGATTCACAATTTAAATATTAATGTGAATTGTTTTTACGTTGAGCAATTAAATGTAAATATGATTTACATTTAGTTTTGGATGGATGAATATGATTCATAAATATCAATGGTCTTGCAATTGTCACAAATAATATGCAAATTATTTGGTGATATTTTGTTGATAAAATAATTCTATGAATAAAGATTTAATGTAATGAGATTACATTAAAAAGAGATTTGAGAGAGAAAGTCTCTCCAATTCATGGTGGATGTCACCCACCAATATGGAAAGGAGGTTTTCTCCTTTCCATAATTTTGGACGGAGACTCTCTCCTTTCCTCTTTATCCACAAGAAGAGATTTATTTTGAGATTAAATTTTAGAGGATGAATTGATAATTGATTTATTAATTCTAATCCTATTGTGCTTGAAGCAGAAGTATAATCTTGAAAGTTTACATTTAATCTCAACCATTGGTCATTATTAGAAGTGCATCTCCACCATCCATTATGTTACAAAAGATAGGCTAACCCTAGATCTTTTAGTTCATGCAATTGTTGCAAGCAACAACTCTCTCTCTCACCACACGTCTACCCTCTCTCCCTCTCCAACCCTTGTGATCGTCCACATAGGTTCGTGGAGACTATGATTGTCGTCATACTGATGTTGTGCTGCCAGACTAATTGCTTGTGGATCTTCATCTTCTTCAGTGCCTCGTGCTCTTGAAGAAGACGCCATATTTTGTGGACGAAATCATGAGATTCTTTGCTCGGATCGTCGTCTTGCATTGTGGGAAGAACGTGTCTCATCCACGTGCCTGCTAGTGCTCTCTCAACGGATCGGATTTGAGATAGGAGGCCTCTTCCTTTAAAGGCATTGAGATCACGATTACGCTTCAAGAGGTAGATTTTATACTTGTGTGATCATGATGAAACAACATGTGAATTGTTTCTATGTCATGTGATTTCATCGATTTTTTTAAATTATGTTGCATCATCAACAAGTATGACTAGTCAACCCAGATCGGATACGATTTGATCACTACACTTCTATGATGTACGAGGTGTAATCACATCCCTTCCTTGTCCCATATCCAACCTTACCTGCTTAGGGAGAAATATGCTATATGCCTCTACTAGAAGGGGTAACGAAAGCAAGATCATGCATTTGGCAGTGAGTGACAACATTGACATGTTCATGCATTCATAGCGATTCAATGCAATCATGTAAGTACAGAAGCTTGGACAACCATCATCAACTCTGTTGATGTGCCTTGAATCCTAACTATTTGCTATGTTGAACCCAGTTGAAGAATCATTTTTCTACACCTTTCACAAGAAGGGTGTTCGAAGCTCGCTGTACCTTACGGAGGTCTCGCTGCCTATTCAGTGAGGAGCAGTTGCCTCCCCCTCACCTACACAAGTGCATGGGCATTGCCCTTGACCAAAAACAAAATTGTATGAAACATTTTTCTTTCTATTTGGTATTTGAATTTGTTTGTCTCTGGGATGTGTTTATATTGGGAGTATTATGTAAACTCCCTAGAGTTAGGGTTTTCAGTATACTCGGTATTTCTCCCTTTTCTACATATAATGAAATCAATTGTCATCATCCGAGGTCGTAGTCCAATTAATGGTGAACCTCGTAATTCGTGAGCACATGTGTGGTTTGGTTTGTGCTTGTTTGCTTCTTTTACTTGCAACAAATTGATATCAAAGCATCGAGTTCATATGAATCGTCGAGCACATGATGTCTCACAATCTAAAGATTGAAAAAATCATAGGAGGAACAGATTCAGTTTATGGCAGATCAAGATGCGTTCCCTTCTCAAACAACAACGCATCTGGGCTCCTTAGACAAGGAGATGGCGATGACATTTGAGCCTCCGAGTTGATGCAGGAAGAGAAAATGCATTCAACCATCATGTTGTGTATGGTGGATGAAATCATTACTGAGGTTGTTGATGAAATAACGACATGTCATTGAGACTCGAAAGTCCATATATGACCAAGTTTCTGACCAATAAGTTGTTGAAGCAACGCTCGTTTTCTCTACATATGTAATAAGGTATTTCTCTTAAGGAATATCTAGATTGCTCAAATACATTGTTGATGGACTTAAGAAATATATTTTAAGATAGAAGATGAGGATGTTGTTTTGATTATGTTAGTTTTGCTTTCACAACAACAACAAATTCTTTTCCCACAATTAAGTAGGATCGGCTAAAATGGTGAAGTCTTATTCCACTTTAAGTAGGGTAGGCTACATGGATTCTTGCTCAAATGCATGTTGAAAGATCCGATTATTTTTGACGTTGGTTGTCGGCTATTTAACACAACCAACACATAAAGGGATTTGAACCATGGTCTTTTGGGTGGTAGGCACACTGCACTACCACCAGACCATTGGAGTGGGTACTGTCATATGAAAATTTTATTCAGTCATTTATTGTGGGAAGAGAAGAGATAACCTTAAAGGAATTTCGCATGAGTTTGCACACGTGTGAACTTCGACACATGGCTACTAGTAAACATGACTCTCAGGTTGTAGATTGGTTATGACTCGTGAGAAGAGTGGTTCTGATTTGGAAATGCGAAGAATTAAAACATGAGAACCAGTCTTCTACGAATGTCAAGAGTTTGCGTACTGATGATGGATTGAATTTCTATTTTGTTAAAGAGTTATGCATGGAGGGTCTTACGAACACCATATTGCCAGTGATGTGCCACAACAAAAAGAAGTTGCAATACGAATGAACAAGATGCTTCTGGAGAGAGCAAGATGCATGCTCTCAAATGCTGGTCTTGATAGACCGTTCTAGGCCGAAGTTGGGAATACAACTTGTTACTTGATGAATCGAAGTCCTGCATTTGTTATCACTACGAGACAACTTTTGAGGTATAGTCAGGTAATGATGGTGATTATTCTATTTTACATGTCTTTGGTATCACTGTTTACTATCATGTTAGTGAAGGAATGTTAAAAACACGGGCAAAGAAACGAGTGTTTACAGGTTATGGTACATGAATAAAGGGATATACAATCTGGTCTTCTCGTGAGCGTATAGTTATTAGTAGCATGAATGCTATGTTCAATGAGAATTCTATGCTTCACTTGAAGAACGAGTGCGTTGATGTAGGGACATGTGATGATATCTACGAATATATCGAGTTCGAATTGGCACTAAGTCATAATCACGCAATCAATCACACCATTTCTGATCTAGCTAATGCTAAACAACCTGAGGTTGAGTAATTAGAGGAGAGACAACATCATGTTGCTAATGATCTATCTCGTAGAGAGATACATCCGCCTCATAGGTATTGTTGGATTTGCACCGCTGGTTGCTAGGGAGGCGGTCTCCATAACTGTTCGCTTACAAGGAGGCTATAACAGAGACAAGGACAATCAATTGCTGCTATGGGTAAGGAATCAAACATGAGAGCTTGTTAAGTTTCCAAAGGGGAGGAAAGTCATTGGCTGCAAATGGGCCTTCAAGAAAAAGGTTGGATTCTCATGCAGTGAATGCATCAGATATAAAGCACGCCTAGTTGCGAAGGGATATAGTCAAAAGGAATATGTAGACTACAATGAGATATTCTTTCTTATTGTAAAAACATCCATCAGGTTGCTATTAGCTCTTGTAACACATCGAGATTTTGAGCTGGAGTAGTTAGACGTGATGGCATATTTCTTTTGCGGTGAATTCGAAGAGGATATTCTGATGAGTCAACTAGAGGGATTCACATTTCAAGGCAAGAAAGATTGTGTGCACGTTGAAAAAGTCTTTGTATGGGCTTAAGCAGTCTCACAGACAGTGGTGGAAAGGTTTGGCAGTTTCATGATTGGTCTTGGATTCAATGAGAGCCCATACCGGTTTCATGTTTACTACAACAAGGTGGAGGATGGATTCGTCATCTGTCTGTTGCTCTATGTCGATGACATGATGATTGCTGCTAAAAAAGTATCATATATGATCTGAAGAAGCTCCTTAGTTTAAAGTTGTACATTGTGTGTCTCGGTGCAATTTGTCTAGCCAAGGATCATATGCATCATGAGAGAACCAAGCATATCCATGTCATGTATCACTTCATTGGTTCTGAGAAGAGGATCAAGGTGAAGAAGATTGACAGAACAAATAATCTAGTTGATATGTTCATGCGAGTTGTTCCCTTGAATAAGTTCAAACATTGCTTGGACTTGCTCGATGTCAGCAGTTGGCAATAGCCCCAAGGAGATGTTGGTCACGACAAAGCTTATTATGCTTCTTAGAGAATTCATTTCAAGATGGAGATTGTTGATATGTCTTGAATCTCAACCATATGTTCTGTTGAACCCAGTTGAAGATCCGTTTTTTGCACGCTCTGCAAGAAAGGAAGGTGACGGCCACTGTACCAGACGGGGATCTTGCTACCCGGTCAGCGAGCAAGTGAGGGTTGGGGGTGGGGGACTAGGGGGCGATAGTGAAACTGATCGTCGCCGTTCAGGGACGTACCCCATTTAAGGGTAAACTTATTTGATTTGTGTTTGTTTGCTTCCTCTACTCACAACAAATTCTAGGTGATTTGCCGTATGAACCCCATTTAGCTCATCTGCAATGTGAAGGAAGCATATGTGAAGAATGAGCAAGAGCAGTTGAGGTGGCCGTGAGCATTGTTATAGAGGGCAGGGCACATAATCCCAATTCAGTTGGTCACACCTAATATGTGAATCATGGGACTTGATATGAGCCGATCTTAAAATGCCATACACATTACGGGAGATCTGCTCTCCCCAGCTGCATGCAATATGACCTTGCTATTTTTCCCAGATGATCTTTTAATTTCCCAAAATCTGTTTGAAAAAACCCTTTCTCACCCATCACTTGCGAGTTGAGATAGAACATTTCTCAATACTATTATACTACCATATAGCTCTTGTAATTTAGGCAAAAAGGGCATATTTGTGCGTCTGTTTTTTCCTAAAATTCTGAGTGTCCTGCCATTAGAAACTGTGATGTTTTATTAATAAAAATTAAAGACCCTAGTTCACATTTTAGAGTATGACAGGCCCTTTACCAAAATCTGTGTATATTCAAAGGCAGAACAACTTTATATTCTCCTACCTTCTTTTCAGGATAAAACGTATAATAACACGAGCATTAGATTTCAACTTTCTTAGGCAGAACTAATAACTATACTCGAGAACCAGCGCAATGTCCTCATTGAAGTTCTACGAAAGCATGCACTAAACTTGAGAATTACAAAATGTTCTGTTTAATGCAGTTTTTCATTTCATATTTCTGCATTCTGCGTTTCTTTCTTTCCAGGGCTCTCTTCTCGTGAATGTTGCCCGGGGAGGATTGTTGGACTACAAAGCTGTTTATGATAACCTCAAATCAGGCCATTTAGGTGGCTTGGGCATTGACGTTGCTTGGACAGAACCTTTTGACCCTGAGGATCCAATTCTCAAGTTTCAGAATGTTATCATCACGCCACACGTTGCTGGTGTAACTGAGTATTCCTACAGGACGATGGCCAAGGTACGACTTCAAAATTGCAACACTCGATTGATTTCTACTTTTGCTAAATACTCTTCGACTATGGTTCTCTGGTCCCGCTTTTAAGTGTAAAAGGCTTGTTCTCGTCGTTTGTCATTCTTTCTCCTGTGGGTTGATTCTGCATGTTACTAACATGTTAGAACATTGCAAATTATTAATTGTAGTTTGTTTGATGGTAGTAGGGATCTTAGTGTGAGTTGTATTATACTATTTTTTCTTGGTGGCAGTAGGGATCTTAATGTAAGTTGTATTATACTATTTTTTCTCCTGTGGTTAGTTGATTCCACTTAAAGTGGGAAAAAGCTTCTTGTTTAAAGTACCTTCTGTTGTTGAACTGTGCATGTAACTAGCATGTCGGAAAATTACAAATCGTTAATTGTTTTCTATGTAGTACTAGCAGAGTGCATAGGGGTAAGTGTGTGGTAGAAGTAATCGCACTAACGATGGCTAGTGGTAGTCATCTAATAGTGGTAGCAGATGGAGGAAAAAGCAGACTTAGTCGTCATAATCTGTATGTGCTTTTCTTGGTAAATTGGCCAAGCAAGGTTTCTGACAAATCGCTTCACAATGTGCGTTCTGTAACAGGTAGTTGGGGATTGCGCTCTTCAAATTCATGCAGGAGCTCCACTGACTGGCGTCGATGTTGTAAACTAGGAAAATCAAGAACTAACTCTGATTTTCAACTGTAAGTGCAGATGTCAAGAATCTATGCAGATGACTGCTTTGGCATTGGTTAATACGCTCTTCATGATTATCTTTACAGAAAACTGCAGTAGTCATAAAAGCCTGTGGTACTAAATTACCACATCTTGAAATCTAAATAGAGTTAATTGTGAATAACTATCTGACTCAATTCTTTGAATATGATAGTCATACAATTCAATTTCTTTGAATATGTTAGTCATACAATATCATGGTTAGTCAGAAACAACTTAGGATGCTTTATATGCTTAGTGTCGATATAAACTGTGTGAGCATCAATATGCTCGTGTTTTAATTCTCCTATTGATGCTTAGCCAGATCGAAGAATCGTCTGTCATCTGTAGGAGAGTTCCTTTTCCCTTGAACAGCTGGGTGATTATCATTCGGAAGATATATCAACTATATATTGACATGGTTTCCCTAGTTATGGGATCCTTTCGTTCTGTCCCCCCTCAGGTTCATACCAGAGGCAGTTGGTGTCACTCTGCCGACGTCCGCGTGTTCCCATCCACAGTGGTATTTTCTTTTTTACAGAATTTGAAGTGCTGCATACCTTATGGCTTGCACATATTCAAGAACATCTACCCACATTTCAATGCATGCACACAGAGAACATGGATGATAAAGCTTTTCTCCTAGCAGTTAAGGGGGGCAGATGGACATGGATGGGCTGATGTATGGTATGCAAGGATTGCAATTTGAGTTTCTAATGACATGATAACCTATTGTGTTTACCTCAATGTTTTCATTGTTGAGGAGTGTGCCGTATAGATATTCTTTCGTAAAAGGGTACTAGCCTACTTTATGTGACACATGCAGCTCTAAAGTATCCTCGTAAAACTTGTCTTCCACTGCTGAACTTCACCCTTAATGCACGGTTTCGATATGAGGTTCTCTATCCAATCTTCTTGACCAGGCACAACAAAGTTTTTTGAAAAAAATGAATCGAGCATCAAATCGGTTAGTTATTGGTTTTGGATTTCATGGATCAGTCCAATGGCACCCCTAGTTGAACTAGTTATGGCATTCGTAGATTATAAAAATTAGAAAAAAAATCTAATTGTTTGTCATCGATTTAATTAGTATGGTTCAATTGGGTCAAATCGGGTTCGACTGGTATTTTCTGCTACATCATATACTTAAATGTAATGTGTAAAATTCATATAAAGACGTGACTAAAATAACTGTTAAAATAGTATTATTAATTGATGACAAGGGTTGCTATCATTTGTTACTATTGCAGGGATTGACTTACCAATTACTACTGTCCAAACTGTTACTTTGCCGTCATTGACCAATAAGTAGGTTCTACTGCACTGGAAACAAATTAGAGTATCATAACTCAAGTGTTAAATATAATTCCACTCATGCATTTTGTCATATATATATACTTGAGAGATTGGTCGAGAAACATTTTGAAGTATGCTCCATTCTAAGCTTTGATTTATTCAATATTTTCATCTTACAAACTTGCTCCAACTCTGAAAGATTGTTTCAGTTAAAGTTATAGGAGTTTTACTTGTACTTCGTAATTATAAGGTTGTCCCTGTTGTGGGAACCCATCTTCTGATGTGGAAGAGCAATTTTCAATTTTAGTGGTGTCTCTACAATGGGAAAGGATCCTATGCTGTAATAATGGGTATTACAGCAGAGATGCTGTAATCTCCTTTTATTTTTTTTTACAATTTAGATTTTGAAAATCCAACCTTATGGATTATATCTTCCACTAATGTTCTATATATCCTCCAAATTCCGTTCAAATCCGATGCCATTTGTTATTTTATCTTAATGATAGAAAATTCAGTTCTTTTTTAAATGGGATTTAAGTTGCTTAAATGTACCGGACCTTTTGACCATTAAGATTAAATAGAAAATGGCATCGAATTTGAGTGAAATTTAGATGATATATAGAACATTAGTAGAAGATATAATTCATAAGGTTGGATTTTCAAAATCCAAATCGCAAAAAGAGATCACAACACCTATGTTGTAATATCCATTATAACAGAGGATCCTTTCCCCTCTACGATGGTGTTGTACTTGTGATAAAGTTGCTTGTATTATAAGCAATCTATTAATGTGTGAGTTTGGTTGCGAAATCTTGAATCGAGATGACCGATGAATAGCAAACATATTATCATTACTCATCCTAATTGAGATAAAATCTAGAATACATCTAATATGAATATAAATTATACTTATAATAAAAAATTGTAAGAAACTTGAATGAACCTCTAAAAACTTTGTAAAGTACCTTACCAATCATGTATTCTTTATTATTATCACCTAAACCCTGCAAATTTGCTAACTGTTGCACCATAACCCTTACAGAAGCTAACCGCAAAGTCCGTCAAAGTCTATAATGTAAAAATTAGCACGTTTGCAGGGTTTAAGTCATAATTACGATTAATATAAGGTCGAGAAGGTAATTTATAAAATTTTCTAGATTCGTGGTGTAAAAATCCCATTATTTTAGAAAAAGGAAGGCTATCAATACCCGATGGAAGTGACTACCACTGGCCTGCGAAGCAATGCCAATATAGAGGCTCATCGCAAACTAGTAAAACAATTCCTCAATGGCATTCATATTGCTGTAAGGATGGACTTGTTAGATCCATTTGGAAGCTAATGTGAAGATTCATCTAGATTCTGAATTCTCTTGAGGCGGACGTGGAAGTACGCGAGTGTTTGTTAGAGTTATGCCCAAGCACTCTTGCGACACATATAGAGTTGTGCCAAACAAGCTCCTTACTAAGGATCACCTTTCCAAAATTGGATTTTATGTTGATGCTTAATGTCTCCTTTGTGAGGGACGGCGTGGGTCTCGAAAATAATGTTTTCTTCGATTGCTCATTTTCGATGTGGTTGTAGGTGTGAGCGGATGTATCCTCAGCGTTTGCGATACTTATCCCCATCCAACAGCTACTATCAAGCAATCGAACATAGATGAAAGACCTGCAAGGACTTTCAGTCTTACAAGGAAGAAAAATCAAGGTTGCTTTGGCAGCTAGGATGTGAGGTATGGCAGAAAAAAAAATCAAAGATGGCAGAATATCGGCTCGAATGGGCACAGAGCAGCCTCGAATCTCATTGCACAGGACACCATTTTGCTAGCTTAGATTGCTGTTAATTCTCCTCTTGTGTTTTAGTCCCTTTAAGTAAAAAAACATCATGCATTTTAGCTTAGTAAATTCCATTTTGAAATTTGTCCAGAAGCATTTTGCTGTTTAATTTCGTCTAAACATAGCCCTGCAAGATAACCTCTCAGTGAATCAATCTGCACTCCACAAAAACTACATTTTCATTCAAAAATCTATTAAATTGCATTTATGAAAGGTTTTACTGCAAATTTTTTTACTTTTTAGTCCTTAACTCAAACTCAATGGTCTGAATAATGGAGTATAATTGCAAGGGTTAACGAGTTATAACAAGATTGCAATCACTGTGATTTAATTGCAAAAAATTACAGCACTTATCATGTAACTTTTATATATTACAAAATATGTCATGGGTTTGGTGTACTTGAACGTGTGATAGACACGGGTTAAGGGCACTTTATTCCAGGATAAAGTCATCACATCACAATTACATCATCTACTATATCTTTGTCTATAGTATCTATCCTTTTCCTGATCTCTCAAACCCTACTTTATAATTTGTCCAGTATCACTGTCTAAAGCACTTAAACCTGCTTAAAATGCTCCACAAGGATAGTTTATAGGCTAGCATAAATAGATAAAATTCTCAAAAAAGAAATGGGATCCATGGGCTGGGGCAACAACAGAAAAACTCTTTCCCTCGTTTACATAAACACGAACAAAACTGACCTGAATGTAATATTCAATCAAGATAAACTTTGACATCGATCCCACTATCTATGAGCGATTGAACAAGTGCCCGGATCTTACCTTCAAACTTGTCACGCTCCCTTGGCGTGTACGTGCAGGTATACATATCAGCTTCCCTTGCTCGATCAGCCAGGATTCTGCCAACTGCCAAGCACGCGGGTATATCCGATCTCGATGTGAGCGCTGCCTTGATGTCCTTTGAATTGGTTCCGGCAACTGCGACCTGCTTACTTGTCACCCTGTGTGTGAGTGATGCGGACACGAATCGCTTGGAGATGAAGACGTCGAGAGAGAAAGGCTCCATGTAGGCTATAGTCCTCTGCTTGAACGACACATGCTTCTCATACGGGTTCTTTGATTTCTTCTCTTTTTTGTAAGTGTATGGACGACTATTGTCATCGTCGACATAATCTTCGATACCAAAAAAACTTCGGGGAGCAGAAAGCATCTAAAAATCAAGTATACAAATCAATTAACAAAATCATTAAAATTTTGTTTCAGTTTTCGACGTTGCATACATTGGAATTATGATAAACAGAATCCAATTGCCTAGCACAACATTTTTTTTACAAAATGAATTGTAAAATGCATCTTCGTCTTACCATCCTCTCTTTCAAGGGAGGAAAAATTGCTCTTTGCAGGCCCTTGAGATCTTGAAGTTCTAGAAGATAAAAGCAAGGCATAACACACTTCCAGTGCAGACTGGCTTATCTAAACTTAAGTTATATGGATCGTTTGCCCCCCTTCATATCTATCTTAAATGAATCTTGGACATGAAACCAAATAGCATATATCATGCTTAACAACTTCCTTCAGCCATTTATTGGTTTTTTCCCCGAGAAGGCTCGTCGTCCCGACTCCCAATTCTCACACCTCCAGATCAGGCAACCAAATGGGCCTTCCCTTTATCCTGGGGTTGAACTTTAAAAAACGGGCACTTCAAATGATACAACAAGAACAAGGCCTTTTCCCACATTCAGAACTATCTCGGGTCAATCTCGAACTAAGATCCAAAAACTAAGATCCCTTCGTATAGTTTCATTCCAACACTTCTTGGGCCTTCCTCGCTCTCTCTTAGCCGGCTCAACATCCCAATACCCGCATCTCCTAACTGGTGCATCAACTGACCTCCTTTGCAAAAGGTCAAACCGCCTTAAGCGGTTTTCTTGCATCTTATCATCGATCGTAGCTACACCAACTTTCCTTCTGATTGCATATAATAATCGAAAAAATTTGGGTGATACAACACATTCACATTAAGAAATGAAATTCCAGTCAAGATGTTTGACAGACGTGGAAATAAGTCCAGATGCAACAGTGTTGATATCGATTTTTTTCTACAAGGCTGTCAACATTTGAATGAGCCAACATTATGACAAAACAAGGATCCTCGGTGGTTATGCTACTACCTTAAAATGCAAGGAGAAATAGTAAAGCAGGAGATACCAACTAGAACACTCCAAGAACCACTGGAAACAATAACTGTTAGAGTATTAGTTCTATGCGTCATGAGTTGTAGCAGGGTAAATGGATCCTGGAGAAGATCCATTTACCCCACCCAGTTATTTAGTCCCACATCGTCTAGTGGTGGGACTTGGAGGCTCTGGAGAGGCTATATAAGGAGCCCCAGACCTCCTGTACTCATTGAGAAAAAGGAATGAAGTATCCGCCCCTTTGAGTGCTTCTCCCGTGGTTTCATCCCGCTCCTCACGGAGTAGGGTTCCACGTAAATCCCGCTTGTTATTTTCGTTCTTTATCTTTTCCATGTTTACGCTTCCGCTTCCGATTTTCCAACATGGTATCAAAGCGGGTCGCGATTCTCGGGGAGTTTTTCGTGTGTTCTTTATATTTTGTTAGAGAATTGTTTATCAAAATCAGTTCTCGATTGTTCTTGTAATTTCTGTTTTAAAGATTGTTCGAGAAGAAGTTTTTTTTTCTGGTTCAAGATCTGTTCATATTTGTCTAAAGACTTCTAGGGTGTTTCTCGTGAAACCCTAAATCGTCAGTTTTCGTACGAGCCATCTCCAGGATCCAGGATGCACTGCGGCGTTCAGCACCAGGTCGTGCCGCACCTCGGGCTAGCGACCACAGTGGGAGCCCCTGTGCTCCAGCGTACAGCTCCACGCGCACCTTGCACAGGCGATACTCCCACATGCTATTAGGCGGCGGCGCCTATCTCCAGTCCAAGTTGCCGCACGAACTCCATCGACTTCTGCGCTCCTGGAAGCTTCCCCTGGCTGCGTGTCCCCCGCAGCCCTCTTCTCCTCCTAGCGCCGCCAAACAGAAGCCGCATCCAAGACCGCAGGTGTGCCCTAATCGCCCACTCCAACAGGCGGCGAGCCCTCGTCCCAGGCGGCCCTCCTTGGACCGAACCGCAAATCCAGGTGGTGGAGCTCCACCGCGCGACCCCAGGCGAAACACATCATGCGCCTCCCTTCCAAAAGCTTGGGCATGCGCCGCCCTTACGAAGCCCAGGCGATGCACCTCCCCAGCCGCACCGAGGAGGCGCCCTCCAGATCTTGGCGGCGATCGAAAGAACCCCATGGGGGTGGGGGGTTTCATAAACCCTAAATAGGGTTTCACCCAGCGAGGCCGAGTGGGCTATTAAAAAAAATTGAGAAGGAGGTTGCCCGTTAAAAAAATAATAATAAAAATAAAAGGGCATCTGTGTTGGGCCTAAGTTATAAAAAAGGGGGGGTCTATGTGAAGAGGTGAATGGTTTTGGGGCCGAAGACCCACGCATTCAAAAAGAGAGAGAGAGGCATTATTTGAAAAAAAGGGAAATAAATGTGTGTTTAAAAACAAAGGGAAAAAAAGGCGCGTACATGTAAAAAAAAGTCGTACGCAAGTTTTTTTTAGAAAAAAAAGAAAAAAAATGAATGAAAGCCGTAAAAAAATGTGATACGGTTTAAAAAAAAGAAGAAGAAGAAAATGAAGAGCCGTAAAAAAAATTGAAACGGCCAAAATTCATGATTTGAGAAGCCGAAAAATTTGTAACGGCTTATTTTGTTTCATTTTCCCCCTATTTATCTTGTCTTCTCTCAACTTGGTTGACATCCATGTTTTCCGACAAGTATGGGAGAAAGGGGGAGTATGGTGTAGAGTCATAGGTCTTGTGTTCCAGATCCAGATTCCAGATTCAGATACCAGTCTCCAGACCAACCAATTGATCAGACTCTACAGTTCGGTTTTAGACTCGACGATCATTGTTTCCGAGTCTCCAGTTTCATATACGCACGAGTGTGCGGTCATTTTCAGATGAGCATATGTTGCCATCATCAGTTCGAGGTCCCCATCATTCTTGTTGTTGTTCGGCCAGAGTTTTCATGTGAGCCATAGGGACTCCAGAGCAGAGGACCATTCCCTTGAGGGCAAGGGTTTTCATGTGGTATCATAGGTACACCAGAGCAGTGCACCATTTTCTGAGCCAGATGGGAGAGACCCAGTTCTCCGACGAGGAGACTATTTTCAGACTCCATTCTCCAGCGACCGTGGACTCCGACGAGGATTGCACAGCCACAGCCTTTTTCAATTCGGCCCTTTTCAGAGATGGAGCAGTTGTCCACATTATTGTGGCGGGCCAGAGTACTCCGACGAGGAGACTCATTTCAGGTGCAGTGACTCTGACAGGCGCAGTTCAGAGCACATGCTCTCCGACGAGGAGATTCAGAAGACTCACACTCCAGCCCGTTTGTCCTCCTCACCTGCACGGCATGAGAAGCAACGTCCTCGACTGCAGCAATGTGCGCGTTGGGTTGATATTGTCCGTAGTGTCATGTAGCGTTGAGTTGAGTATCTTTCTGTTTGTCCAAGCTGAGCTTTGCATGCTCCAGCTTGAGGGGGAGTGTTAGAGTATTAGTTCTATGCGTCATGAGTTGTAGCACGGTAAATGGATCCTGGAGAAGATCCATTTACCCCACCCAGTTGTTTAGTCCCACATCGTCTAGTGGTGGGACTTGGAGGCTCTGGAGAGGCTATATAAGGAGCCCCAGACCTCCTGTACTCATTGAGAAAAAGGAATGAAGTATCCGCCCCTTTGAGGGCTTCTTCCGTGGTTTCATCCCGCTCCTCACGGAGTAGGGTTCCACGTAAATCCCGCTTGTTATTTTCGTTCTTTATCTTTTCCATGTTTACGCTTCCGCTTCCGATTTTCCAACAATAACTGTACTAGCAAATAGAAAGAAATCATCACTAACAATTGCTTAGAAAATAACTATAATTGAATAAAGACAACTTTTCAACAAAAAAAGAAGGATGATTGCATACCCACAACGTACTAAAATAAAAAAAAAACAGCTAAAATTAATGCATGGGGTCACCTGTCCAGCATGGATGTGCCTTCTCAAGATATCAGAGAGCATTTTATGTTGGTTCACGAATACAAGACCCCCCTTTCTCCTCGTATCACATAACATGTGTTTGAACATTTCTCCTCGAAGCTCTGTGGACTGAATAATTTTAACTTTTAGAATCAATCAGATGACACAATGATCAAAGTGCATAAAGAAATAGTGTCTTTTTTTTATAAAAGTGTGAAACTCTTTTCTTATATAAATCAAAGGAAGTTGTTCTGAGCAAATTTAGCTAGTGATAAAGAATAGGATGGCTGTTTACGCAAAAATTGATAGCCATCCAATTCCAGATATGGCTCATTAGGGCAAAGATGTATTTTCCATTTTCTTTCGACAAGGGAGGAACAGTCTACGAGAGAAGGTAGGCTTGATTTCTTTCTTAGAACAAATTAGTATAGTTTCTAATCGAAGTTCTTCACCCACCCAGAGAATCTCAATGAAAACGATCGCGACCGATCACGCTTCACCTTTCCGGGAGTAGCTGCGACTGTGGTTGGCTGCAGTGGCTCGGCGTCGACCCTTGACGGCGTTTTCGGGAATTGCGGCGGGGAAAATGTTCGGCGGTTGCGGCGGTATTGGGTCGGTCAGGCGTTGGAGACGAGGCGCCGAAGATGCTGTCGGCGGCGAAGCTGGATGGCGGGGTTGAGGAGGCACAGACGTTGGAGACGGGGATGGCTAGGGCGGGTAGTGACGATGGTGGCGGTGGTGGTGTGACACCGCGGCGGGGATCGGCAGCTTGGCGTGGATGCAGAGAGGTGTTGCTGTGGGCTTTGTCGATGGAGATTGGGGTTTGGGGAAGAGGGGTCCTCCAAGAACAAAGAAAATGGTAGGGGCGTTATTGTGGAAATTTATTCCGAGTGTTAAGGTGAATATATACTTTGTTAAGTACACCATTAAAGTTGTGATATTAATTTATAGTTTTTTATTAGATGAGCAGTAGGTTAAAGTTACGGTTCCCGTTTAAAAAGGTTGTGGATTGAAATTACGGCTCGGACTTTAATATAGCCACATCCACGACCCATCCCGACCTCCACACGAACAAAAAGCTTCTCTTTCAACCACTGGTTCATGCTCTCCTACCTCTCTAGAGTTGTTGGTCGAAATTGCAGCCCCTATCGTCTCGACTATCTCCTCCATCGTCGTCCTCTGTTGTAGCCGCTCTCGTGAGAGGCTCCTCATCCATTGGTGTTATTATATTCCTTCACTGTGAGTATACTATAATCACATTTGATTGCAATAATATTTTTCTATTTGTATTTTGTGTATGTCACGTGCTAGTGTGTATTGTTATGTATTTAAAGTAGTGTATTTTTCGTGTGCAATGTTAATTGTTCTTTTTTGAAGAGAGTCAAAGTCATGGAATTAATATGCTAGTGTCATGTTAGTGGAAATGTAGCAAGGGATGACAAAGAAATCAGATACGAGGGAGGTCGGGTGAAACTCATAAGAATCAGAATGGGCTTGACCTTTAATGGATTGATCGAAATGATTGGAACCTCATTTCGTGTCGACAATACGAATGTTGCAGAACTTCGTATATTTCACATGATGTTGGAGAATAACGACATATTTTTGGTTGATGTCGAATACGATGGTGATGTTGACGATATTTTGAAGTATGCTGAGATTATGGAAGGCTCATACCGATCAGTTTTGTTTACTAACCTCGTATGCACACGAGAACGTATGTTGGTACGTCATTATGTGGCTACGGTTCTAGGAACGCATTCCATATCTTATACACCCAGTGTGCCATGGTCCACTTTTGCCATGGCCCTCGAACTTCCTCGTGTATCTCCAACTCTTATGGAAATGACAATGTCAACATATTTTCTCCGATCTTTGAACCCCGTCCAGATGACCCCATCTCCACTATATGAGAAATACCAGATCTCGAGATTGATTGTATGATGGAGGATGCCCCACAAAATACTGATGATGAAATAGAAAATGACATGATGAGTTGTCGAACGGTGAATTCAAATGATGCATAGTGAGCTTGACATTCCTTTTTATCACACAGTGGCGATGATGGCTACATCAGAAATGATGATGATGTGATGGATTTTCAAGATGGACTGGCTATTTTAAATGAGTTAAAGAATGGGATGACCTTCAAGTCGAAAGGAAACTTGGTTTATTCGGTCAAATTGTTTCACACAAATCACCTTTGCAGTTTTGAGGTGCATGAATTCGACTGCCATGTATGGTTATTTATTATAGTGAGAGGAGCATGAGATGCATGTGGTAGTTTTGTAGACATCGTCATCCACTTGATGGCCTCTTTGTAATATCCAAAATGGATGCACAACACACTTGCTTGCATCATGTAGCAAATCACGATCTCCCTCAGTTTGATTGTAACTTCATGGCACATAAATTTCTGAATCAAATCAAGATCTCACTAATCATGAAGTTTCACACTTGTAGCAATCTATTTCTGATGACTACAGGTGTATGGTGAGTCGTATGGGGATGTGGGATGGCGGGAAAAAATGAATAGAGACAATATATGATGACTGATCGAATCATACAATGAATTATCATATTTGTAGCGTGCATTGGAGACATCAATCTTCGGTACAGTGACATATCTTTATGGTAATCCAGTTTGTGGATACGAGAATGTTTTCACATGAGCATGTTGGGCATTTGATCCATGTATCAGTGAATGCGTATACTATAGACCCGTTATTAACGCCGATGGTACTTATATATATGGTAGGTACAAGCAGAAGATGCTCATTGCGTGTGACGTCGATGCAACAAACCACATCTTACATCTATCCTTTGCCTTCGTGAACGAGGAGGATGGCGATAGTTGGCTTGATTTTTGGAAAGAGTTCACCTTCATGTTTTCGAGGATCGTATTGGGTCAATTTGTGTTATACCAGATCACGCACCTAAAATTTGTTCTGCCATGCGTCATCTAGAAGTGCAGTTTCAACTTCCTTACGTGTATTGGTGTTTCTGCCTACACCACGTTGTAAGTAACTTCAATGATGTTATGAAAAATCAATCAATGAAGCACCTGGTAATGAGGACGATGAAGCCTTATTCATAGATAAAGTTGATTGCTTACATGGAAAAGTTGAAGGAGATGGATGAGAATGTATTGTATTGGTTTGATATGCACAACTTCCCCAAAGATCAATAGACTTTGTCTTTTGACGATAGCCACTATTTCAGGTACATGACATCTAACTTCTCTGAAAGTTATAACACACTATTAAAAGATGCAAGATCTCCCCCAATTGCGACATCAGTATCGAAGACATACTACAAGTGCATTCAATATTTCTACAATGTCATGACGAGACAATGTCTCGTTTGGCTCGTGGTGATTGATACACCAAATACAAGGTTGACTTGTTGAAAAGGTGGACGGATATGAGCCTGGCCACCAAATTACTTGAATCATGGGTGCTCTTTTATATTTATATGAAATGGTCGTAAGGCAACAAATGACACATTCTGAAATAAGGGATGGAAAGAAACATCAGTTCTAATTGGTGACTTATCTTGCACTTCTAATCGGTGACTTATCTTGCACTTGCCAGAAGTGGCAAGTTCATAGAATCTCGTGCTTCCATGCATATGTTATTTGAGTACATCTAAATATTTATGTGGATGAATATACGAGCATGTGCTTCCATGCATATGTTATTTGAGTACATCTAAATATTTATGTGGATGAATATACGAGCATGTGGTATACGAGCATGGCAGTGCCAACTTGACATTTATGAATATATGAATATATGAGCACTCTCACGGTTTGTTGACATCATTTCTGTCTGCCTTGAGGTACCAATCTCCACATTGTAACCGCCTATAACATCTTAAGGTGTTGTTTGGCTAGATTACCCCCTTACCCCATATTTTCTCACTCCTACGTGGATCTCACTTTTTATCTTTTTAAAAAAATAAATAAATCAATTCTCCATCATCAATTTTATCAAAAAACAATATACTATACCAACATATCATATAAAAATTATAAACTACTGCGCTTCTACTCACTTTTTCAAACTCCAATACAATCACATCACAATAACTACTCACTTTTTCAAACTTCAATACAATCATATCACAATAAACCCACTTCTAACCCACCCCCAGTTTAACCCTTTAATAAAACACCAAAACCTAAAATTTGGTTATCTGCAACCAGTTTAACCATCTAAACCCACTATCCAAACACACCCTATTTGAGATTGCAGGCATGCTAATTAACTTGATTCAAAGCATGAGCTGTGTGGTTCAGAAAGATCTTAACTGTGAAAGAAGGTCTTGATTTACCAAATCAGTCTCTCAAGACAATCAACATACCATTTTGGGCAGTCGTCTTGTGCCCATCCAACATCACAGATTATCCTAATTCCAATGACCTAACCGTGACCGGGTTTGCAGATAGTCTACTGAAGGTGAAATTGTTCTTGATTTCTCATCAAGTCCGATTTTCCTCGTCGGTTATCTGCAACACTATTTCTTTACATGAATCCAATAATCAAAGAACGATTATATAGTTTTGGTCATATCAACAGTACTACACAAATCTTCTGACTTAGGCATAGTAGTAGAACTTTGCAGGAGATGCTGGTAATAGTGTAGTTGATGAAGAGTCATTGCCTGTAATTTTGCTGCCCTTCATCATGTTCTTGTCAGGACTTTCTGATCCAACAACAACAATACAACGGTTTCTTGCGGAGCTACCATTTACTGATGTAAAGGTGTAGTGACATGAACACAAAGAATTAAACACAACACGCAATTCAATATGCATTTGCATCTGAAATTTCTTTGTTTCCCAAAAACAAAGAAAGTTCGTTGACTCTGGTCGCTATCATTTCCACGTAATTTTTCCAGGAAAATTTCAAGGTAAGGAATTGCCTGTTGAGGCTATCTCAAGGTGAAGAGATTTCAGCATTTCCAATTTATAGAAAATGTGCGTGCTCCGTCCAGTTCCTTGCGTACTAAATCCTCCTGGCAGCAGCCTGCTTCTGGAGAGCAGATCCTCTACTGTACTCTCAGTTACAGAATACCTGCTGTATTCCTTTTTCTTTTGCGATTTCGATTACAAAATCCAACCTTATAGACTGAATCTTAGATTAATGCTCCACGTATCATCCAAATTTGGCTCAAATCGGACATTATTTATTATTCTATCTTAAGGGTCAAAGATCCTTGTCCTTTTTAAATGGAATTGAAGTTGCTTAAATATTGCCCGGATATTTGACTATTAAGATAAAATAGAAAATAACCTCCGATTTGAGCGTAACTTGGAGGATATGTAGAGCATTAATCTAGGACTCAATCTGCAAGGTTGGATTTTGGAATTAAAATTGCAAAAGGAGAAAAATGGGATTAAAGCAGGTCTGCTGAGATTACAACAGAATCTGCTCTGGCTAGGTTCTGGTTTGGAAATCCCAGTTTTGCCTGCTTCTGGTTCTGGCCCAAACATATGTAGAGCAAAATAGGACAACTGAATAAAAGATGCAATGAGTTCGTGTTTCCATCGCGACGGAAACGTCTTGCACACTCCATAAGCATCCACATTGCAAGTTGGATCTATAGGAGGCAATCTGATTGTTGAACTTTGGATATTACCACACAATTTTATCACAAATCTACTTATGTTATTACAACAATGCTGAAACGAATGGTGTTTATAAACTTCATGAAAAAAAGCTTATATATGTAAATGTGTGAGCTCGAGTGGACGTAGGCAAGGTGGCCATGATGAATGAGATGTTGCGGTGAAAGGCGATGCGAACGTCTTGATGGGATGGAGCGGAGCCCCAAGGCATGCACAAGGTAGAGGAAAGGGTGGATATACTCCTGACAGGAAGAGGTTGATGACTGCACTCGATGTGACTGTTTGCTAGATTTGGAAGGAGAGAAATCAAAGGTGAACGTACTTTAATGCCACTAATATAGAACTTAGCATCTCACTCATTTCTTGGGATGTATCTACTCTGATAAGGTTAGGATGTGGTGTTTTTTTTTGTTTCCTTTTCTATGTCTTAAAGGCTGATGTACAAAAAAGGACCAGTGCATGGGCTTGTGAGATTTACAAAAATTCTAAACTAGTGCCCAATAGAAGGCAACAAGAAGATTAAGATGGCCCAATGACCTCCTGCACAAACGGGTTACAGAGATTGCATCCAAACTTGGAGCCGCAAGTCAGTTCACAAGGATACGAATATCCTCAACTTTGCACAGAGTTAGCCGATGCCCGTTCATGGGTGAAGCAGCAGTCCATCGCGTATTGCGCTCCCTCCAGATGCGCCAAACCGTAACTGCCAAAGCAGCTCTGCGCAGTTCGCCCCTAACTTGATCCACGCTAACAAACCTCTTGGCACAAGAGATAGATTGCCTGATGTTCTCACCAAGAGCAGGGGAAGGAAGCGATGGCATTTCACAGACCAAATCCAGATATCAATTCAGCGTGTGTTCACAAAAAAGACAACGCAAATCCAGAAGCAAAAGCGAGATAACCTTTCTCTGGTGGAGTAGGTAGAATGAATTCCATTTACCATTAAAAAAATACAAAATTCGTTGGGATATTGATGCCACAATTGCATGTTGACGTGGGCAGCGTGCAGAGGTACATTAAACACTCCTCCCCAATCCTCAAGTTTAACATTCATTCAGCTTCAGCTCGTTAAAAGTTCGATTCAGATTTAATTCGAAAATAAACAAATCGAATCTGAACACGAGTTTGAGCTCGATTAAATAAACGAATCGGACCTCAAAAACATGTTCGTTCAGGTTTGGTTCATTAAAAGTTCGATTATACATACATACATACATACATACATAAAAGTATATGAGGTAAATGGGGCTGCCCCCAGGGAGTAGCCAACTTGGCTACTCCCACCCCTATTTTTCCCGCATTTTTTTATTTTTTTGGAAAATAAAAATGTGTATATTCATCATTATATCCCTCTCACATTCTATTAAAATTTCGTCAGAAACAGAGACTCCTACGGCCTCCATCCAAACATGGTCGATTTAAAAAATCCTGCGACCGTTAAAAAAATGACGTCTGGATGGAGGGCTTAGGAGTCTCTGTTTCTGACGAAATTTTTATAAAATGTGGGAGGGATATAATGATGAATGTACAAAATTTTATTTTCCAAAAAAATAAAAAAACGACGGAAAAATAGGGGTGGGAGTAGCCAAGTTGGCTACTCCCTGGGGGCAGCCCCATTTTACCCAAAGTATATATACGTACATATTGTGTGTGTATATATATATAAGGAAAAATGTATTCTACATTAACATAAGGGCTATTCACTCATTTTCCCAAACATATCTAGTCATACACTCCTTAAATCCCTATTCTCTATTCCCGGAAACCCCACAAAACCCACTCCTACGGCTGCGGTTTTTCCACTGATCACAAATGTCTGCACAACATTTATTTTTAAACGAACCTTTAACGAGTCGAACCGAATTTAACGAACCTTACCGAGCTGAACCGAACCTGATTACAATTTTTATTTTATCGAGTCAAACCGAACCCGAAACTGAAAGTATGCTAAACGAACCGAACCAAGCTTGTACTGATTCGCTCAGGTTCGACCCGTTTACACCCCTAATTTGTGGGCCTCGTCTGATTAGGAACGCAGAAGGAGAGGAGGGAATCCCATCTGTCATCTCGTTAGATAATACCGAAAATATAATGGAAGCTATGACCCCCATTCCCACGTATGGATTCGGTTCAGGTTCGCAGCATATAATCTATTTGAAGACGCTGAAAATATATATTTAATGATAATATTGAAGAGCACAAGATGTTGGCCTTTAGCTTGTGTGCGAAGTCAGCGTGGACATCAAATATATGTGCCACATGTGCAGCAACAGCACTTATATTATTTGCATTAATGGGGAGAAATATAGTGAAAATTTTATATTTTGATGAGTTGGAAACAATTAGACATATGAAATAGGTTTGACTAGCTCGAATAATGTGAAACACAGAAACACAGTTGTGTTATCTGTGTCATGCATATGTGTTTATGTGAAACACATAAATAAATATGCATCTGTGTCATGCATATATAACCGGGGTTTGGGTGGGTGCAATTTTAGATATACATGATAGAATCTCAAATCCGAACCCGTGCCTAAATGAGTATTCAATTTCAATCTAAACCCGTCCAAAAATAAATGAAACACATTTCGATCAATAAATATAACTAGTTTGAGTTGATACCTAACGGATACACCCAAATTAGTGTCTACATTCTTTCCTTCCATTATCCACTAAAGAAATCCAAGTGATAAATTACGGTTAGAAATACGACATTTGGTAACGTACAATAATCAACTTATTGATGGAGCTGTTGGCGTTTATATTACATATTAATAAATAAGGATTTTTACACTGGTGCCATTTAATAATATTTATGCAATGACATTTATGTTTTTATATTCTTACTAAATGGTATTGCTCTCCCATTCGTATGTTATAGGAGCACGATTGTAATTACGGAATTGTATTAATGTGAATTTTGTAAAAATGTAAAGGTTCAAAAGCAATTGTAAAAATGTAAGGGATATAAGCGTTATGGGAAAACTCCGAAAACTCCGGAGTGTAAAAATCACTGATGAGTACCTCCGAGGTTTTAAAAACTGAACTAGAGATGAAAGTGGGTATGTATTGGTTTTGAACTTTTATGGTTGGACTAACATGATCAATGATCGAATCGGTGATGACATCAGCAGTTCATAAAAATCGTAAAAATAGAAGTATTGTATTGTTGGTTTGGTTAACATGGCCTAATCGGGTCGAATCGAATTAAACCGATATATCCAAATAAATATGAATAATCATACATCATATATTTAAAGAGTTTTTGCACTTGTTTTTCCCATAATACTTATACACCTATTTTTGTATATTACATGTGTGCATCTATATTTTTACAAAACTAATAGTAGTGGCTTTTTAATCAGTACCCTTGTCCTTTTATATTATATCAACATAAGCACAATATTGTGTTTGTTTCATAATATAGAGGTACACGTATAATTGCTAAAAAGTTAGAGGTATACATGTTAATAGAGCAAGTTTGCGAAGGCTGGGGGATAATGACGAAGAACACAATGACGAGCGGGTAATTTACACAATCTATAGGATTTATGATGTAAAAATCCTTTCTTTTCAATTTGTCTAAAAAGATAAGTTTTGCACAATTCTCCAGCGGAGTGCCGTTCTTGGTCACTAATCATATGACTTGACTAACTATTGAGAGAAATTTCAATATCAACGACCGAGGATCACACATTCTTTTTGGCCACATGGTATCAACCGTGGAAAATTCTAGACTAAATGCATGTAATGTATCGGTCTATTTAAGGATGGCTATCAAGCCCAACGAGCCCAGTCAGGTCCTAACTCGAACTCGACAAGGCTCGAGTCGAACCTCTTATCGAGTTCGGACAATAAGGAAAATAGGTATTTTTTGATGGAAAAGTGTTGATGTATGGGTTCGAACACACAACCTCTTCTCTGAATACTGCCTTCCTTACCGGTGACCACTTTTCGAGTTGTATACAAAAGCTAAATTATAATATATATTGTAACATTTTATTTTTCTAATAAAAAGGAAAATACTAATTATCTAATTATAACTAGAACAATATAGATAAAGTGTAGGAAGTCCAAGTCTACAAGATAGTCCACCCAATATTATCGTTACATAAACCACATAGACACATAGTTCACCATTTCCACTGTTGCAAAACTAATACAAATAAAGATAAACATCATTACGATTTCACAAATAATATATATATATATATATATGTATATATATGTATATATATATATGTATATATATATTCCTTATCGAGTCCCTTATTGAGTTATCGAGCTGAACAGAACTCGATCTTGGACTCGGCTCGTTAAGCTATTGAGCCCAAAAATCTGACTCGAACTCAGTTCAATAGCCTAATGAACCGAGCTCACGAACCTTTATCGAGCCACGTCTGAGCCTGGCTGATTCAATAGACAGCCCTAGGTCTATTTCTTTCACATTAGAAAATTCTCCATTATACACTCGGATGCAATGTTGTCATACGTATGAAATGTGTATTTTATCACAATGTCATGTATCGCACTCCAAACAAATAGTTAATTTAATGTTGCACACAACTGGATTGCGTTGGAGGTGGATATGACAATCACCTCATTAATCATATAGTATGGCTCCATTATCGTCATCATCTCATGTTCTAATGTGGAATTAAATTAATCATAGAGAATGGAAAAGAAGGCTTATGTTATGTTGTTAATGATCATACATAGATAGTGTGGTTAAGCGTCTCTAAAGGATATATCAAAATGATAAGATGCTTGTTAACCACTCAACTTTTCCTTGTGGCCAACAATATTCTAACTTTAATTTTTCGCTTTGATGAAGGAAATATTTTTGTTTGGATTGTTGTGGGACATGAAAGGTGATAAGGAAGAAGAATAAGATATTAAAGTGGTTAATTCCCAACTCCTACTTAATGTGAATAAATATAGTGTACAAATAGTCAAAGGGAGGTTTGAACTCGCAACATCACAGAGAACATGGAAAGAATGGATCAAATACGAAAAAAGTTCCCATCATATGAGCAATGTTGCAATAACTTATTGCAACGCGAAACCGCATGAACATGAAAACTCTTTCTGCAATGTTTTGCGAATCACACGAATAAAGGAAATATACCTTCGATGTGTGTGGTCTCCAAGGGAAGATACCTCGTGTATGAAGTTTGATTCGTCAAAAATTGCATTTCTAAGCACGGAGATGGCTAGCTTATCTCCCACAAAATTGAGATACGATCTTTTCCTTCTTTTCTACATGCCAAAGGTGACCAAGGGCTGATCAATGCATTATTCTCGATGCGCCACTCTGTCTCAGAAAGTTGTTTCTTATGTACGTGTATATAGTGCGTAGAGACATGTTTCTCTTCCTCGTGTAGGGGGTGCCAACAGGGAGAGAATCATGGAGGAGGAGGAGGAGGAGGAGGACGACGACGACGACCAACTGGTGAGTGCGACGAGTAGAGGGACGACCACTATTCTAATGAATTTGGGGACTCTTCTCTCACTATCACATAGGAGAAGAGTGATTATGCCCTCTATTTACAAGAGGGGGAATGCCATCAATTTGGTTGGGAAATCAAATCTCCACCAAAGTGGTCTTATTAGGACTTGATCTTAACTAATTGATTTCAATTGATTATCTCTCGGAGATAATTGGAGTCAATTGTATCTTGAAGATAATGTACAAATATCTATCCATAAATGTAAATCCTATTCTAATTACATTCACATTATTTTTGAGCAATCAACAGATCTATTAAGAGGCCAAAAATAGTTCTACGGACAACCCTACAAAATAAAGGGGGTTTAACCCCTGCCAACCCTACATACATCAGAGGGGCTCGATTCAGGAGGTCTGTTGAATTAGATTATCCATGCATCAAAGGTAACATTTCCTTGCTCATGTGTTTCGTGATACTGTGCGGAAAAAGTTTCATATTCATGTGGTTTTGCGTCACAAGAAGAATTTGTTATGTGATTGCTATATCACTCATATGATGAGCACTCTGTATTATTCAAATATGATTCATGCTTTTCTTATTTTCGTGATGTGTGACGTCAAACCTCCTTTAAGCCATGCTATGTGTTGTTGGGCCTTATACTGAAAAAGTCTTTTGAATCTTCTCATTAGTTTCTCAATCACTCTTCTCTCTTGATACTCATTTTCCTAAACTGATTGAATCCAATGACAATTAAGAGGTTTGTAAGGAAGTCAATACTATACATACTCATTTTATAAAGATATGTATAAATGATCACTTTTCTATCTTTAAGAAAATAAAGGCACACATTTTAGTATGGATATTTCCGATGATGACCCTAATGTTGAAATTCATCTTATACGTCCAACCATTACATGTTCTTGTAAGAAGACATGTTCTTGTAAGAAGGTCAATTTCAAATATCTGATCTTATTTTTTCATTCTTATACATATTTCATTGTATTTATTGTTTGTTTAATTCATCGTTTTTTGATTCTTAGTTCATTAACTCTTTGCAGTAGTCTTAGGTTTATTGAAGGCAATGAGGACATAATTGCATTTTAATTCATTTTAACTTTTCTTATGAATAAACATAGTATGAATAAAGAACCCAAAAACCAATAAAATTTAAAAAGTTTGACATTAACAGGCTTCTTTATTTATATATAACAGCTGTTATAACTATAAAGTTTACAAAATCTACATGTACATACAAAAATTCTATATAAAAGTAACATAATATAAAAACTCATAAAATGCAGAAGTATTTTTAATATACCACATAATATAGTCATGGTTAAAATAAAAGAAGAGTTTGTTTGAGAAAAGGTCAAATGATTTTACTATAGATTCCAACTCTTTGCTTAAATATTTTTTAGAATACCCATGATATCAGATTGCATATTATATTTCTAGAATCTCTAAAAGTCTAATTAATTGAGCAACATTTTCACTTTCATGATTACTGAGGAAAATGATGAGCTTTTTTAATGATAGATGGATTTTGTATCTCAATGTAAGATCTGATCTTATGATATCGGAGGTTTTAAGAATTTTGAGATCACTTAATTACAAGATTTGAGTTTCAATAACTGATATAATGTGATGATAAGACCATCATACTATGCAGATAAAAATGTACATGTGTCATCATGCATTTTAAATAAAATGAGTGGAAATTCATATCCCTCCTTGATAAAAGAGAGATGGTACCTGACATTTCGTAGGCCCTAGACAAAGGAAAAAAATAAGCCTTTATAAATAATTCTGGTGAACAATATGCCCTTATACAATTCCATTAAACTTTAGGCTTTAGCATTGAGTTGTTCACTGAAAATTCGATTCTAGAAGGATCCATTTTTTAACGAGTTGTTTCATCAAAAAATTTGATTCCATAAGGACCCATTTTTCAGCGACTTGTTTCTAGGAATATTTGATTCTATAAAGGCCCAGTTTTCGGTGAGTTACTGAAATTTGATTCTACATAGCCTCATTAGGACAAATACTATTTTTTCCTAAACTAAAGGCTGAATATATGTAAAAATAGACCCTTAAAGTTGATAGGCTATGGCCCATTGCACTTAGAAACTACCCTCAAGGACGACCCTGGATGGTAGCTAAGGTGACTCAAAGGAGGAGAATGTCTAGAGCTCTCATTTGTGCAATAAATATCCATTTGGATGTAGAATAAGGGCAATGTTCATGTTCCCTATTGTAGAAATGGCTAGGGTGGACTCATGAGATACTGGCTAGCACCTTCCATTGTATTTTAGACATGGAATAAATTATGTAACATGAGAAAATGATGTCACACCAATAAATAATATGAAGTTGGGTGATATTTACTTGTTCTCTTTCTTAAGTCCTAACTTCTCTCCAAATTCTAATTTCATATGATTAAAAAATAACAAAAGTTAAAAAAAAACACATATGTGCCATACCCATCCCTCCCTACCTGCAGCGTTACGACTCCTCCTCTCTCGTTTCCTCCATCGTCTTCCACTTGGTTTCTCCTTCGTGCACAAGCAACACAACCGCTCCCAACACCCAACATGGCTCTACAACTTTCGATTTCTCCTTCGTAAGCACACGCCGCCATACCCATCCTTCTCGACCCTCGCAGCACTACTGCTCCTCCTCTCCCATCTCCAAACATTATTATTATCAATGAGATTACTAATGGGTTAAATTTATTCTTTAAAGAAAGTTCAAATACACATAATATAAAATCATCCACTACAAAAGGCTCCTGAGCCAACTCGAACTCCACGAGTTTGAGTTCGAATCAACATTCCTGGGCTCGAAGCTTTATCGAGTCTGAGCCTGAGTTCGAGTTTTGTTTCTTGAATTTAAGTCCAAGTCGGGATCGACTCAACTCATTCAACTTGATAGATAACCCTACTGCAAAACCACCATGTGCAACGGATTAGGCAAAGCTCTAGATGATTGCCTTGGAAAGTTTACAATAAAATCCGTGCATTTTCTTCCATCTTTTTCTATGTTATATCAATCTGAATTTCAATTTTATTTCATAGAAAAATCACAAATGCTCTATTTAAACTTTTAAGAACTTCATTTCATATCTTTAATTTTCTTGAAAAATTCAACCATGGTACATTACACTCTGAAAATCCTAAGATATGTTTCCATGCATTTGCTTAAAAGGTATCTATGCAAATGGATGCATCTAATAATTAATACATGTAGAGCATGTAGGGATGCAAACATATGGATACAGATATAGGTATTACCGTATCCTTATCCGTTTTTGAACATAAATACAGATGCGGATACAGATATTGACAGATATTAAAACTATCTTACCATATTATTAAAAAAATGGATACAGATGTAAAATGGATGCTGATTGCATACGAGTAATGTTAGAAGTACTCTATAGAATCGATTTAAATATATACTTATTGGATGGAAAAACGTGATATAAATTTATTAAATGTGTTTGTATCATAAAAATTATACAAATATTGTAAAAGAATGTATAGAATTATGTTATATAAGGTTAAAAATAAATATATGACCATATTTATAGACAAAAACGGATATATGGATACGGATACAAATGTTTGCAGATATCAAAACGATATCCATATCCGTATCCATTTTAAAATGGATACGGATGCGGATGTCAAAATCTATATAAAACGAATATGGTGACGGATCGGATACAGATATATCCGTAACCGTTTGCATCAACGTAATTCAGGAAATCTCATCTGAGGTAACCTTAGGACTCGTTAATTAAGTGAATTGATCTAGAACCTTCCATCCATCCTAATGGAGCTTATTAAACGATTTGTCCGTTGGATATTGCATGCTGAAAATGACCAGTTAGCTACCAATAATAATAATATATCAGATTTTTGTTCCATACGAGATTACGATTTTTATAAATACGATGAGACATTTAAATAGAAACCCAACCACCATAGCAGGAGAGTGGTAGACGCGACGGTACACCTACTTGTATTATTTTTAAAAATCTTATACATACTTTCCGGTATATTGGCCTTTTATTTATTTATGAACTGTCCATGTCCTGTCTTCTTTGCATCCTTTTTTATTATTAGGCATATTCGATGATATATAGTTAGGAAAATTAAAAGAATCTAGATGTGACTACTCATAGTTGGCAGGTAAAACAAGTGTCACGGATCATGCGTGCATGGAGTCAGGGTTGCTGTAAAGTGGAATGAAGCTCAAATAGCTCGATCAAGATAGAGCGGTTCATACGAAATCCGGATTTTTCTGAACCCTTACATACAACAAGCTTCTACTGTACTGCAGAGGATCCGCCTTTGTATCTGTTTTATACAAATTTGGATATATGTATCCGGCTCCGTTTTAAAATGCATACGGATATATATGTGTGTGTGTGTGTCCATGTTTTGATATTCGCAAATATTTGTGTCCATAAATGTTTTCATATATAAATATTATTGCAGATTTATTTTTAACCATATATAGCAGTAATTTTATATTTTTTTCACCATATTCGGTATAATTATTAAGATTTTTATCACTTGTGTCCCTATAAACTTCTTCAATTTTAGTTATGCCCCTTCTTTTTTTGTAATATCAGTTGTGCCCTTGACTTTTTATAAAATTCACAGTTATACTCTTTTGTAATGTCAATTATGTCCTACTTTACTTTAACAGAATGACAGAACTATGGGTTCGTTTGGTTGCAGGGTTGGGCAGGGTTAGGTTGGGTTGGGTTGGGCTAGGTGAATAGTAAACTGTAAGGATGGGGTACCCCTGTGAATAGTAACCCGTCCAACCCAACCCTGCCCAACCCTGCAACCAAACGAACCCATAGTTCTGTCATTCTGTTAAAGTAAAGTAGGGCATAATTGACATTACAAAAGAGTATAACTGTGAATTTTATAAAAAGTCAAGGGCACAACTGATATTACAAAAAAAGAAGGGGCATAACTAAAATTGAAGAAGTTTATAGGGACACAAGTGATAAAAATCTTAATAATTATACCAAATATGGTGAAAAAAATATAAAATTACTACTATATATGGTTAAAAATAAATCTGCAATAATATTTATATATGAAAACATTTATGGACACAAATATTTGCGAATATCAAAATATGGACACACACACACACACACACACACATATATATATATATATATATATATATCCGTATGCATTTTAAAACGGAGTCGGATACATATATCCAAATCTGTATAAAACAGATACAAAGGCGGATCAGAAGCAGATATATCCCTATCCGTTTGCGCCTCTAATATTATAGTTAAAACACTTTCACTAATCCTCAACATTTAAATAAAGAGATTTTTATATTTATGTCCTGAATTTTTACAAATACACTCATGCTACTACTTTTTTAAAATAACATTTGTAGCTATGTATTCTAAAAAAACTCATAGCCTTGTCCTTCCAGGGCATAAGCGTAAAATGGAAAGGGCGGTGTTGTGAATTCTGTAGGAATACAAGGACACAAAAGAAAAGTAGGCATTTGTAAAAACTCGGACGGGCACATATGTAAAAATCCCTTGAGTCAATATATATACACCATATTTCCAACAAGATTGCAAAGTCTTAAGCCGTGACGAATAATGATTTCAAAACGAGGGAGAGGAGGATAGATTGATGAATGATGATAATCTCAACAAGAAAAAAAAGACAAAACAAATAATTCAATAATAATTAAAAAAAAGTTATCTTGGGCTCCAAGGCCAAGTCTCGACAGTTATACAAATATGGCAATAACAAGGTTCATAATGCTCCCAAAATATCGAGGTCAAAGTATTGGAATCTATGATCTATTAGGTAATTTTTTTATAATTAAATTGAGGACTGAACTGAAACCTTATTGAAAAGGTTAGGTCAGGGTTGAATCATGATATCAAAATCAATTTAATTAGACGATGATATCAATTTTTTCTAAAATCGGATTAAACTGGACCGACAGAGAAAATGTGGTTGAACCTGAAGTCGGAATGAATCAAAACAGATGTAAATATACATTCGAATATACTTAAAATAAATATAAAATACTTAGTCAATATATATATATATATATCTAACATAATACATAAAATACTTTTGTTTTTTTAACACTCACCCCTACTTTTTTTGCAATAACACGTGTGCAGTATATTCTTACAAAATTCATAATTTAGCCCGTTATCATTACATTTATGCTCCTAGTTTACCTTGATAGAAAGACAGAACTGTGAATTTTGTAAGAATATAAGGGCACAAGTGTTATTGCAGAAAAAATATGTGCACAATTATAATTGTTTAATATCAAAAGGGCACATGTGTAAAAAAATATATTTTTTATATGAGACATCAAATACCATACGTGTATATATATAATACTTAGATTAAATGCTTCATTTACATAATAATAATAGTTAAATAATATTTAAAATCTATTGTATGATAAGGTCAGTGATATTGGATCTCTCGAAATCACCCCAAATATGTTGCGATAAGTGCATACGCCAAAACATGAAACTACCCAGATACTCAATCGTTCCTCATTCCACCCATAAACACTCCACCCATACATCATATGCAGCCCTTAAAACCTATGGTGCGAAAATCCTAAGGATCCAACAACAAGGAAGGCGAAAATTTGCACCTACTAGGTTGCTCGATCGTGACTTTACCTTGTTGAAACGATGGTTCCGAGGTGTTTCACGCAACACGCACGCTCACACGTCGATCTCCTCGTTGAGCACTTCGTTACGACACCCTCCAATCTTTGATCAGTCGTCAAAATTTTTCTCCGAAGACGGAGCTCCTACAAGGCTGGTCTGGTTAGTCTCTTGGCTCAGTCCGCTTTATATAGGGGGCTCAAGACCAAACGGATCCCGATCCAAAAGTTGTAATCCAGATTTAAAATACGCATAACTTTCTCATACGAGATCCAATTCCGATGTTCTTGAATTCGTTGAAAAGAACTCGATGAGTACTACAAGATAAATAGTTACTTGATTTGAATACTAGATCAAGTCATACTCTTAGAAATAATTTTGTAATCGTATACTTAGGGGTCTTACACGTGCTACCAAGAATCACGAGATGATGCTCTTGAAGAAGCATCAGCAACACCATGAAAAGAGAGTTGGACGGTTTAGAGGGAAGGGAGGATTGACATGTGTTTGTAATTTTAATAAATAAGAAATAAATATTTTTAACAGAATCTGCTAACTTTAACGGTCAAATGGATGTGTGTTTACCACAGGAGTTACGATGTAAGAGTTGCCAAGTTTGCAAGCCGAGATAAGGACAAGCGAATAATTAGCAAAGTTTATAAGGTTCATGGTGTAAAAATCTCTAAATGTATTTGCATAAACTTACAAGGGCATAAGTGTAAAAATACCTATTATGATGCGTACATCTCTTTCAAGACGTAGATGTTTGACATCATCCGTTGCTCTCTCAAAAACCCATCTCTTCACGCAACTTAGATTTTGTCATGGCATATATACGATCCCATCTCTAAATATTACTAGGATGCTTTCCGCGCTTCGCAGCGGTATTAAATTCAAAGTTTTTTTTGACGCTCAAATTCAAAGTTATTTTTATGTGAATTGAATGATGAATTCTTATTTTTATGTGAATTCAATATGAATTCGTAAGAATTTAGTAGAAACTAAATTATTAGTTGGCTTAGAATACTATTTTTTCATAATATTGGAAACATCATTCCTTTGAAAGTCTGGCGTATTTGTCGCAACCGATGTACAAATCAAAATTAACAAATCTAGATAATGATAATATATTTTCTTTTAGTGTTGGAATTTGAAAAATGAATTCTATTAACAAATCGAAATTACCAAATCATCTCAAAATGAAATCTATTTTTAAATAGTATAAATGAATATATTTACCTATACGGTATATTTTTTAAACTTTTTAAAAAAATAATAAAAGTGGATCTACACTATATCTTGATTTTAATATGCATAAATTGTGTCAAGTTTTTAAAATGTTAGCACTTGTAATATTGTGATCGAAAAAATAAAATGAACTGGGTAGTTCGGGTTAGCCAATAATGCAGTCGAGCATAATATCTGGGAAAAAGTTAAACCTTTTGTATATACACATTGAAAGAAATGAAATAAAATGTGTTTCATGTTATAATCTTTCAAAAAATAGGAAATTTATAAGATGTAGAAAAACAAAATCAGGGAGAAGTATCCAAAGAGAAAATTATTCGATATATTTACAAACAATATGGATTTAAATTATATTAAATTAAATATATTAGAATTGGACACCACAATTAGGTTTAACATGATAACTATATAATTAACTTAGTCGGTATTTGTATTTTAAAAACACCAAATAATATAAAATCTTTTTGATTTTTTTAGGCCCTGTTCGTTTGGATCATAAGGAGGAATGGAATAAGGGGAATAAGCCTCCAACACGCTTCCCCATGGTACGACTATTCCCCATTATCTCATCTTATTTCACTCTTATTCCTATCTTTATCCCACCTTACCTACCTTTATTTCACCTTATTCTCCTTATTCTTATCCTCCAGCCGAACGGATAATAGACCCTTATTCCTCTTATTCCCCATCCTTATTCATGCTTATTCTCCTACCGAACGGGCCCTTACTGGATAGACATTTTCGTTATCTTTAAAAGTTGCTAGTATGCGTACTTTTAGGTGTTTTTATGAATTACTTGTGATTTTTTAACATTTTAAAGCATTTTTTAAAATTTATATGATTTTTGTTTGCTTTTTATTTGCCTTTTATTCCGATATCTATAATACAGTAAAACAAATTTAATTACATATATTATAAGATTTTTTCTTTGATTTTTATATTTTATACATTTGATTTACTATGAAAGTATGTGTATGATTACTTAATACACCGTAACTTTAATAAGGTATATGGGACCCACTGGCATGGTCAAAGGAGTAGGAATGTAATATGTGTAAAATGCCGATATGGTCAAAGGAGTGCATGGGACCCACTGGCATGGTCGATGTGACCTGTGCTTAGATGATGGGGGTCGCATTAAATTCTCGTGTCTGCGATGGAATCGTGGACGTCGGATGGGGCGTGTGGGTCCCAGGAAGAATAAGGGGGATAGTGATGACGGTGGAGACGTTTCTTTGGAGCTAAATAGGGAAGGGCAACAAAAGCAGGGAGCATACTTGAAGCTAATGATGTCACGTGTCTACAAGCTAGGAAAAAAC
The DNA here is from genome assembly GCA_037367405.1 of Ottelia alismoides. Lineage (NCBI taxonomy): Eukaryota > Viridiplantae > Streptophyta > Magnoliopsida > Alismatales > Hydrocharitaceae > Ottelia > Ottelia alismoides. The sequence goes on from JAZKJV010011309.1 coordinate 86,935, forward strand.
CCAGCTTTAAAGTATTTATATAGATCCTCCGTCAATAGGGCCATACCCATGCAAGAGGAACCTTCAAAAAGAGCAAGCAAAAATATCTCCGGTTCACGAGTTGTCATGTTTGGATTAGCTTAATGTAAATAATTCGTGGAATTCTTTTCCATGTATATATCCTATTTGCTATGAGATGACGATATATGTCTCTCTCCGTGTTCGTTTGGATCAGTTTAATTACATCGAAATAGGGGACAAGCAAGCAACAAGTTGTGTTGTTAGTCTTTTTTGAATTGCAAAATTGATTCTTATAAATACTACATCTATAAACTTAGAGTCATAACATTATTGTTCATGATTTTTTCGACCCTCTTCAAAAGCTCAACATCTTCTAGTGTTAATAATCCAAAGGTATCAAAATCAAAAGAGATGAGGGCATGGTGACGTTTTCTCGTACTTCGCCAATTTCGCTGCAACAGCTTTAAGGACAACATGTCCCGCCGTAAAGGTCTCACTCTTCAACCTCACCGGCAGAGAAACTCCTGTCAGATCTACACAAGCATGTTTCCCTCCGACCCATCCACATATCAAAATAGCAGCAGGTCTAAGTGTGGATCGTCCCTCCTACGAATCAGTTAAAAAGTTCACAAGCGACTCTTTCTTAGCAGCAACACTTGCACGTCTGAGTACACCAAATAAAACGTCCCTAACAAGATTGTGTCTTGTACTTAAAATTGAGAAACTCCCTCTAATGAACTGTATGATCTCCAAAAGTGTCTAAGAATGCCTTACAGCAAACTGGACATATCTCATCAGCTAAAAATAAAGGAAACGCGAGACAATATGTGAGGATACTGCGATACTCCATCGGTGACATGTGTAAATCAAGTCCGTCGAATGGCAAGGAGATAATCTTGAGCATGATCAGTTTGAAGACACTGAAAAATTACCTTTTATCTAACGGTCATGTCAAATTTTACCTTCATGTCCTCAATTATTTTGCTAAAAAGAGCACTCGCCAAGATGTTTTGGATCTTTGGGAGGATGATGTTGTTTAGAGTAACAACTGAGGTTGAATGAGGGAATTGTATATATCATGAAGTCAAGAATATCATCAAAGCCGAAGTCTTTATTGTAATTCTCACTATATCGCAAGATATGATCCTGGAGCTCTCAAGACTGTATCATTTGATGATTTTGTCACAATGTGAGATAGTATTTAACAATAATACGAAGAAAGTGATCGAGGCATCTAAACAACAACCTAATTAGCGAGCCTATAAAACAAACTAACCAATATCTAATGCATCATTAGTCATATATCACTTCTCCCAAAAATGCTCCACTGCAATTAATATGCACGTATTGACTATTTTTTGTTGCAAAACTTGAATTGGAAGCTGATCTAATTGATGGGAGTTTCCATTTTTATTCCAAATAAATGTGTAGCCCTCTCCTTGCACTAGTACCTAAAGCTAAAAGCAGTATTTTGAAAAAGACCCGGATTGAACCGGTCGGTTCAACTTGTTCGTTCAGTGAACCGAACATAGATCGGTCCGGTTAACTGATTTTTACTGGTTCGAGTTGAATGCCAATATTTTTTGATTAAAGCAGGTGTTTAACAGATAATTTTAAATTCGATTTAACTAAGTTTAACCGAAATTAATAACAAATCAAACTACTTCTGATGGGTTGCCTTCTAAACGACTACTTCATCGCAATTTTATCATAAAATATTATTTAAATAGTATTCAATTATTATTATTCTAAATATAGAGCCTTTAATCTAAATATTATATATATGTATGTATATTTATATATGAAATATTGGATTTTTACACTTGCGACTCTTTGATATTCTGCAATTAAAATTATACCCTTACCTATTTTGCAATAAAAAGTCACATTCACTTGCTCAGATCAAGGATGTGGGCAATTTCGCATGGGCATGTTTTAGTGGTTTCCATTTATTGTGAAATATTTTGGACAATTACATGTCGAATGTCGATATAAATTATACTATTGTGATGTGGACGGAATGAGGATCACATGTATGTGATTGGATCGATAATCTAGACAGTTTCACGTGAGGCGTGTGTGACATGTTTGGGGTGATTTCAGGAGATCTGGGTATCGCACGTTGATAAAAATTGTACCACCATGATCGGTGGAATGAGAATCATATACATGTGCTTGTATCAAAGATTTGGGTATTCTTGCATGGGGCGTGTTTTCGCGGCTTTTCGATTTGTATCATGAAGTTCGAGCCGATTCTCGGGCGATTCGACAATTGTATTACAACGAATATTTTAGTATGGATGTGGGATAATAGCACTGCACATGGATGTGTTTAGATCCACGATCAAAGACAAAAGATTGAACAACAAAATGTGCATGTAACCGATCTAGTTGGTCAGCCTATTAAGTTAAAACCTATGCGTGAGCTTCTTGAGTGAGAGCATCCTTTACGTATGAATAAGGGATTCCGTATTTCGTTGTTATCATCAATTTCTTGAGTTTATCAGATTAGTTATTCATGCGATAAATGTTCAGGTCACAACAATTTTCCTTAAGTGACATATTGAATGATTTAACATGAGTAATTGTGGTATATCATGATTGAATATGATGGTTCAAATGTAGAAGGCTATAACTTCACTAAAAAGAGATGTGCCTAAATGGTATTTAGGAGACACATGGGTAGAAATGTGAGGATACCATCTTAAAGTCCTAATGAACCTAGAAGTATATGCACTTAGATATATGTATAAATATGTATATGGATTTATGAAGCAAGTGGAAGTACTAGGAATTTAGATAAGATGCACATACTTTAAATGCATGCTTATGGAGGAACACCAACCCTAAAATACTAAGTACTTTAAAGTCATAGAATGAGACCTGACACAGATCAATACCGTGGACTTTCCACAAAATTAAAACGACAAAAAAATGCCCGGAGCATTGAGAACATAGTTAGGATGCATGTACCACAAATACATGCCTGTTGAGATACCCCAACCCTAAGGTACTAAGTCTTTTGGAGTCATAGCGTAAGATCTAAAATGGATCAAACCCGCATATTATCCACGATATTGAAGTTTGATTACTAAATGGATACACTATGAGCAGCTATGTAACGTCCCGGGCTTAGATCCCCGGTCCGTTATCGAGGAAAACTGGCCCTGACAACTTGTTGGGTTCAGGCCCAGATGGACCCGTTGGCAACCACCCAAAATGCTTAAGCCCAAGTTGTCAAGTAGTAGTCCCCACCACTTATATGCCACACCCACACTTTGTGAGTTTAAGGTATGGCACTATGTTTGGGGTTGGGGTGTTACAACCTCCCCCACTTATATTCGCAACGTCCTCGTTGCGACATGACCCATTCACTTATTCCCAGTGACAGTGGCGGCTGCACGCTCCCGGCTTAGTTCCCTTCGGGTAGCCCTTTCCACTATCAGAGGGAACCCGCTCTGATACCATTTGTAACGTCCCGGGCTTAGATCCCCGGTCCGTTATCGAGGAAAACTGGCCCTGACAACTTGTTGGGTTCAGGCCCATATGGACCCGTTGGCAACCACCCAAAATGCTTAAGCCCAAGTTGTCAAGTAGTAGTCCCCACCACTTATATGCCACACCCACACTTTGTGAGTTTAAGGTATGACACTATGTTTGGGGTTGGGGTGTTACAAGCTAAGTGTCAGCATCCTACAGGATCAACTAATTAGCTTGTGCAAAACCCTGAAAAGGATAGATTGACTTAAGATCTTAATTGGACTGCATGAATGAATATATGGTAAATGACAAGACATGTGGTGACATACTATGTGATGGACGGTGACCTAAAGTAGATTAAAGTGATTATAAGATTGGTACTGATTTATTCTATCTAGAGAAAATAGATATACTTGTAGGTTCTCTCAACTACTTGGGATTTGAACAGTGATCTCATCAATGTGTATGATATTGTGCCCTGACTCGTATCTTACGTCATCATGGACCTTCACCGATGGGTAGAGAATTCGGTCGGTGCCACGATGATTTTCACGCATTGTTGTTTAGGTTCACCTGTTAGAGTTAACCCCGGTGAAAGGATATATATCAGATAATGTAAGAATAATAGAAATGTTTCACCCATTGGAGTTAGTCCTAGTGAGATAAGAATGATAGAGAGATGACATTAAGGTGGTAGACCACATTACGAATGTTTGTTTGCATGTGTTGTGTTTAGAGGAGGTAGCATACCTGAGAGTAGGACCAGCTCTCACGGTCCCCATGGATCCTAGATGAGTGTTGGTCTCGGTTCTGAGGGCTTCCATGGTTTTCTCATTGCCCCCAGGTAATATTTCCTACCCAATTTCGATACGTAGGACTAATGTTGTTCCGATCTATAGTACTACGATGATGTCGTTAGTCAAAGATTCGTACTTTGTCATAAGAGTGTATATCGGTGAGATCTCATTTGATCAGAGTGTACTTATTATCGAGTATTTCCCTTCTGGTAGGTAAGTTAAGGTGAATGAGTTGAAGTTGGAATTGGAGTTTTTGATTCTTGGGCAAGTGCACGATATGTGACTATTGAGGTTATGTTTAATGAATGATTGTTGAAATAAATTAACTTAAGAAGAGGTAAATTGAGAGAGTATTTATTGTGTTAAAGGAAGCAAGCTTATATGGTCGCTCGAATAATTACGATGAACACAGGGACGAGCAGGTAAATGATGAAGTTTATAGGGGGGTCGTGGTGTAAAACCCATACGGTTATACTCCTACCTATTTTGCAATAGTCCTAGTGCTCTATATTCTTACAAAACATATAACACTACCCTTCCATTACTGTACTTATGCCCTTATATTACATAACGAATGGCAATGATGTGAATATTATAAGAATATATAAAACACATATGTTATTGCAAAAAAATAGGGGCATAAGTATATTTGTAGAAATTCAAAGGGCACGAGTGTATTATTAGGAATTTTGTCGCTAGTGTCTTTCAAAGTTTTCCTGGTAAATTTTGTGTCGTTACCTTTTTTTGCAAATACATTTGTGTGTGGGTATTCTTACTAATTGATTGGGTTGAGTATTAGGTTGGGTCGGCCCAAGATCGCTCGAAACTCGACCATCTTGAGCTTAGGTCCCCATACTATTATTGAGGGACCCTGACAACTTGTTGGGTTCGAGCCTGATTGGATCCCTTAGCAACTACTAAAAATACAAAAGCTCAAGTTGCCAGGTAGTAATCTCCACCCCTTATAACACATTCTCACACTTCGTGAGTTTCCAATGTGGGACTATGTTTGGAGTGTTATAACCTCCTTCACTTATACTCGCAACGTCCTTATTGCAATATTGCACATCACTTATTTCCAATGATAGTGGTGGTTGTACGCTCCGGATAGTCTTTTCGTCATTCTTCTTTGTAGGGGTTGCTCCATCTTTCGAGTAGCTCTTTTCACTATCCGAGAGAACCCACTTTGACACCATTTGTAATTTCCTAGACTTAGAAACACGAACATTATCGAGGAAAAAGTGTTTCTAATAACATGTTGGGTTCAAGTTCGATTGGATCCTAGATTCCTAGACTTGTTGAGTTCGGTCTTGATTGATCTCGATAATCACTCAAAATACTTAATCCCAGGTTATCAAGCAGTAGTCTTCATCATGTATGGCACACTCTCACACTTCGTGACTTTTAGATGTGGAGACTATGTTGTGGCGTTACAACCTTCCCCACTTTATTAGCAACGTCCTTGTTGTGATATGGCTCATTACTTATTCCCAATGATGGCGGTTGTTGCACACTCTCGATCTTCATTTCCTCGTATTTCTTTGTAGGAGTGGATTCATCTCTCGCATAGTCCTTTCCACTATCATGCAAAACATGCTCTGACACCGTTTGTAGCATCCCTAACTTGGTCCTCAAATCATAATCAAGGAAAATTGACCACAACAACTTATTGGGTTCGGGTCAGATTAGACCTGTTGACAATCACCTAACATGACTAATCTTAAGTTATCAAGTAGTAATCTCCACCACTTACTCTCACACTCCGTGAGTTTCCAATGCCGGACTATGTTGAGGTATTACAATGTAAAGAAAGGGCAACTCTATGATATTTATTAGAATATTGATGCACGTTATATTTACAAAAGTAATCTACAAATTTTACAGCTCCATCTCTCACTTACTTCCTACACCAATGAAAGAGTGAAAGAGACGAAAAGAATGCAGAAGAAAATGCAGATGGAATGATCAACACTAATCCTATTTAATTTGTAGATTAATTCTCAAAAAAATTAATTTGACTACCTTTTTAACAATTTGATCATCTACGAAGAAAGGACGATTAAATGTACAGTTATAAAATAAATAATGTTACTAAACGTTATGAACGAAGTTCGCAAGGATATAAGTAAATGGGTTTTTTTACATTCGTACCCTTTCAAGATTTTACAATTACATTTATCCTTCTACCTTTTGCAGTAACACTTGTGCCCTTTTATTCTAACAAACTTACAATATTGTCCTTCCACCAATGTGATATATGAGCATAAGCGTCGTAACGAAAGGTGGTACTGTGAATTTTGTAAGAATATAGAGGCACACTTGTTATTGCAAAAATAAAATATAAGTGTAAATTGTAATCGTAAAAACTTACAAAATAGGGCATGTTTGGTTGCCAGGGCAACCGGGGTATCTTGGGATACCCCCGGCTCCATCCTTGCAATCTTGGGTTGGGATTACTTGTATGGACCCTATAATTTCTTTGGTATAATATTTTTCAATCATGTTTAAATAAAAAAGTTGACATAAAAACCATGTTATAATCATAAAATACATAATCAATGCCACATCACATCATATTTATTATTCTAACTCTCTCCGACCATGTCAACAATCCAAACAGCTACTATTCACAGGAGGATACCCAAACCCAATTTAACCAAGTTACCAAAAAGGCCCAATGGAGCACAAATACAGCTAGGCATTTAGTCCGGAATTTATCTTACTAAAATAAGGATTTTTATTTCCACAAATTTGTTTTCTAGAATGTGCCATACCGAGTCATAATCTACCATTCGCATCTAATATCCATGCCCCTCATAAATGGCGAAATTTCTCATCATCTCAGTCAAAGCAATATAGAAAATACGCAATTATTATTCTAGTGGTTGAAAATCAGTATTGACCGTATTATATAGTTGAATCAATTTCATTTCAGGATGTTTTCTGAGGCTTTTTATTAAAACGGCCCTCTAAATTATCATTAACAGGAAAATCGTAAAAAAAAGATCACAAATGAAAATTCAAAATATGTTCCCTATCATCGGGAAATAAAAATAGCAAATGTTTTATATAAAAATGCTTGTAGGTCTAATCAAGATTTTTTTAAAAAAAAATGGGATACGATAATTATTAGAAGATAAGAATAAAATATGCAGATTTAAAAACAAATGCCCATTTGAATTCTAATAGAACGGTCATAATACACCCTCGCCTCTCTCTTTTTTTTATCAAATTGTAAATTGGGGTACACCTAACAAATCCTAACTTTGAAGCTTACTCAGCAGCTCGTGTATTCTTTGTATATACCCCTAACTCCTGCGAACTTACACTATCTTACATCGCGATCACACGAGAATTAACCACGTATTTTTTTAAAAATACGAGGGTTATCGTGTGATTGGCAGTATTTATAGGGGTTATGGTGTAAAAACCCCTTATGGATTTGTTAGTTCATTGAATTTTTCTCGTGACTTGGCTTTTTTTATGAAATGAGAACGATCCCCTTCCGGAGGAATGACCGCAGTGGTTTTTCTAAAAGAGTAATTTAAAATACACAATTTCAAATTATAATTAAATTCGATAGTTCGATGAGCATTTATAAAAATAAGAAATTGTTCAATAGAATGTAGATTTGCCCTCTCTACCCATGGCTAAATCAAAGTTGAGAAATAAACTTTTATCCATTGTTTATTTTTTTTTACAAATAAATTCAAATCTGGCATTTACTTCAAAACTTCTTATATATGTGCATATTATAAATATTTAAGTATGTATTTATGTATGTCTTTTCGAACTCGGACATTTATCGATTAACATATGATATGTTCATGTTTGTTTCATTAACCTATCGAACTAGGATTTGAAGTTCATGTTCAGATTATTTTTTAATAAATAAATATTTTTAAACTATTGTCGAACGAATTTTTCTAAAATACGAACATTTTCAGTTCAATTAGCAGCCCTGTCCCCTGGTAACAGAGATAGGAGAAAGAATTCATTTAGTAACATGTTTGAATGGGGTCGTAAAGCAGGATGAGGGGGCGAAAAATAGTAGATGGAATGTAAGCTTATGGGGTTGAAAAAATGGCAAGAGAGAGTAGAACAATAAAATGTGATGATGGAAATAACATGCAATGTATGAGATAGCATGATATTTTCTTCATAGCATTCTATGTGCTCCACCTTGTTACTTTTCATTATCTCCTACTATTTTCTCTTTCCCCTACTTAATGTACCCCCCCCCTCCCCAACTTGTTCTCTCTCCTCTGCTTTGTCTCCTATTATTTTCTGCTATATCATGCTATTTTTCCATTCTTTGTTGCATCATTTCTTACTAGTTTTGACTCCCCAGCTAGATTTTGCTTCTTGGAATATTGAGTGAGATATGTTCTTTTCATTTCGACATTCATAACAAATGATAAAATAAATACATATATATTTTTCCGCCTTTCAAGAATACATTTAATGGTTAATTTACTTTTGAACAAATGCTTAAAGTTTAAAGGATAAAGTGATTAGCTACGACAACTTATGTAAAATCATTGTCGCGGCTCTGTTTTTTTCCTATGTGTGTATGTGCATGTATGTGCGTGCACACGCATATATTTATATGCTTGTAAATAAACTTTCAAATGAGATGTTAAAATACAAGATTTTTATAGTTGCTCCCCTTCGAGATTCTGCAATTACAAATATACCCTATATTTATATGCATGTGCCCCTACCTTCTTGGGCCATTAATAGTTATGCCCTTCCCTTAATTGAATTGTTTATAAGGTAAACTAAATCATGATTTCTTTAAACCGATATCTGGTTAAGAAAGATTCGACCCTTCAACCTTCCTTAAGCCACATTCACCAAGTTTGCAGACAAGAAGAAGTCTGCCTCTAAGCACAGTCATCGTTGCTCCCTCCTACTTCCCCTCACATAGCCGCTCGAGTTCCTTCTCAATTGCCTATAGTCTCCATAGTTAAAAAAACACCGTGGAGCTTTATCATAACCCACTGTTACATACTACAAGTGCATGTACTCCCATGCATGTGAGCAAGAATTAAGTCCCCACACATTGGTCAGTGAGAAAGAGGATAATGACTGGAGCTCGAGCTTCGAGCAACACTTGCGTTGCCTGGACAAGCAGGAGCTAGAGAGGCGATGCAATAGTCCTAAGGATCAAGAGGGTTGGTGGTGGTGGTAGGAGGTTGTGGTGTCCATGAGTTCTAGAGTATGGGCCTTTATAATGCGATGGTGGCGGCAAACACAGAGTTTACACACAAGGTGGAGTACGATGGTAGAACAATGCCAATTATGGTGGCATTATGATGGTGATGACCTCCATAGAGCCTCTGATGGTTGAAAGTGGCATAGCATGCACAACGGTTGAATCGATGAGGGTGAGGGAGGATGGAGATGCTAGGAACTAGTGGATGATGTTTTTCTCTTCATATGGAACGAACAAGCAGCCATGTATTTCAAAGCAATGGATGATGCCGAGGCATGAAGCTTTGCTATGGAGATGTAGTTTAATGATGGTTACTGTATAGGAGATGAAGACCAACGGGTTCTACTTTAATATATCATGACAACTTACATATATTGAAGTAGACATGTTGGTCTTGTTTCCTCCATACCTCCCTCCCAAAAAAAGGGAAGGGAGATCGGGGGCAAGGTTGGGAGGAGGTGGCCAGTGATATTGAGGGTGATTGAAGGCAGGGTTTGGAGGAGGAGGTTGGCATCAGTGAGGGGGCCATATGGTAGGATTGGAAGGAGGCGGCTGGCGGTGGTGAGGAGGATTGGAGGGGGATTGGGAGGATGTGGCAGGCGACTGGAGGAGGCGTCTAGTGGGTGTGAGGGCACTGGGTCATTATTGATGTTGAAGGTATTTGTAGGAAGGAAGAAGAAAAATAAAAGAAAATAAGGAAAAATAAGAACAAAAAAATACACTCGTACATCTACATCTTCTTTTCAATTACGCTCGTGCCATAAGTCAATGTCCATTTGGGAAGTGAATGAACAACAAATAACCCGAATGGCATAATTGTAAGGGTCCAAGAAATTAGAGGCAGATATGATTTTCTAAAAAATGGTAGGGGCATGGAAAAGTAGAACCTCGAAAGGTCACAATTGTAAAAAAAAAGTAAATTATGAAAAAGTCCCTAAAATATACACTTGGTTTTAATGTCATACATGAACTTTGAAAGGTAACACTGTGGTACCCGAACTTTAAGATTTGTTTCAATGTGGTCCTTAACTATCAAAATTTAAAATTAGAAAGAAAAAATGAGCAACTAAATTTCAATAGGTTAGGACCATTTTGAAACAAATCTTAAAGTTTGGATACCACATTGTTACCTTTCAAAGTTCAGGTAAGAATGGATGTGATTAAATTGTTTACAATGATAAATAAAACTGTTACCATTGTAATAATCTAAAGAGTAAATTACCAATCTAAATTCAATGTATAATATAAACCTTAATGGTAATAACTATAAAATAATAATAATGTCTACTTAAAATATTCACATACACCTGTAAAATAACATCACTCATTCCAAGCCCAAAGGAACCTCTAATTTCCTACACTCTTCCAAAGGTCTTCATCTTTATACCCTCTAAAAGGAAAAGACTTTCCCGATTTTAAAAAAAAAACAATTACATACAATTTACTCCTGTCCTCCTCATAATTATAATAAATAAAATAAAATCCATTTTTTAAAAGAAAAAAAGGTCCTACTAAAATACAGAACCACACATGTCCTCGACAAAGACATGGCTTCTCTTTCCATCCCATTAGTCCATTAGTCCATTCCCATTAAACCCACATCTTCTTTATCCCCTCCACAAATCCAATATACTGTATCACATCATTCCACGCTCGCATTAAGATTCCTAATCGAGAAATTCTCCATATTATTATTACCACCCCTCAAAATCTACCCATTATTTAATTCCCCATATCGGAAATAATTATAGCCCAATGATGTCACTCCCACGGAAGGCGCATCGGCCACGTGGAGGACTCGAATCCATCCGCAGCCGTCGGATCAGATCGCCGCTGCCCACGCGAACCGCCTCCATTTAATTTCTAGAACACCCCCCTTCCTTTCCCCTGTTCTCTCCCTCCTCCTCCCTCCTCTATGTGCCCTGTTCTCTTCCACACACCTCGCAGCATCTCCCCCACCCCCTTCCCACTTGCGATCGGCAGAATCGCCGGAACCCCTGTTTCCGGGATCGAGATTCCACCCCGAACCTGCTCCGAAGGCGGCGCGTTCCCCATCGCTCGAAGCTGGAAGAGCTGGCGATCGAGCACCAGCAGACGATCAGGACCAACCAGAAGAAAGTCATGGTAGAGAATCAAACCGAAGGTTGGATTTCTTTATTCGAAGTGGGTAGTGTTAGGAATCACGAATTGCTGATTGGGTTGCAGGTCGGTCCGATGATCCGGTTCGAGGAGGAGGAGGGCTCTGCTCCGCCGTGGCTGAGGCCTCTGCTGAAGAACAGCTACTTCGTTCCCTGCAGGAAACACTGCGACTCCAGCAAGAACGAGTGCAATCACTACTGCTTGGACTGCATGGGCGGCGCCCTCTGCTCGTACTGCCTCGCCGAGCACGGTGGCCACTGCGTCGTTCAGGTTTCCTCGGGATCCTTTCTTGGAAGACGGAGGCATTGATCGTTGCTGTGTTGAACTGGTTCTTCCAAATCATCACCATCTTATTCTTGCTGCTGTTCAGATATAGGAAATCGTCGTACCACAACGTGATAAGGGTGTCGGAGGTGTCCAAGTTCATCGACATATCGTCCGTGCAGACGTACGTGATCAATAGCGCGAAGATCGTGTTCTTGAACGAGAGGCCGCAGCCGAGACCGGGGAAGGGGGTGATCAACACCTGCGAGATTTGCCACCGGAGCCTCATCGATTCCTTCCGGTTCTGTTCTCTTGGCTGCAAGGTAATTGGATCCTTCCGCTCCCCTTTGCTTTGTTTCGGTAGATTTGTCTCCCTTTGTTTGGAAGTGGTGGAATTGTTCATGGTTTGACAAGTTATGTGCAATGTGGTTAATTGCGTAATTAATCTTAAATCAAAGCTTCGTAACGAATCTGTAGAGGTAATTTAAGTTCTCATTAGGTTGTAGAGGTAATCAATATATTCATCCCAATAAATGACCAAATAGTCAAATATTATGTATGGGTACGTATATTTCTTATGTCAGGATTCTTAACCAAGTAGACTTAGAATATGGCTTTAATATAAAATACTTGATCATACCATATTCCATTTAAATATACCTCACGTATACATCCTAATTTTAACAAGTTGGTAGTCCAAACAGCTATGATCGAACCTTTGTTGACCAACTCTTCATGTAGTAAATTTGAAAGAAAAGAAAAACTCATCTTGCTTGGAAAAACACTCCATGCATCTTCCCCTCTTATAGATTATATAATCCATCGCATATAGCTAGCAATAATAGTACATAAAATGGGTAGGCTGTAATTCAGAAATATTCCTGTTTCTCAGGAAGAAATAATATTTTTTGATGCATACATTGGACTTCCTAATGAATAACCATAGGCTGTTGATTTGATAGTATCTATTAGTTTCACGTGTATATATTTTCTTGTACAGTTTTTAATCATAACACCAGCATGCATATCTAAAAAAATAAAAACATTGGTACCTAAATAATTGCCCAATATTGATGTTGCTATCATACGCGTACACACACATGCGCACACGTGAATGATATTTATGAATTTGATTGCCCATTCAATGTTTTAACATGATCTATTAAGTCTATATTCTGACTGATCAAATATACTGCTAGCGTTCACCCTTCATCTTGGATCATTCATAGTTGCATTACTTATGGCTTCCTTTCGATCAATGCGACATTTTTACGTGTGCATGCACAGCTCAACGCTATGAAGCGAGAACCAGAGCTCACCTTCTCCCTCCACGCGAAGCACCCCGGACGCGAAACCTTCAACTGGTCGGACTGCGACGACTCCTACACTCCGAAGAAGCTGCTGAAGACCTCCCACAGGCAACCCTACCCCTATTCCAACAACGACGAGTACTCCTCCTCCACCATATCACCGCAGACGCCTCCCATTGTCAACTACAGGAGGAGCACCAACAGAAGGAAAGGTATACCGCATAGGGCTCCCTTCTTCTCATGATATTTATGTGTGAGAATTAAACATGTAAAGACACATATACAGGAAAATATATATATATATATATGTAAAAATCACCTGCATGCAAAGTTAGGTTATAGCTGCAACTGACAGTAAATAGCGTCTGTTTGTGTGTGTGTGTTTTCTAGGGTTTTCTTTTTTTCTACTCCTCTTCCTCCTGTGTTTATTTCCTTCGTGGGGGAGTGTGTTGTACAGATACACCAATCATTGATTAAGATATGGAAAGCAGTGGTATATAGGTATATGGGGTGCAATAGTCTTGTCTGGAATAATTTAATATTGTGGAATGGTTGACATGTTAGAGTCTGCTTTTGATTTTGCAATGTGTCAGCTGGAATGATCTTACAGTTTGCGTTCGACTGTTTTTTTAGGTTTTCATTAGTTGGCACTATCTTTTCCTTTTGAGATGAAGTGTGAAACACTCAGCTCAACCACTAATCATTCAAATGGATTCTAATATAGGTCATATATAAGTGCATGTGGAATCATTGGGTACCTGCTGGATTTTTGTGAACATCTGTTGGATTTTCGTTTGTCTTGTGCCTATGCTTTGGAATTGTCGTGTTCTCAACAGAAACATGCAGATGATCATGGTGGTGGAAGAACACTGAACACTGCAGGTACCTGTATATAAAATCATATCTGCCACTACAGGAACAAGGGGACGTCGATCTTTTTTCTGTCATTTCACACGCAGAAGCGGAGTTGCACGCGTGGGTTATAATTTTTATGGAGCAATGTTTGCCCAATCGTGTTTGATGCAACCTTTTTGAAACCGAACAGGACATCGAACCGGAAATCTTGCTGAAATGGTCGGATCGGGTCGAACCATGTAATCAATCCGGTTCAACCGGACGATGACGTCATCATTATTTGAAATCAGATTAAACCGGACCAGTGAAAAAAGTGGTTGAACCGGCTAATCAAATCAAAATCATATATATATATATATACATAATAGAGGGAAGGGAGCCTACTTTGTGAAGTATGTAACCTTACCTACTTCACATCCAATTTTTGCAATTTTTTTTGAAAAATGCCACCGTGGATTCTCATAATTATATTCCTCTAATATGTCATTCAAATTTCATCAGAAACGGAGACTCCTACGTCCTTCATCCAGAACATGTAAAATACAGCAAATCTGTGACCGTTAAAAAATGGTTATCTGGATGGAGGCCGTAGGAGTCTCTGTTTCTGACAAAATTTGAGTGACATATTAGAGGGATATAATTATGAAAATCCACGGTGGTATTTTTCAAAAAAAATAAAAAATTGCAAAAATTGGATGTGAAGTAGGTAAGGTTACCTACTTCACAAAGTAGGCTCCTTTCCTCTACATAATATACACTTAATATACTTGAGATATATATAAAATACATAGATAATGTATATATTTCACACTATGCATAAAGTATTTTTCTTATACACCATCAAATATCATATATATATATAGGAGATATTTTCAATGAGGTGCACCTTTCCTAGGTATATGGAAAGCCCGTCATCCTAACCATCCATAGTCAATCTGATGGTTATCATTAATGGCTCGTTATCTATATTTTTTAAATGTTGAAAAACCCATTATGGTCATTTTGGTATATTCTATATTTAGAATGCAACAAAATATCTCCTAAATTATCTCACATCTCTCTCTCTCTCTCCTGTCTCTCTCTCTCTCTCTCTCTCGATGACGGCTCTCTCTCTCTCGACGACTCTCTCTCTCTCTCTCTCTCGTCTCTCTCTCGACGACGGCATGTGGGAGGAGGCTGCTCCGACGTCCTCCATCGCCTTCCCAACAGATCACGTTCACCTACGTCGCGAAGATCATCGATGACGGCATGCGGGAGGAGGTTGGTCGATTCCACAGGTTCAAACGTCGGAGATCGTGCTGGTGGATGTGAAGGTAAGTGGGGAGGGGAGGAGAAGGTTGAAGGAGTGCGTGAATGGATGTGTGTGGGCGGATGAGGACGTGCATGGAGGAGGTGGGTCGTGGAGGAGAAGGGCGGAGGAGGTGCGAGTAGAGATGATGCTGGAGATGGAGGGCGTGCCCAGGTTTTTACAATATAATGACCTATTTTGCAATCTCGAGTTTTTTTTACAATCTCATATCGTATTTTACAATAGCATATCATCTTTTTACAAATTTCATACTGTTTTTTTACATTTATACGCATGGAGGAGGTGGATCATGGAGGAGACGATTGAAGGAGTGCGTGAATGGAGGACTGTGGGCGGAGGAGGACGTGCATGGAGGAGGTGGGTCATGGAGGAGAAGGGCGGAGGAGGTGCGGGTAGAGAGGATGTTAGAGATGGAGGGTGTGCCCAGGTTTTTACAATATAGTGACCTATTTTGCAATCTTGAGTGTTTTTTTACCATACTAGGTCGTATTTTACAATATAAATGGCCTATTTTGCAATCTCAGACTGTTTTGCAATCTCGAGTTTTTTTACAATCTCAGATCGTATTTTACAATTGCATATCATTTTTTTACTAACTGTGATCTTATTATGCAATGCAGGATGCAAAATTACAACAGGGATTCGAAGTTACAAAGATGCTTGGCATTTGTGAAAAATGCACATAATAGGATTTGATGGATTTACAATCTTCATACAGATTTTACAAAACGTCCATGATCTTTTACAATAGTGTTATCAAAATTACAATTATTATAATTAAATATTACTAATTGTGATTTTATTTTACAATGCAGGATGCAGTTTTACAATATCAAGCAGAATTTTACAAAAAAATCTGTTATTCTACATTACGCGAAAATGCTACCATGTTGGCAAAAATTCAGTAAATAAAAGGCAACAAAAAATACCAAATCAGACATGCTAAAAATGGAAAAATTAAAAGACGAAATAAATTTCAAATTCGAAATTAAATTCAAATTTAAAACGAAAATGTATAGACTAAAATACCCTTTTGAATGAAGAACCGCTAGATCGAGATCTAACGGATCTCGTGATGGGCTTTCCATACACCCAGGAAAGGTGCACCTTATTGGACTAGATGTTTTATAACATGATAATAGTTTAATAATATTTAAAATCCAATATATGCAAAACGTTGTGTTAGTGTAGTTGGTTGGAAGTGTGAAATAGGTATCCAAAAGTCATGGGTTCAACTTCTACTACCAACAAAATTTTTAAATAATTTAAAAATTAACTGTGGTTCAACTTCGGTTGAACCTGGGTTATCTACTAGCAACAAAATTTTTAAATAATTTAAAAATTAACTGAGGTTCAACTTCGGTTGAATCTCGTTAAACCGAATCAAAAAAATAGGTTGAACCAGACATGTTACTTAAAATTTGAATAATCGAGCCGAACCGGCATAAATCGGTTAACCGGACCCAGTTTGAAAAACACTGGTTTGATAATGTGGCAAGTCCCATCAGCATCTATGACGAAGGCATAAAAACAGTTATCTGACCTGATTTATTATTGATTGGTAATATGGTCTCGCACGGAACGCAGAAACAAGTTAGATATTGACTTCTGATCATGGAAGTTCTTCCTATTGATATATACCCACACAAAGGTCATGCTGTAGATATATTTATTTATGTTTAAAATGTAGTCAACCGGAACTCAGGAATTATCATGTAGAGTACAAGTTTTCGTTGAACATTTCGTTAACATGGATCGTCTGCTGCAGTGTTGTCTCTGCAGTAATCGTTTGAATCGTTCGATCTTGATCGAGCGATTCACACGATTTTGTATAATACAGATCCAAAAAAAGTGTGAAATCATGTGAACCGCTTGATCACGATCGAACGGCTCAAGCGAGCGCTGCAAAATCTGCTGCCGTGCCCACTACAACAGACGACCGGTTCCCACATCTCATTAGGGGTTTCTGTGCTTTATGGTTTATGTAGAGTACACGTGTCATTTTGTTGAGTAGGGCTGCCAGATAAATCCTACTGTGATAAATGAACATATGTTTGGGTATTATTTGAACAAAAAAGTTGAAATGAAGTTCTGAGTTCGATCGGTTCGGTATAAGTTCAATTGTTTATGTTTCATTTGGGTTGCGAACGTTTCAGATCGGTTTGATATATTTTTTAGTTATGTCCTATAGTGTTTTAGGTTACCAAGTTTTTTACAGTAAAGTACCCATCATATGTCTCTTATTTGTTCATTTAAATCAAAACAACTTGATCTTGAACCCGTAGAAATTCGGACAAATTGTTGGATTCGGATCTAAATAGACTCATTGTCAACCGCCTAAAATTTTTAAGTAAAAATTGTTCAATAACAATCATCTCTCTTATAATCTACCCTCAAACTTTATAAATTATAAATGCGGGATTATTTTCTAATGGTCACATATGAGAAAAACTTAATCTAAGCAATCCCCTTGAGGTTGTCTGATTTAATGATCTAGTACTGATTTATCTTTCATATTTAACTTGGAATTTATATGCAATTAGTCGAATCACTAATTGCCTGATGTATACCCTTTCATTTTTCGAATATTAAAATTCGAACAGTGCATCAGATTTTCAAGGCATCTAATTTTTAATATTATCTGCTAGAACCGGTGGTTCTAACCGATTGGGTCGTTACCGACGTCAACACCACTTGTCAAAGGCCAAATAAAAACCAAACTGCAACGATGTTAGTGCAACCTGTACTTTAGTTTCTAAGTTTCCACTCGGTCTTATCATCTAAAACCTAATTTATTATTTTTTAAAGGATGATACATGTACGCTGGTAATACTTTTCCCCCTGTGTTTCACTACACATCCTTTTATTTATAGGTTTTTATCAGTTGTGCTCCTCCGAGATCTTGCAATTTCAGTTATGTCCTTATCTTTTTGGGAATATCAGTTGTACCCTCAACTTCTTGTCGTTCTATCGGTTGTGCCCCTCCGTTAGTTTAACCGTCAATGAGCTGACTTAACCATGGTTTTTCAAACCATGGTGCAGTTAAGAGGGGTATAATTGTCCATGCATCTTCTTCATCCTCTTCCTCCTCCATCTTCCTTCATCTTCTTCCTCCTCCAGTTGCGGAGTTGAATGTGGTGGATCCTTTACCACGTTTTTGCTGCCGGTGACGACGGTCTGATCTATACCGTCGCCGAAGATCATGAGGTTCTTCATGGATTTGGCCACCTGGACGTTCTCTTTGTAGATTCCGACCTTGACGTAGATAACGAATCTCGTAGATGTAGACGAGCCCCTAGTCTTCACGGCAGCAGCGATCGTATCGTGTCACCAATAGTGTTGTAATTCCCCGATCCGTCTTTGGCGACGACGAGATTGGCTTTGGGAGCTGAGGATTGGAGCAGTTTCCTATCCCTGACAGATACCTAGTCGGGGAAGGGGGAATTAGAAAGCAGCCGTCGTGAAGGCGGCGGCGGCTGCGGTTTTTTGACGACTAGGGAATTGCATAGTAGTTTGGACACATTGAATGAGAAGAAAGGTGAGGAGGAGAGTCGGTCACCGTAGCCGAAGTCAAGGAAGACATTGCGGCATGTCTCGAGGTTGGCGTGAGGGAGCAGGGGTAGGGGGCGACGGGAGTAGGGGGAGGGGGAGGCACGGGGGTAGGGGGCGACCTGGGGGCGGCCGAAGCAGGAGGAGGGGAGGCGCGGGGGCGCGGGTGTAGGGGATGGCGGGAGCAGGGGCATGGTTGGCGTGGGGGAGCAGGGGTAGGGGGCGACGGGCGTAGGGGGAGGCACGGGGGTAGGGGGCGACCTGGGGGTGGCGGGAGCAGGAGGAGGGGAGGCGCGGGGGATAGGGGGAAATGGGAGCAGGGGGAAGGGGAGGCACGGGGGCAGGGGCAGGGGGAGGCGGGAGCAGGGGGAAGAGGAGGCGCAAGGGCCGGGGGAGGCACGGGAGCAGGCACGGAGGCGGAAGTTGTGGGGGAGAGGGAGGAGGCCGTCAGAGGTGGATGGGCGGAGGGGAGGTGCGGGGGGCGGAGGGGGGAGGTGGGGGGAGGGAGGGAGGTGCGGGTGGCGGAGGAGGGGGAGGGGGACGACGGGGATGGAGGCGGAGGCGGGGAGGCACGTGGGCGAAGCATGGGGCTCGGGGGAGGCTGCAGGAGAGCTCAAGGTGGAGGAGGAGGAGATGTGGAGGAGGAATAGAAGGGAGGAAGAGGAAGAAGATGGGAGAGGAGGAAGAGGATGGGGAAGGAGGAAGAAAGATGAGAAAATGACCTTTTCAGCATTTACTTTAAATTTAATTCCCATTATGTTCCAAAGTTAACGTCCGTTTACATTGGGAATAAACGGCAACTAACTGGAGGGGCACAAGTGATAGAACGACAAGAAGTTCAGGGGCACAACTGATATTTCCAAAAAGATTTGGGAATAACTGAAATTGCAAGATCTCAAAGGGGCACAACTGATAAAAACCCTTTATTTATTTACTATATATTGAAAAAGGGCGTCCGCGCACATTTTATTAGTTATCTTTTGGCCTAAAATTACAGTAATGCCCTTTTATTTCTGTCTAAAAATTTCAATTCTTAGAATGCCTTTTTCCTTTCTGCATTTCCTCGAGCCACCGTATCTTCATACTAGAAATATGGTATCCATCTCTTCCGATTGTTGACCACCAGGGGCGGAACTAGTATACATCGTGGAGGGGTCATGGCCCCCCATGTTTATTACGCGTCACTTATATAATGTACTAAGTTTTTAATACGACCCCTCTTTAGTTCTATAATATAATCAATGTTGTTAGAGAAATGTTGTAGAATCAATAAATGGTCAAGTGGTAGAGTGGTAAGGCTATTATTTGGAGATCAAAGTTCGAATCTTATCTCCATCAATTTTACTTTCTTTTATATGGATTATCTAATCACTTCCAAAGTATTAAAATAATTTCATAGAAAATTGTATCGAGTGAGAGGTGGAACTAGTACAAATTATAACCCCTCCCCCCATTATTTTATACGTCACTTATAAATGTATTAGCTTTTAATATGACCCCTCCTTAGTTGTATTATAAGTAATATTGTTAAAAAATATTGTTTGAAGTATTAAATGGTTAAGTGTGTAGAGTGGAATGGCTAATATTTTGGAGACCTAGGTTCAATATATTCCATCAATTTTACTTTCTTTTATATGGTTTATCCAAATCACTTCCAAAGTATTAAAATAATTGATATAAAATTGTATTCGAGTTTTATTTATCTCTTCGATTATTTTTTACTCTTTATAAATAAAATAAATTTTATTGTTTCTTTTAGTCATGAACTTTTTTGTTTCAAAATTTCACTTGATAATTTAGCCTTTTTAGGATGGATTTAGAGAGGCTTAAATTAGTGTATTTATTCAATTTTAAAAATAGCCATGGAAAATATCAATCTATTTGAAATTCTAACATTAATAATAGATTTAAATTCTACATTTATCAAGATTGAAAGAGGTTCATTTTTAAAATATTATTTCTATTTAAAAATAGTGTACAAATATACATAGATTTTTCTGTCTTTTAAGCATACATAATAGTTGTATACTCGGCCCCTCCTTGATGAAATTCCTGGTTCCGCCCCTGTCAGTAGGGTTGAGCATGGGCCGGGTTCAAGCCGGGCTTCGGCTTGGGCCCGGCCAAACCCATTTTAGTATATGGGCTAACGGGCCGGGCTTAGGCCTGTTTTATTTTTCAAAATCTAGGCCCAAGCCCAAGCCCGACCCAACATTATAGGCCGGGTTCGGGCCGGGCCGGCCCAAATTGAAACTCCGGGACATATTGAGCTTGTTTTTATCTTACAAATACACCACCCATCCCCCAACAAAAATGGGCATTCTTTACACATGCAAATATATTTTACACATTGATAATATTAAGAAATCATGTCCATGATACGAATTTGCTATGTACAACAACATGCTCTAAACATGACAAATATATTACCAATGTAATATAATTGTTTATAATATATGTTTGTTAACATGATAAATTATTATCATGATAGTATATATAACAATGATGGTTGTTAACTTTACTAAATTAATATGTTCAGAATTTTAATATCCATCTAAATTCTATTATCACTCATATGCATAAGTAATGGGTCAAGCTAATGGGCCGGGCATTTTGGGCCCTTGAAACGGGCCAAGATACGGCCGGGTTATCGGGCTTTCCGGGTTGGCGCCCTATCAGGCCCGAACCCGGCCCGAATATTCAATTGGCTTGAATTAAGGCCCAAAGCCCGGCCCAATTCTTTGCGGGCTCGGGTTCGGGCCAGGCTACATGGGCCGGGTTTCGGACCGGGTCGGGCTGGCCCGACCCAATGCTCAACCCTACCTGTCAGGGCGGAACTAGTATGTAATACGGGGGAGCCATGCCCCTCCATGATTATTATACGCCACTTATATAATGTATAAGTTTTTAATACGACCCCTCCTTAATTGTATTATAATTAATGTTATTAGAGAAATAGTACATAATTATTAAATGGTCAAGTGGTAGAGTGGCAAGGTTATCATTTTAAAGACCAGGGTTCGGCTCTTATCTCCATCAATTTTACTTTCTTTTATATGGTTTATCCAATCACTTCCGAAAGTATTAAAATAATTTGATATAAAATTGTATTCAGGATCGGGGGTGAATTAGTATATGTTATAACCCCCATATGATTATTATACGTCGCTTACACAATGTATTAAGTTTTTAATATGGCCTCTTCTTAAATGTATTATAATCATTATTATTAGAGAAATGTTGTAGAATTATTAAATAGTTAAGTGGTACAATGGTAAGGATACTATTTTGTTGACCAGGGTTTGAATCTTATCTCCATCAATTTTACTTTCTTTTATATGGTTTATCCTATCACTTCTTAAGTATTAAAATAACTTGATATAAAATTGTATTTGAATTTATTTATCTCTCCCATTATTTTATTACTCTTTATAAATAAAATAAATTTTATTGTTTCCTTTTAACCATGAACTTTTTTGTTTCAAAAATTTCACTTGATAATCAGCATTTTAGGATGGATTTAAAGAAGCTTAAATTAGTATATTTATCTAATTTTAAAAATTACCACGGAAAATACCAATCTATTTGAAATTCTAACATTAATAATAGATTTAAATTCTATCTTTATCAAGATTAAAAGAAGTTCATTTTAAAAATATTAATTCTATTTAAAAATATCATTCAAAAATGCATAGATTTTTCTATTTTAAGCATACATAATAGTTTATACTTGGCCCCTCCTTGATGAAATTCCCTGGTTACGCCCCTGTCAATACTCAAGTGTTTATGATTAGCTGGGTGATAAGTGAGAGGAGGATTTCGAGGTGGCTCAAGTGAGAAGAGTGGCGGTCCAATGGTTGGACGCCATGTGGCCGTTGACTTTGACATATAAAAGGAAAACAAAGAAAAAATTAAAGGCAAATACAATAAGACTCCGGATAAAAAGGACATTAACTTGGAAGTTTTAGATCTCAATGAGATCTATGACTTTCATGAAGACGTCACTCAAAATATGAAGTATATACAAGTAGAAGTATTTTTGAAGGTATTTTAATAAAATAAAAATGTTTTTTTGAAATTTTCTAGTTTTTCTCATATAATAAAACAATACACAATAGAAACTAGAATAAAATATTATAAATAGAAGTAAACACGGATCTATTTTTTGAATTTTTAACAATTAAGAAAAATAGAAATAAAAAATAAGAAAGAAACAATATTTGCAATACGTACAGAGTAACAACACACTATTTTCTCCGCTTGTTATATTTTTTGTGATTTTTAGTTACTGCATTTTATGTATATGAAATCATAGCGAAAAGTTAGTGAATATTTACAAAGTACAAAATAGGTCTCAAATCGATATTTTGAAAACAAGCTCCAATTTTAACGAATCACTTTCGTTGGATAGTAATTTTTATAACTTAAACTTTTTAAAGTGAGTTTGGCGAATTTAGAGTTCATATGGAGCAATAATTCAACTGGGAATTTTGACTTTACGACTTTTTGGTTTAAGATCTAAGAGTATTTATTCAAGAAAGAAATTATTTTGTATTATTTCATAATTTTATAGATATTTGTGTGTACACGTTAGAAAAGATGATTAAGTGAAAAGGAGTTAGTATTTATTAAAAATCATGGAAGTTTGGCTATTTACAAAGGGATTACTTACAAACAAATTTTCAATTATTTATTTTTATGCAAAAATGGATGCTAATGTGTGCTAATTATTTACGTATGCACGAATGCTAATAATACAAAACAGAATCCTAGATGCATCTATATACTCGAGAATGAGGCTATATTTTCACCAAGTAGATGTTGTATTCCATGTTTCATTTTCAAAAGTTTTTGAAGAAAACTATTGTCTTTTAAACACAAAAAGTCATTTCCAATTTATATTAGGTTATGTTAGTATTTTTTGTTATATTGCAATTGTACTCATCAATCTATGCCTGTCTTTTGAAATCTTTCCAGATTTGTCACTTTAAATAAATTATTGTTCATACAATGATGTTATGAATGATTGAGGTTTTTTCTACATAAGCACGTGAGGATTCCATTGGTTTCTAATAAAGTCAAGATATATAGTCATCTTTTAATAAAATTTATTATTCTATTTTAACCATTTTTATTAAAAAACTACAAACTGCACTGCATATGCTTTTGTATATACTATTGCCTATCAGTTACTCGCTTCAGACCGCCTGATCAAAAGAACACTGCTATACCAACTTTCTGAACCTTCCTTGCACGCACACACGCACGCACGCACATACACAAAAAGAGAGTAGTTGTAATTTGAATTCGCTAAATTAGTGACTACTAAAAGCACATAAATATAAAATCAGCAATTCTTCGTGATATTTAAGCACTTATACGCTACAATTTTTAAGAATAAACGAACGCTAATGCATAGTATATTTGAACAAATCATAAAAATACAAATATAAAAAATAATCTCCTCAACATATTGTTTTATATTAGAATCATCTACCAAAAACTCAAGGATGCTAATATATACAAATACTCTACAGAATCCAAGTCAAAAATCATTAGAATCAAGAAAATACCTAAGATTTCTTCTCCAATCACCCCAAGAAGCAACAACAAACCAACAATCAAGATGCCCCCAATTATCGTCCATATTAGTACAAAAAGGCATCAACAGTGTAAAGAATTTTTAGCTGAGCTGGCGATATGTCTAATATACTGATATCTTGATCGATATATTGGTAAAGAATATACATGACTATATCAAAACACCATGTCATCGAAATCGATTTATCATTGATATTTCACAATATCTCAGTTTATGACGATCTACATGACTGCTGAGGTAGTCATAAGCGCGTAGTAATATGTTATGCTACATAGGATGATTAAGATCTTGGGTGACATTTTGGTTTGAAAACCCTTTTCCTCTCCTAAAAACATCACATCTCCTCGCCTCATATCCAACTTACATCCAACATGATACGCGAACTTACCCAAAAAATGATGACACACGATCAACGGGATTAGTCCAAACAAGGAAACAGATCCTCTGCTGTAGGGTCCATTGTTCTGCAGTAGAAACATGTGCCGCTCGATTTTGATCGAATGGTTCTCACGATTCGCACGGTAGGTCCTACAAAAAAGTGCAAATTCGTGAGAACTGCTCGATCAAGATCAAGCAGCACACGCCTCTACTGCAGAGTCTGCTGTAGCGGACCCAACAGCAAAGGATCAGTTCCCTCCAAACAAACCCAGCACACGTCCTCTTCATTGCAGGGTTGAACAGGATTCGGTTGGCTCAATCCAGAGTACCCTTCCTTCCAACCCTCTCAATCTTCCTCACAGTTTACTATTCACACGAGTAACCCAACCAAACCCTACCCTGCCGAACTCTTGCAAATAAAAAACCAAGCAGAAGAAGCTCCCTCCACTCTAACCCATCACCTTCCCCTCCTGTTCACGAAAGTGGTGTTCATCGTACCTCAAGGTCCTCAACCTTTCCTCGATCTAGTCTCCTTCTCTTCCAATCCCTCATCTGCTCTCGGGGACACTTCGATCCCCACATGGAGCCCCAAGACGCCCCCGAATCCGATCCGAACAACCCATCACACGCCTTCAATCTGGTTAGAAGTCTCTACCAACTTCCCTTTAAGCCGTTGGATCGCAAAAGCTCAAATCTTGGCGGGCTTCTCGCAGGGGCGTTCGCTGTGGGAGCGAGGGGAGGCGGAGGGTTCCAAGGAGCTGAAGGAGAAGGCCGTGGAGCTTTTTGTGGCCGCGGCAAAGCTCAACCCTAACAACAGCGCCGCGTTCCGGTACCTAGGACGGTACTACGATGCTGTAGCTGTGCCGGCGGACCGAGAGAGGGCGGCCAAGTGCTACCACAGGGCGGTTAATTTGGACCCAGATGATTCCGAGGCCGGTGTGAGTGGTTTTAGATTGGTTTTGGTCTAAAGTTTTGATTTTTAGTTGCCACTCATAGTTTTTGGTTGTCGTCGTGATTGTATTCAGTGGGAAGTTATCATTCTCTTTCAAGATTGTGTGGGCCGCATTAAAATGCATAGCATTTTGCTTGTTAATTTGCTAAATGAATGCATGCCATTGAAGTCAATTGGAGGTCAAATTGTTCAGTAAACACAGAACAGCAAGAGCAATAAACACAGAAGAGCAAGGGGCAATCATTGTATAATAGCAAGTAGTTCTTGCACGGGTATCCTGGGCATTTTTAATAAGTATAGCAGTGGTGCAACATAACAAAATACTATTACATAGAATCAGTCCTCTGAAAACTTGCATCATATAAAAATCGCAAGTAATAGAGGTAGATGATAGCTACTTCTTATATTGGACTTGATCGTTGGTTGCCGTGGCTCCTACTGCCAAATTTACAAGTTTTGAGGGATGATTTTTTTTGACAAAGATTGGAGTTGGACCCGGATCTATAAAAATTGTATCCGAGCAAACCCTTCTTTATAAGCCAAAAAGACTGTTTAAGTGAAAAGTATAGAACCTCTACTAAAGATATTGAAGAGAGGACCATCAGAAATTGTGATGAAAATACTATCACTTGGGTAATAAATGACTATGTTAATCCCACGATGATATTGCTGCTTTAAGCGAGGGGTGTCATAATGCTTGAAAAATTGTGTGCTTGGACAAAAGAGAATATGGGTTATAGGGGGTGACTACATGACTACTTGAACTTAAGCTTTGTGGGTGGTTGCAATCGGATCTGTTTTTTTATATGCAGGTAATATACCGGGGACAATACAATATTATTTCATTACATTAACTACATGCCAACTTTCTACTTTTTTGTATCTCTTTCAGATGAATTGCTGATATCAAAATTTTGTTTCAACCCATCCTGATTGTTATCTAGCTACTTATTTTGAATATCAAAGTAAGTTGTGACATACTTCTATGATGGTTAACCTTTACATAACCAAGTTTTATTGCTTTATGGATTTTCAAAATTTATTTCTCCTATGCTCAAGATTAGGCCTTGACATTCTATATGCCGCTTTCTTTAGCATCAGTCATGATATAGTACTATACATCATTATATTGTCCATAAAAGGTTTCCCTTGTTGTTTCCTATCATTGCCCTCCTAATAGGAATGGTTATGCAATTTGTTGGACGGTGAGCGTAAAGGAAGCTTGGAATTAGCGGTGTGCCGAGAAGCCTCGGAGAGGTCTCCAAGATCATTTTGGGCTTTCCGCAGACTAGGCTATATGCAGGTGTTTCCTGATCATTGTCCCTGTGATTTCTGGAGTAGGATGATTATGCCAATAAGGCAATAACATTCCATTCAAGTGCTCTTACCTTATATCCTTAGAGGCCCGATCTGTCCCAACATGTTTAGTGCTTGTTCATAAGCCAATGAACGCGACTATATATAATGTTAATGATAAATAAATGATAGTGCCTTTATTTGTAAATAATTAGAGTGCCTTCATTTGCTTAGGTGTATCAAAAAAAGTGGCAGTTGGCGGTTCAGACCCTCCAGCATGCCTTAAGAGGATATCCAGCCTGTGCAGATTTGTGGGAGGTATGACTTCTCAATATTTTTTGTCTTGCATATGCATTGGCATTTCTCTCTCTTAATCTTTAATTTATGAGCCATGTTAATCCAGGCTCTGGGTCTGGCATATCAGAGAATGAGCATGTTAACAGCTGCTTTGAAGGTATACATTCATGGTTACTATAATTGACAATGTTCCATAGAATGACATTGTGATTTCTTACCATTAATAAACTGTAAAGCTCTTTCATGTTTATGTTGAAACAAGACCGAGCTTTTTGTCTCTCAATTAACTGTAAAGCTCTTTTTAATTTTAGTGAAATGGTGGAAATCCTATTATCTTGTGTACAACTCATGCCTAACTTCTTCAAGGTTTCTATATCTCTCCCACCTGGAATATCTTTTAGAAAAACTCACAATTTGGAAAATGGATTTCAACTTTCATTACCTCATCATGAAAAGATATCATCATATTCTACATCCCATCCAATGTAAGTTGAAGAAAAGAGGGATAATATTTTTTTTCATCGATAAGTCTATTTCGTTATGCTTCACGCCATCATGAACCTCCTCTGAATTTCAATTTCTCAAGAGATAGTCTTATTATATATGCCATCCAATGTAAGTTGAAGAAAAGAGGAATAATTTAATATTTTCATCAAGAATACCATTTTTATTTATTAAGCTTGCAAAAGCCAGTATTTGATATTCAGTCAATCAAAGCGCTGATTATTTAAAATCGGAGGTCAGATGACTTAGTCGATTTTGTATTTTTTAATCATTATAACATATAAATGATTTGTAATACATATATTCGTATATATTTATATAGACTTGGTTCATTCGAAACAACAACATAACTAAATACCAAATATAGTTGATGGAATCAATGAAAATTTTAAGAATAAAATATTTGTCAAAAAAACAATACCTAATATTTAACCAAATACAACATGCCAAATCACAAACATGCTTAACAATAATAAATTTTGATAGCAGGCATATACTAGTCATCTTCGTCATCATCCAAATCAACATCTTCATCTTCATCTATTCTTTCAAAATCAAATTCCTCCTCTTCCTCATTTATGGGCATCACATTTGTGCTTGAATATGAAGCTTTTGTGCCATGGTCATCTCTTTGGTTTCTTCGTAACATGATGGGGAACATGATGGGGAAATTGATGGAGATATTACTAATATAATAGATGTGTTAGAATTATTATATTTACATTTATGTTTGTAACCCTTCGGGTTCCGTAACCCCATGTGACCCTTCGAGTTCTGTAACCCCTATGACCCTTTGGATTCTGTAACCCTATGTGACCCTTCAAGTTCCATAACCCCCATGATTCTTCGGGTTCCGTAACTCTTGTACTCTCTAGGGTTTTCTCTCTATATAAGAGACCCTAGCTCTATGGAATATATATCTCATTCATCTCATTCGTCTCTCTTCTCAACATGGTATCAGAGCAACGGTCCTAGACCAAAGCATAATACCCTAAATCCGCCGCCTCCACCAGCCCTCTCTCCGTCGGCAAGGAGAGAGGGCTGGACCTTCTGCATCGCCTGTGTATTCCATGGTCTCACGCAAGGCAGTCCAAGTCCCCAACATCACCGACAACACCTAAAGCGCCGCCCGAGACTCCAGCAACTCCAACCACATCTCCTGCGTCGTCGACACTGCTTGGAGCCCCTCCTCTCCAACAACCCTTACTTCACCACGACTTATTTCTCCCAATATCATCCGTCTTCACCGAGCATCGACTTCTTCGTCAGGGCGTATACTTCTTCTTTTACGACCCGAATACTACTCCGCGCTGGACTTCTTCTACAGTGATTATTCTCCAGGCACGACAGAGATATGTTCCGGTGACCTGCAGGCACGACAGAGATACGTTCCGGTGACCTGATATTGCAGTGACTCTACATGCATGGCAGATATACGTTCCGGTGACCTGAAAGCCACAGACCCGTCCTCGAGCGAGGTCTTCTACCAGCAGCGGACATATGTTCTTATGGTGCATCGTGTGAAGATGTGGTTTATACTTTTTCTTTTTGTTACAAGCTGTAGCTTTCTCAGCTCCAGCTTGAGGGGGAGTGTTAGAATTATTATATTTACATTTATGTTTGTAACCCTTCGGGTTCCGTAACCCCATGTGACCCTTCGAGTTCTGTAACCCCTATGACCCTTTGGATTCTGTAACCCTATGTGACCCTTCAAGTTCCGTAACCCCCATGACTCTTCGGGTTCCGTAACTCTTGTACTCTCTAGGGTTTTCTCTCTATATAAGAGACCCTAGCTCTATGGAATATATATCTCATTCATCTCATTCGTCTCTCTTCTCAACAAGATGCAGGTTGGCTTAAGTGAAGAGGAGCTTCCATTGTTCTTTGTGATAAGAAAATTCCTCTGAAAATCAAAAGAAAGTTTTACAAAGAAGACGTGAGACATGATTTGCTCTATAGATTTTAATGTTGGCCTATGAACCATAGACATGTGCAGAGAATGGCAGTAGCAGAAATGAAAATGCTAAGGTGGATGTGTGGACACACACACGCACGTAAAAATAGGATTCAGAATGATTCAATATGAAGGAAAGTTGGTGTAGCTCCGATCGAGGATAAGATGCGAGAAAATCGCTTAAGGTGGATTGGCCATTTGCAAAGGAGGTCAGCTGATGCACCGATGTGGAGATGCGAGTTTTGAGATGTTGAGCCGGCTAAGAGGGGGTGAGGAAGGCCAAATAAGTGTTGGAATAAGACTATATGATGTGATCTTAGTTTTTTTGGATCTAAGCCCGAGAATGACCCATGATAGATTTGAATGGAGGCAAAGAATCCATGTAGCCGTCCCTACTTAATGTGGGAAAAGCTTTGTTGTTGTTGTTATTCCTATATATTTACATAAATAGGTACATTTTCTTTATTATCATAATGAAATAAAAGAAACAATTAAGTTTCAATCGAACATTATGCATCTTATATTAAGTTTGCTTTATAAAAAAGCAAAAAAAAACACTAACCAGATGAAAAAAAATAGCCGACTAGTCGGCCTACTCAACTGACCAATTTGGCCGACTAGTTAGTTGGCCGACTAGTGACAAATATTCCTAGTTTAGTCAACCACCTTGACTTAACGGACCGACTAATGACTCCCTATCTCCTTGTAAGATATAAACCTTCATAGTGTTATCTTTTGTTATATATCAATGGGCTCGAGGAGAGGATCCATTTAACCTTGTAGTACTATATATGTAACCCATCCCCTTTTTCCTTGTATTATTGAAGTGAAGGCAACGTTAGTCCCATGGAGTGCTAAATTCCTTCTCTACTCCAATGACAAAGGATTTTCCACATAAATCCACACGTTCTGCAGTTTGCTTGTCTTCATTGTTTCCTACATATGCAAACTAAACCTTTGGGGAAAATGTGTTTCTCACAGATAAAATATGGAAATATCATTCCAGGTTTTGTCGCAACACATCGCATTCATATTTAAAGTATGAATCAGCTTATGGGCATTGAATAATCCACTCAAAGAAACTGGAAAGCAAGAATACATAAAAAAAGACAAATGAATCTGGTTTTTGTTTTATGTGAGCAATCATTCATGTAGAATAAGCAGAAGAAACCAAGTACCTCCCTCCATGAACAGATACCAACATCTGGTAATTTGAATGCGAGAGTTCTTTTTTGGACCCGAGGTGCCGATTTGAATGTGAGATTCCGAGTCTGGTCTTTGGAAGATCGGAGGGTTCTTTCGCACAATTTGAATGCACGAGTCCTTTTTTGGAAAAAAGGACAGAAAATGGTGGACTCGAGACACTGCTTAAAGAGTCTTTGTCTTTTGCGGTTGTGGTTTTCGGGCAGCAGAATCGGGTTGGGCTCTCGCCCGGGGGTCGTTGTGGTGGATCCGGGGCAAGCGAATTTCTCGTAGCTGGTTCGTGGATCTGCTAGCGACCCAACTTTTGGAGCGGAGCAGGTCCGAGTGGCGGAGAGGTTCCCGATGTCGGATCAACGCTCGTCCGAGGATCGGGTGTTGGAGTTGGCCTCTAACCCCTTCTCTTTCACGGATCGGGTATAGGATTCGATAGCTTTCGTAGTTGCGGTTGGCGGGGCGGATTCGGACGTCTTCGCGGGTGGTGTTGGCAGTTTGTTTGTGGATCGGGCGGGATGCACCGGGTCTCTGGAGGAGGAGGTGTTGCGGGGGAGTTTCTCTCTAATGACGTTGCTGCGGAGGAAAGCCGGTGGACAAAGGGTTCTGGTTACACACGTATACGACCCGTCGAAAGGAGTTGGCATATTTCGGCTTGTGGAGGAGTTGCATTGTGCTAGGGTGGAGGCTCCCAATGTGGCTTGAGTTATTGCATGGGATTTCAACGTGACTCTACCCTCTAAGGATCGTCCTGGGGGCGTGGAGGAAGGGATGTTGGTTCGGCAGAGTTATTGGGGTGGTGATGGAGCTTGGCTTTATGGTGATCAACGCGACGACGAGATGCATTTACACTTGGTGTAACGTGAGATCGAGGTCGCACATTGATCGGTTCTTGATTTATGCTGAGGCCCTGGAGTTTTTCCCGTTGGCGTAGGCTCGTGCCTTGCCGCGGGCGCACTCGAATCTTACGTTGTTGCTCTGGTCCTTTGGAGAGGTGAGCAACCTCGGTCGTTCTTCCTCTTCAAGAGGGCCTAACTTTTGGAGGAAGGTTTTCGGGAGTCGGTGGTGGCCTTCTGGGAGGGATGCAGTCCTTCGAGGTCTGCTACATACAGACTGGTTGCCAAGTTGGCGACACTCAGAGGTCACTTGATGAGGTTCAATAAGGCGAATCACGCACTGAGAAGGAGCCGGCGGATGAGGGCCCAAGCTGAGGTCAACCGATTAGACAGATTGGATGATGAGAGGGCTCTGACGGTCGAGGAAGTGTTGGTGAGGGGAGGTCACTTGGATGAGATTCTTCTGGAAGACAAAAAGGAGGTCAGTTGGAGGCTGTTAAGATATTTATGTTATTTTGTCCTGTTTTTTGTAGTGTTTATTTCTATTGTCTTGTTATGTAATTTACCCTTTGAGCTTTTCTCCTATATAAGAGAGCTCTAGGGTTAGATGGAATACAACTTGATCTTTTCCTTCCACATGGCATCAGAACGACGGTCCTAGACCGGAGCCTGTGCCCTATAATCCTACCCCCCCACCAAAACCCTAGCCGTCTAGCCCCCTCTCCGCCGCGGGCTTCAACCTTGCCGCCACAGGCATCACGCGGCCTCCACGCTTACACGCCGCAGCCTATACCTCCTGCTACAGGCTTCCGCGTCGCCTCCACGCGTCCACGCGTCGCCACCCAATGCCTACGCGGGCTTCCACCATAACGCGTCCCTCTGTGCGTGCACCGTCCAACGGATTCTCGGATACCTAGGGTGTAACGTGAACATCTAGAATTACCCTAGTTACCCAAAGGACTCTCCAGAAGAATGGAAGAGGTTGTCGTATGAGTCTACACCACAACCATCTTCCTGTATGTCAGTGTAGACACTGGTATCTCTTGTTGCTAGCTCAGTCTTGAAGATAGTTGTCATCATGCCCGGCAACAAAGTGGATGTCCCATCCCTGGGTGCCTTCAAAGGTCCGGTACCCATTGTCAAAATGGATGGAACCAACTATGAAGTGTGAGCCATACAGTTCATGAGTTTGATGCAATGTAATGGTAAGAAGCATATCCTCATGACAGAGGAACCACGTGACAATACTGGGACAAATGCCTCATGGGAGGCGGATGATGCTTATGCTTGTGTATGGCTATCTGGGACTGTATCCACGGAGATGAGTAATGATATACTGAGTCAGCCTACTACAAAAGCTATGTGGTACATTCTTACAGCGAAATACTCTCCGGCAAAGAATGAGTCGAAGATACTCCAGCTCCAACATGATATCTTCACATCGAAGCAGAATGGTCGCCCTCTAAACACCCTCTACACTTCTTAGAGGGGTATGTTCGAGAAGTTACATGGCTACATACCCTTGGCTGCTACACTCGAGCAGCTCAAGGCATACAGAAACTCTATGATGACTGGGGTATTTCTAACAGCCCTGGATCCAGAGTATGATGCAGCTCGTGCCCAGATCCTCACTGATGCTACTATACCTCCTATGGAGGAGGCGTATCGAAGATTGAGTAGACTATTTATATCCTCTGGTAGTACTTTACCGCATCAGACGTCTTCAGCTATGGCGACGTCACTTGGTAGAGGCAGTCATACATTATTTCGTGGCAGGGGAAGTTCCAACCGCGACAGAGGAGGGGGTGTTCGACCTCATCAACCGTGTACCTACTGCTACAGGACAGGCCGCTATGAGGAAACCTGCTATTCTAAGCATGGGTTTCCTGCATCAGCCAGAGTTGCAGAGCAAACATAACAGACTGGGAGTCCATCACTTGCATCTGATCAGAGATTTGACGAGCTTGTAGCACGACTGAGAGAGATTATACTAGGCACGTCTGGATCCACTAGCTCTCCTTCAGGATCCTCAGAGGTTGCTGCCTCAGCATCTGCATCTACATTATGTATAAAATATGCTTTTACTAGTTGTTACAGGGCAGACTTATCTGAATGGATCATGGATTCCGGCGCATCCCATCATCTTTGTGGTAACAGAGGTCAGTCTAGTGCTTTTCGTCCTACTCAGCCTGGACGATCAGTTGTGATAGCAGATAGAACACATTCCCCCATCACTGGTCAGGGGGAGGTGCAGTTGACATCTACATTGAGGCTTCCGAATGATCTATATGCTCCTGAATTTTCTATGAATCTATTATTAATTAGTTAAATCAGCAGAGATTTACATTGTCATGCTATATTTAATCCATCTGCTCTTGTGTTTCAGGACATACTCAAGGGCAGAGTGATTGGAACTGACCGTGAGCAAAGGGGCCTTTACAGACTAGTGCAGTCTATGTATGTTGGCGCCTCTTCTTCTCTCCGTACTGGATCTGTTTCTCCATATATGTGGCATCTGCGATTCGGTCATCTTCCTCTGCAAAAGCTGATTCATGATCTTCCATAGATTTCTCTTCGCTCCACTTTTCAATGTGAGGCCTGCCAGCTTGGGAAGCATCATCGGTCCACTTTCCAGAGTCGTCAGGGTCCAAGTAGTCATAGTCTGTTTGAGTTGCTCCATTTCGATATTTGGGGTCCTAGTCGTGTCCCAGATCATCAGGGACACAGATTTTATCTTGTTGCGGTTGATGAATTTTCTCGATTGTCTTGAGTTTTTCTTCTTAAGAACAAGTCTGATGCTGCTCCTGTTATTCAATCTTTTATTAATGTAATAAAGAACATTTTTTCTACATAAGTCAAGTTCATACGTTCTGATAATGCATTAGAGTTTTGCAGTACTCGGCTTTCTCAATTTCTTAGGTCTCATGGTATTGTGCATCAGACATCATGTGCATATACTTCCCAACAAAATGGCGTGGCCGAAAGGAAATACCGCCATCTTTTGGATGTTACCAGAACCCTTTTAATTCAGAGTCGTGCTCCTCATTCCTATTGGTGAGATGCGGTCCTAACTGCTTGTTACATGGTAAATCGTATGTCTTCTTTCGTGCTCGGGGAGAAGTTACCGTTCTTGATTGCATTTCCCGAGACGGATCTTTTCTCGCTTACGCCTCATGTTTTTGGTTCTGTAGCGCTTGATCATCAACTCTCTCCTGGTCTTGACAAGCTCTCTCCCAGAGCTGTCAAATGTGTGTTTGTTGGGTATTCCAAAACCCAAAAGGGATATCGCTGTTTTGAACCTGTTCGACGAAGGTACTATGTCAGTGTTGATGTCACCTTCTTTAAGTCCATTATGTATTTTTCTCCCACAGGTGACAGGCTTACTCTTTCGAGGATGGAGAAGAGATCTATATGCCTCCTCCTCCGTCATTATCATGTTCTACTCCTTCATCTCCGCCTACACCACCACCACCGCCTCCACCACCACCACCGCTTCCACCACCGTCTCCTATTTTCTTTCCACATGTCTACCAGCGAAGGCCCCATGCTCATGCGCCTCCTCCATCATCCAGCACGCCCGAGGTATATACTGAGCATTTGAGTTCTTCTGATGGCACGTGTGATTTAAATGTACATACTGAGGTACATGGTGCATATACTATCTCTACTACTTCTACTGAGGATCTAGATATGCCTATTGCACTTCGACGGCAGAAGCGAGCATGCACTATGCACCCCATTAGTTCTCATATTTCCTTGGAGCGTCTTTCCAAAGACTTTCAGTACTTTATTATGAGGTTGTCTGCTGTAGAGATACCACGTACATATCAGGAGGCACTGCAAAGTAGCCAGTGGCGTCTGGCTATGGAAGAGGAGATGGCAGCGTTACAGTCACGAGGTACGTGGAGTGTGGTCCATGCTCCACCAGGTGCGTCTGTTGTTTGGAGCAAGTGGGTATTTACCGTGAAGTATCGATCTGACGGTACAATAGACTGATACAAGGTCAGGCTGGTTGCTCGTGGGTTTACCTAGACCTATGGAGTGGATTATCATGATACCTTTCCTCCTGTCGCGCGTCACTATACCTTACGGATCCTTATTACTGTTGCTGTGGTACGTGATTGACCACTTTTCCAATTAGCTGTCAAGCATGCTTTCTTGTATGGTGATCTGCAAGAAGAGGTTTACATGCAGCAACCACCTGGGTTTGCTACTGAGGGGGAGTCCAGTATGGTGTGCCGTCTTCATAAGGCTATATATGGCCTTAAGCATAGTCCGAGGGCTTGGTTTTAGAAGCTCTCAGAATTGATTGAACAGAAGGGGTTTGTCAGATCTACTGCATATCATACTCTCTTTGTAAAAAGAAACCCGAGAGGTATTGTAGTCATTTTGGTTTATGTTGATGATATTGTTATCACTGGCATCGATGAACATGGCATTCAAGCAGCTAAGGATTTCCTTGGACAATAGTTTGTTACCAAGGACCTTGGCACACTTTGTTACTTCCTTGTCCTGGAGTTTGCACGAAATCAGCATGGTATGGTTATGCCACAAAGGAAGTGTGTCACTGATCTTCTATCTGAGATAGGTATGACGGGATGTAGACCAGCTACTACCCCGATGGATCCTAATGCGAAGCTCCATGATGATTAATCTGAGGAGGTGGACAAGAGACGATATAGAGAGTTGGTAGGGAAATTATTATACGTTACTATTACTAGGCCTGATATATCATTCGTTGTGAGTAGAGTAAGTCAATTCATGGAGCAACCCAGGCAGGCGCACATGGATGCAACATTCATGATCTTGAGATATCTGAAGTCATCTCCTACGTCTCTCTCGATTACAGGATGTGCATATGCCGATTATACCGGGTGTCCTAAGGACATGAAATCTACTTCAGGCTTCATTGTGTTTGTTGGCAGCTCATTGGTCTCATGGAAGAGTAAGAAACAAACTGTTGTTGCTCGATCTAGTGCGGAATCAGAATATAGGGCAATGACCCAAGGTAGTACGGAGATGATGTGGGTCAAATCTGTCTTGACCGATTAAACAATTAAAGTGCCTCTTCCTATGCATCTCAAATGTGACAATCAAGCAACCTTGTTCATAGCTAATAATCCAACATTTCATGAAAGGACATAGCACATTGAGGTGGGTTGTCACTACACTCGTGATTTGATCCAAAAGGGGCTTATCTCAACGTCTTATGTAGCGTCAGCCATCAGGAGATTAGATTGCAGACATGTTTACTAAAGCTCTTGCTACAGGTCATTTTCGTCATTATTGTTCCAAGCTGAGCATGATAGATATATATGCTCCAACTCGAGGGGGAGTGTTAAGATATTTATGTAATTTTATCCTGTTTTCTGTATTTCTATTGTCTTGTTTATGTAATTTACCCTTTGAGCTTTTCTCCTATATAAGAGAGCTCTAGGGTTAGATGGAATACAACTTGATCTTTTCCTTCCACAGAGGCAAAGGTCCAGGCAGAGGTGGTTGAGGGAGGGTGATGCGAACATGAAGTTCTTCTATGCAATGGCTAGTGGGAGAAGGTACATGAACTTGATTCATTCGGTGGTTGTTGGGGAGGGGGTGGAGGGGTACAGGGAGGTGCGTTCGACATTGCGCTCCTTTTTTCAGAACTTTGGCAGGCAGAGGACTCGTGCTGGTTGGAGTTGGCAGGGGAGAGGGGTCATGCAGATTACAGAAGAGGATTCAGAGGCTTTAGTTGTGGAGTTCTCAGAGGAGGAGGCCAGGCGAGCGTTGTTCCAGTTGAATGCAGATGGGGCCACGGGACCAGATGGATTCCCGGTGGGTTTCTATAGGGAGTTTCAGGGGGCAATCAAGAAGGATGTTGTGGAGGTGTTGGAGGAGTTCAGAGCGGGAAACATGGAGTTTGAGAGGTTGAATAAGGCGCTCATTTTTCTGCTGTCCAGAAGGGCACCTCGACTAGGGTGGAAGATTACATGCCTATTGCGCTATCCAATGCTATTTACTTGGTGGTGTCGAAGATCCTTACAAATCGGTTGCGGAAGATGCTACACGGGATTATCTCGCCTGGGCATTCGACATTCCGGGGAGAGCTATGGTGGATGGGTTGGTTTTGGCATCAGAGGTTGTCACTGATTGGAAGAGAAGCGTGACCAAAGGGGTGCTATGGAAGGTTGACTTTTCCAAGGCATACGATTGTGTGGATTGGAGGTTCCTGTGGGCTTTGCTGGAGAAGAGGGGTTTTCTAGAGTTATGGATCACGTGGATCAAGAGATGTGTTACTATAACATCCCTTGCGGTGCTTGTCAATGATAGATCAGAGGGGGCCTTTTCTAGGCGTAAAGGAGTATTAGCAGGGTTGCCCGCTGGCCCCACTCCTGTTCATGTTGGTGGCCGATGCTCTAGTTATGATGATGAGGTTGGCGGTTGAGAAGGAGTGGTGTTCTGGTTTTGCCAAGGAGATTTTCATCCCGTTGCAATATGCAGATGATAATGTGTTGTTCCGGGGGATGATCTAGAGTGGATTCGGCGAGCATTGTATATTATGGACATTTTTAGGGATGCTTTCTGGCTATTAGTGAACGAGGAGAAGTTAGTGGTGGTCTCCTTCGGCCTTTCAGAGGTAGAACGATGACGTGTTTCAGGGATTCTGAGATGCCCGACTGCCTCATTGCCCATTACGTACTTGGACCTTTCTCTGGTGGCGAGTGAGACGAGGTCCAGGGACTGGAGGATTATGTTTGAGAGGCTGGAGGCGAGGCTGGCGGGTGGAAAGCGTCTATACTATTTAGAGGAGGGAATTTGATTCTACTGAAGCATGTTCTTTTGGCGATTCCAGTGTTTTTCTACTCTACGCGTTCGTTACCTGCGAGGGTGCGAAACAAGATCGCGGCTTTAATGAGGAGATTTTTTTGGGCGGACGGTCGTCAAAGCAGAAAGAGCATTTATTTCATGGATTGGCATAAGGTGACATCGTCGAAGAGGAAGGGCGGACTCGGGGTGATACAGATGGGGAGTATGAACAAGCCTTTTATGACGAAGTGTGTGGTTCGAATTTGGGGAAGTTCTGAGGATCTGGTTTTCCAATTGCTGAGGAGGATGTATGGGGTAGATATGCCGTTGGAGGTTGGTCCAGGCCATTTGCTGTCGTCGTTGTGGAAGGGGATCACTGAGGTGGTTCCGGAGATTGCTAGTTCACTGCGGTCGGTGCTTGAGGATGGTGCGGGGTTCCGATTCTGGCTAGACCATTGGACTTGAGATGGGGTGTTGGGGGAGCGTTACCCACGTTTGATGCGGTTGGTAGGGGACAGAGGGGTTGCGGTACGGTACGTATGGGGATGGTGGGGCATGGATCCTGATGTTCTCTTCTGGGCTGTCTGATCAGACGGTGGAGAAGTTCCTTGCTTTACATACAGAGCTCTTGCGATGCAAAGCACTAACTTCGAGAAGGGACCATTTTTTGTGGAGGATGGGAGATTCACGGTGAAGAAAGTACAACGTTTTTTAAGAATGAAGGGGTGGTGCGGCAAGATGAGTTGGTGATGGACACGTATGATTTGGAGTAGAGTGGGGAACTGCGTTAAGGTTTTCCTTTGGCTGTTCCGGATGGGGAAGGTTCTTATGAAGGCTCGCCAAGGTTATATGTTGGGAGCGGAGGATGTTGGGTGCGATAGATGCGGTGCTGCTGAAGAGGTCGCTGGCTACTTGTTCTTCTCTTGCTCGCTATCGACGGAGGTTTGGACCAGAGCCAGTGTTCCGTGGCTGGAAAGTCAGAATGGGGCCACGTTTTGGAGGGGATATCAGATTGATTTGCGGCACTGGGCATGAGGACAACTCCCTTCCTTTTGTTATGGTATGGTCTATATGGTGCGTCAGGAATGACGCCATTTTTAAGGGGCATAGGTTTTATGTTGAAAATGTGGTTGAGCATTTTAGGGCGTTGGACTCGTTGTGGCAAGCGTGATGTAGTGAGTTGCGGTGTAATTATGACAATGATGTAATCCTCGCTTTTTAATATCATATGCTTACTTTGTGAGGTGGATCCCGACTTGGGAGGCCACCCGTATTTTTCCTCAAAAAAATTTATGAAGGTACATAAATACCATTACTCATAACATAATCCTCCAAATAATTTAATCACATTTTATCAAAAGAAAATTTCAAATAATTAATCATTTTTGTACTTGGACCACAGTTCGATTCGGGATTCTCCAGAGAAGATAGAGACGCTTAAAAGAAAGACAAGACATACCAAAAAAGGCAATGTTGTCAACCAGTCGATAACCTGTTCTAGCTCAGTAGGCCTTGCGGCCTCCAACGTCGAGATTTGGAAGTTCAATAGCTTACATTGTCGGTAACAAATCATTTCCATTTAACTGAAATAAATACCATCGAGGTATAAAATAAGAGATGAAATATAAATCCAAATAGCAATCAATCTCATCAAATTAGTCCTATTAGGGTATAAATAATACCATGAATAAATTGAAATTGTCACACCTTGCCTCTCGGTACACATCTAATACAAAACCGTGAAACAAAACCAAGACAATGCGAATTATGGGAAGCAATTGTTAGTTGACAAAGAAGTTTCGAAGTGGTTGTAAAACTTGTAATCACCAAGACAATAGGAATTATGGGCACGTAACTGTCCTAAAATAGGTCCTCCCCTGCCATTCATCCTGTCCTAAGGTCACCAGGAGTAACTAGTCGACTATGAACTCAACATTTTGATATATGGAGTCGTGTTTGGGTTCTTGAGCTTTAGATAGACCCTTAATATTTAGTAGTTGTAGATGATTTTAGCAGAGCCAGTTGGATGTTTCTTTTGGAGAATATACGGGAGTTTCTTTTTTTTGTAGGGCTTGTTTACAATCTTTTTTATGTTGGGATTTTTACACCTATAACCCTGAGTAATTTTGCAGTTACAATCATAACCCTGCATAATCGTGAATTACACGAGAAACCCCGAGTAATGCTTAACTCTTACATGACATAACCCTGGGTTATGTTCCGTTTGAAATGTCCATTATATTTGACGGTTTCCGTTAAAAGAAGACAAAGTTGCCCCTAATGCTTACTCTTATTTGCAAATAATGCCATGACATTCTCTCTCCCTCATCTGGGAGTTTGCCCCTACGGCCCATCTTCCGCCACAACCCTGCTCCCCATCCACGCACCACCTGCAGCTCCATCAGCCTCGCTCGCATGCACCACACACCACCTACAGCTCCAGCAGCCTTACGCGCCTGCACCGCGCCTCCCCGCCTCCCCTTCATCGGCCATAGCCTTCACAATACTTCTCTTCCCCTTCCTGATATTCTCTTCTCTCAATCAGTACTTTCTCTCTCCTTAATCCACCTTCATCTATGCTCCAAATCGCAAAAACATTTGCACTTTTACGGATAGCAAAACAAATATAGTCAGTTCCCCTGTTCACAGGGGAACTTCCCCTGTTTCCATCCTCTCCATTTCACGGCTCTCTCTCTCTCTCTCCCATCTTCTTCTTCCTCTCCATTGCAAGCCTCCTTCGAACCTCCCTCCCTCTGCTGCCTCGCCTCTCCGTCCGCAGGCCGATGTCCCTCCGCCATATGGAAGCAACCGTGTTTGAAGCATCTCCTATGTTGTTGTATGCTGCACTCGACAATCAGTCGTTGAACAACCCCCCCTCTCCCCATGCTCCCTGCGGTTGTCTACTGCACTTGAGCCCCCACCCCCTTGCCACTACCGCTGCATGCACTTGAGCCCCCCCTGCCCCATGTCGCTGTCTGCTGCATGTGACCCCCACCAGAAGGCCGCTACACCCTCCCCCAACCCTCCCCCGC
The DNA here is from genome assembly GCA_037367405.1 of Ottelia alismoides. Lineage (NCBI taxonomy): Eukaryota > Viridiplantae > Streptophyta > Magnoliopsida > Alismatales > Hydrocharitaceae > Ottelia > Ottelia alismoides. Next base: position 128,684 of record JAZKJV010011309.1, read on the forward strand.
CGCTGCATGTACTCGAGCCCCCCCCCCCCCCCCCCCATACTCCATGCAGCTGTCTGCTACTGTCGACCCCCGACTGTAGAGCCCCCCACCCCCTCGCTGTCCCATGCAGTTGTCTGCTAGGATGCTCCCATCCTTCACCTTGTGCGCGTAGCGCACCACCGCCTTCCGGCTGACACGTTATGTCGATGAAATCCGATGGAGCCGCCATGGAACGAGGGTGTTGGTGGAGATTGAGAGGTGGGCAGAGGGCAACAAAGGAGGATGACAAGAGGTGGAGGGGCGCGAAGGAGAAGGGGGGCATGGAGGACATTGAGGGGAGGGCGGAGGGTAGCAGGAGGAGGTCGGAGGCGGAGGGGCGCGAGGGAGGAGGAGAGGGGGCAGAGGGCGGAGGGAAGAAGAGGGGGGCCTGGAGAAGGAAGGCAGAGGGCGGAGGGACAGGAGGGGGAGTGCGTCGGGTGTGGAGAAGGAAGAGGGATGGTTAGCTATTTTTATTTTTTTATGTATGGGATTTTTAATAGTCGTTGGATTAGATCATGGGTTAGATTAAGCCAATGAAATGGTTGGGTTAACGAGAAAACTAACGGAGGGTTATGGGTGTGAGATGGAATGATTATTCGGGGTTTCTCGTGTAATTCGCGATTATGCAGGGTTATGGTTGTAATTGCGAAATTACTCAGGGTTATGGGTGTAAAAATCCCTTTTATGTTTTGGTTCCCTATTTATAGGAGACCACAAGACCTTTGTTCCACTTCAATGAAAATTGCACCCAAAGGCATACATGAAAAAGAGGCAGGTCATCTAACCTGCTGCATGCTTGATCCCCACACGAGTTCATATTCGCCCCTTAGGACAATATTATAATTGTCTCAAATTCGCTCACATGCTTCCCCACAGTTCTCCCCTTCACATCCACTCCAAGTCCTTCATCTTCCATGTTAATGATGTCATTTATAAATAGAACTCCCCCCACCACTTCCCCAGTAACACTGCTACGACAAGCATTGAAATCTGCTGACCTCCCAACTGCAGCCACCGAGTTTTCGTTCTTCATAATAGAGGAGGTTGCATGCTCTATTCTCGTTGGCTTAGAAAATATAGCTGTCTCAGTCTCCTTTTTGACCCGTGACACTGTCAGCAGGTCCTCGATGTCAACTCTTTGTTAGTATTAGAGTTAAATTAGGATTAGGAATCCTAATGAGATTAACTCCTAATCCTAATAGTAGTTGAGTTGTATTTTATTTATAATCCTATTGGGAATAGAATTATAGGTTGTATTTGGGCTATATATATAGAAGGGTTGGAGGCATTGCCGCTACACCACCACATCAAGAACAATGTAACCCCTGGAGAAGGAGAGAGAGAGAGAGAGAAGAAAGAGATGAGAGAGCGACGGAACGGAGAGAGTTGTACTCGTTCTAATTTATAGTGATCTTTCTTCTCCAGTGGTCGCGAGAGGTGACCGACCACCGTTATATCTGGTTCTTTTCTTCACGCGCTTCTGTGGTGGTGGTCGATTGCGCATCTGCATCTGTATCTGAGGGTTCATTCAGTATCCGAGCAGAGGCGATACCGACGACTCGTATTCCCAACAACCGGTATCTGAGAGGTGACGATACCGGGAGGTCATGTCCCTACAACAGGTATCAAAGCTTGGTTTGATGACACCGAGGGATACAAGCTGGTATTAGAGCAAAGTTGATATCGGTGGGTCGTGTACCAACAATTGCTATCAGAGCAGAGTTGCTTCTGCTTCCGTCACCAACAACTGGTATCAGAGCCAGGTTCAACGTTGTTGAAGGGACACGATGCGACACATCGGAGCTTGGTTTGAGGACAACGAGGCATACGACGTGGCAGATCAGAGAGAGATTCGACGTCATGGAACATGCGTGGTGATGCATGGGACGATGATGCCGAATAAGATGTATGAGCTCAAGGGAAGGGTCGTGACAGGTGATGGAGCTCCAATTATTCCCATGATGAGCAATACGATGAGAGTGCGATAGGTTATCTGCATCTTTGCTGCAGAAGTGTGCAACAAGGAGAAGCGAGTGCGATTCGCTTTACCAAAAGATGTCGGCACAATCTCTAGTCACAAGAGATTTGTAGTGCCGCATCATGAGACACAATGATGAGTTGTGCGAGTGCCCGAGTGGGGGCACGTCGAGAGCGCCCAATGACGGGTGCGTCACCCAGAGTTGGTGAGATCGTGCTAACGAGACATGCAAATGACGATGATGGCCCAGTGCAAACTCAAGATGATGAAGAGATCGTGATGGAATTCAACTCAAGGGAGAGATTGTTAGGATTAGAGTGGGATTGGCTCCTAATCCTAATAGTAGTTGAGTTATATTCTATTTATTGTCTTTTTGGGAATAAGATTATGAGGTTGTATTTGGGCTATATATATAGGGGGTGTGGAGGCATTGCCTCTACACCACCACAAGAACAATGTAACCCCTAGAGAAGGGGAGAGAGAGAGAGAGAAAAAAGAGATGAGAGAGCGAGGGAATGGAGAGAGTTGTACTCGTTCTAATTTATAGCGATCTTTCTTCTCCGGTGGTCGCGAGGTGACCGACCACCGCTATATCTGGTTGTTGTTTTTTCACGTTCTCTTGTGGTAGTGTCTGCATCCGTATCCGAAGTTTCATCCGGTATCTGAGCAGAGGTGATACTGGGTGGTTCGTATCCCATCAACTGGTATCAGAGCGAAGACGATATCGGCAGGTCGTGTCCTATCAACTTGTATCAGAGCAGAGTTAATATCGCTTTCGTGTCCCATCACTCTTTGCCTCGTACATACTCCGCAAGTGGTGAATCCCCCAACAGCTGGTTCAAGGATTGCTGACAGCCCCATGCCTCCCTGGTCAGGAAGATGTCCTGTGCCCACCCAATCGAATGTCGTCGGCCACTACACTCTCTTGAGTCTCATGCCTTGGTTCAAAGCCGCACCAAGGTAGGTGAACGGAATGTCTTGATGGAACTTCAGAACCTTTGAAACCACGAGAGAAATCCAAGGCCCGAAGAAAACACAAGGCAAAAACATGAGGCACACTGACCTGCATCCACAGGCCATAATTGGATCCAAGCTAGGCAAATCAACATGCAGTGTACACTAACAGAAGGGCATATACCATGGTTGGAATGATATGGCAGGATTATGGGGTAAATATATAAATATGTTTTTTTTGCAAATATGTGTGTCGATGCAAAGTATTGAAGGGCATGAATGTAAACCTAAAATTGAACTTGTGAAGGTTGATTTAACTTTTTTACAGATAGGATGTTTGACTTTGTAGCTTACATTACATGGCTGGAATTGTCACAAAGCATGTGTTTCAGATTCTTTTGTTACTTGTATCAAGGATGTAAATTTTAATTCTGTGGACGTGTGGATTTGCATACTTTATATTGCAGGTGAGCTTCTCTTTTCGTAGGTAGGCAAGACTGGCGTATGCTGCCACATCCTTTTCAAGAGAAGCATGTGCTACAATTTTTGTATCCCTATACAAGTAAAATTTTGTTCTTGAATGACATTACATTATAATCTCATTGCATTTGTGTGGCAGGTGCAATCTGCATGGATCTTGCTAGGCAACAATATGGTCAATATTTATCTTTAGCAGTTAGATGCCTTACCAGGGCTCAGAGAGGTATTCTGCCACTGCCTATCGCATCGGTTTTGCGAGCCCAAGCTGAATGAAGCCTTGGTAACAGAACACAGTGGGAGAAAAACCTTCGTGCGGAATAGTTTTCTTGGCCTCCAGGTTGTAAATTCTTTTTATTGATATTAATGTGTTTTTTTTTAAATTTTATCGTTCAAGCGCAATGTATCATGCACCTCATGTTCATTATTTTTACCGACAGAGATAAGACCTGCAGAAGTGTACTTCCAAACACACCTGCTTGCATAGTTGCCCGTTCCTGTACCTGATATATACCCCAACATAGAACAGTTAGGCAGCCCCTTGATGTGGATTCTCCGAGCTGTGCATTTGGATCCTTCATGTTTGAGATATTGGAAGGTTTTGCGGACACAAAAAACGCTGTGACAACAAAGACAGGTAACTACCACAAGTCTGCTGAGCTGACCATATTAATCTTTTCCTCCTGGTAGTTGGAAGCCAATGGCATGCTCGCCGTGCTGCTCGTGTTGGTAACTGGCAAGAGATGGGCTTAGTATTGCTTACACCTAACTAAAGCGTTGAGGCAAAGAACTTCGCATCATGGTTACTGTCCTGGTACGAGACCTGTAATTGGTGCACTTCAATACTTGACACATCCACATGCTAGCCAAGGCTCGATCATCTTCGCCCTTCTAACTCAGTTTGATCTGTCAGATGGTGTCCAAATACGATGCGATCATTTGCAAATCGATGGATTTTTCGAGGGCGACAAAGTGCACATTGATGACGAAAGATCCTATTCTAACCCTAAATGTATCTGTCGGATTTCAAAGGGCATCATATTTTTTCGATCTCCCTGAATGCAATATGTTCAACTATGGTGGAAGAGGATAAACCATCTCCAACTCAAGATGGTTTCCATTTGATTAGTCGGATTATTGTTCAGTTCAGCTCGTGTCCAAACTCTAATTTTGTTCTTTATCTGTACCAAAGTCCTTTGTCAGTGTACACTTAATTGAACATACATGCATTTGAACATACAGCATTGAAACTAGATGTATGATATAGAAACTTTTATGTAAATTTTTCTTTCTGAATACTTCAGTAACTGTTTCAACAAATCAAGAACACTATATGCTAGCGACACGAGTAAATGCAGTTCGTGAGACTTGAACTTAGATCTTTCTGATCAATGTCATGTACTAACACCTATTGAGCTACTATTTTTGAAATTTGAACCTGGGTCTTTCAGTGATTTGTAATATTGTTAGGATGGGTGTGATTTTATAAATGTTAATCACGAGGCAGCTTTATCCTAATTGCCTACTGTGTTCTGCTTTGTGGCTATAAGCATAGCTTGCGTGAGACCCACATCATCTCATTCCAACTTTCTTTTAATATTACAAGAGGAATTCTGTGTCAAATGAGGACAGTTCAAATTTCAAAAGAAGACAAAAAACGGATAGCCTTTCGTCTTTTTGTCGTTTCATTGAACATGGGAGTTATGGGGAAAAGTGATTGTTTTTTTTGGTGGTGCGATTTGCAGGAGAATGCTTTTTTTTTTGCTCTTTGCCCTTTTCACTAAAGGGCCATCGAGAGTGGGATTCTTGATATCACATTTGCCACTTGCATGCAGCTATAAAGTCTCAAGTTGCTGTTAGAAATGCCAATCGTGGTTGGTCCTATTATTTAAAAAATCGGATCGGATCGGTCGGTTCTGTTAAGCGGTTTGCTTTGAAAGTTTCGGTGTGGGCTTAACCACCAATTTAGTTGACTATTCCAAACGTGGTTCAATCAAATCTGAACAATTCAATTCTGAATTTATTCGAAAATAATGACATCGGCAGCAGTCGAATCCGAAACCTTTATTTATCCATTTCAAACCGGTAATCGACTACTCCACCACAACTTCTTGTATTATAGGCAGGGACATGTGTTCATTAGAGTGAAAAATATAGTAGTTGCGATGCAACTACAAAGAGTATTTGAGTTGTAGTGTAATTAGACAAGATTTTAGGGTTCATTGTGTAAAAATCTTTTAAAGATTATGTAAGGTCGCCACCATTTTTGATTGGATTGAATCGGTTTGGCCCTTGAATCAAATCCACCGTGTTTTCAAGTAGATTGATTTCGTAACCCTGCCTGAGTCCAATTCGATTGGTTCGAATCGGATTGAGTTGACATATTCGTTCGAGCCATGGCGACCAACTACAAACTACAACTACGATGGCGATATATATCAAACCGAGCACTGTTGGTTTCATCACTTCAACGAAAGAAACAACAATTCACAGTGTATTAATTGTAGTACTGAAATTTACACTCTTAGGGCTCGTTCGGTTCGGGAATAAGCATGAATAAGGATGGAGAATAAGGAGAACAAGGGTCTATTCTTTGTTCGGATGGAGGATAGGAATAAGGAGAATAAGGTGAAATAAAGGTAGGTAAGGTGTGATAAAGATATGAATACGAGTGAAATAAGATGGAATAATGGGGAATAGTCGTACCACTGGAAACCGTGTCGGGAGGAGATTTGGCCCCTTATTACAGAGCCTATTCTCCTACCAAACAGCGCCTTAAGGGCCCATTCGGTTCGGGAATAAGCAGGAATAAGGATGGGGAATAAGGAGAATAATGGTCTATTCTTTGTTCGGCTGGAGGATAGGAATAAGAAGAATAAGGTGAAATAAAGGTAGGTAAGGTGTGATAAAGATAGGAATAAGAGTGAAATAAGATGGAATAATGGAGAATAGTCATACCACTGGGAACCGTGTCGGGAGTAGAATTGGCCCCTTATTCCAGGGCTTATTCTCCAACCAAAAAGTGCCTTGAGGTTCGTTTGGTTGCTGGGTTGGGTTGGGATAACCTCGTGAATAGTAATCTGTAAAGAGGATTGGGAGGGTTGGAAGGAGATGTACACCGGTGTATCTCAACCGAACCCTGCAACCAAAAGAAGCATAAGATATCGTGATTTCTTTTAAACCTTTACCTCAAAACTTCGTGACCTTTCAGCCTCCATTATACAAAAAAAAACATCAAATATGAGCTGTAAATTGCATTGCTGTACCCGAGAAAAGTCTGCGAATACAAGAACTGATATCCATTATCAGGAACCATGATTTTGGTCCACACATCAAGGTTGAGCATATCTTCATATTTCATGGGACTATTCAACAGCTGAAATCATGCAAACCATTACATGTGCCATTATATATAATGCAATGATGGCAGCAGGCACCTTAACATACCACAACATTCCTCCTTTTCTCTTTGTGGGTGGGAGGTGGTCTGGGAAGCTGTGCAGCATTGGAAAGTGTGCATTTATCACTGCAATGGGTTGGTTGTTGGTTTACAGTTCCTAAAACATCATATCACCTCACCTCAGCACCTTTTTTTTCTCTCCCTTTCATATGATATAAGGCCATCCGCACCCAATCTCCACCACCCACAAACATATATGCCCATGGCCCGTTTCCACTGCTTGCTTCTGTGCTTCCTGCTCCTTGGCATCACCTGCTGCAGCTCCTCTCAGGTGATTGGCACATATGTCTTTTGTTTGGTTGTTTGTTATTTTTTTCCCACTCCATTTAAGTGAGGTTCTTGCATTGATGTGATGTGTGCTTTTTTTTTGTTCTAGGTGTATATTGTGTACATGGGTAGGAGTACCAGTGAGAGCCCGGAGGAGGTGCTGGGGCTAAGTTACCAGATGTTGGTGTCTGTTCATGGAGGGAGGTACTTGGTTTCTTCTGCTTGTTCTGTATGAATGATTGCTCACATAAAACAAAAACCAGACTCGTTTGTCTTTATTTATGTATCGTTTGCTGTCCAGTTTCTTTGAGTGGATTATTCCTTTAATGCCCACATCCTGATTTGTACTTTAAATGTGAATGCGACTTGTTGGGACAAAACCTGGAATGATATTTCCATATTTTATCTGTGATTAACACATCTTCCCCAAAGGTTTAGTTTGCATATGTAGGAAACAATGTAGAGAAGCAAACTGCAGAACGTGTGGATTTATGTGGAAAATCCTTTGTCATTGGAGTAGAGAAGGAATCTAGCACTCCATGAGGATGATACAAGGAAAAAGGGGATGGGTTACATATATAGTACTACAAGGTTAAATGGATCCTCTCCTTGAGCCGTTGACATGTAACAAGAAATAACACTCTGAAGGTGTATGTCTTACTAGGAGATAGGGAGAGCGAGGAGGGGGTCTGATTCTTTGATAGATGACCTCATTTCCCCTTCCCATGGAAGTACATATAGATGCTTTGTTGCAAGAAAACGACCAAGTAGGCCGTTTAGTCGGTCCGTTAAGTCTAGGTGGCTGACTCCACTAGGGCTAATCGGTCACTAGTTGGCCGACTGACTGGCCCAATTGATCGGCTGATTAGGTCGACTAGTCGGCTGTTTTTCCACCTGGTCTATGTCTTTTCGTTTTTTATATAGCAAACTTAATATAAGATGCCTAATGTTCGATTGAAATTTAATTGTTTCTTTTATTTCATTATGATATTAAAAAATGTACCTATTTATCTAAATATATAGGAATACATGTATGAAATAGTTTATATATTTAGATAATTTAAAAAACTAAACAAACTAAACTCTAACTAAATCGGTTTAGTCGTCCAAATGATGATTAATCCTTAGTCAGTGACTCGGCCGACCAAGTACCGACTACAAACTTTTGCAACCTTATGTAGGCATGCTACAATCTTGCAGCATTCACCCTCCTTCCACTCTCGAGGAACTTGGTATACCTTGAGATCCCTAGGTAGTTTCATGTCTCATGCAAACCATTGACAATGGGTTTGCTAGACCATGGGGTCATATTCTAACGGTTTATTGCGATCCATTCAACACACTTTTCCTCAAGTTCGACATAAGGATTAGATATGCCCACTTACTCACTCGTGTCTTCTTATATTAATTACGGCAATGTCTTTGGTGATGACTAAATCTGTTTAGTCATCCGAATGCTGATTAATCCTTAATCAATGACCCGGTTGACCGAATATCGACTACTGACTCTTGCAACCTTGTGTAGGCATGGTACTATCTTGCAACAGTCGCCATCCTCCTTCCACTATCGAGGAGCATGGTATACTTGGAGTTTCCTAGGTAGTTTCATATCTCGTGCAAACCACTAACGATGAATTCGCTAAACCATGGGGTCATATTCTAATAATTCATTGTGATCCATTCAACACACTTTTCCTCAAGTTGGGCATAAGGATCAAATATGCCCAACTTGCTCATAGTCTTCTTATATTGTTTATGGCAATCTCTTTGGTGTTGATATCGACAACTTATTCTTTAATTTTTTTTATGTAAGGTAACATAAGCCCCTTTGAGCCCATCCTCTCTGATGAGGTAGTGATATATTTTAACATGCTCTATTCTATCATGCATGACAAGATTGTTTGAAAGATTTTTTACATCCACGTTATTACATAAAAATCTCATAGGTAGCACAAGCTATATTCCAGTGTCTGCTAGTATGATCTTAAACCACAAAATCTATGAAATTCCCATTGCAATATCTATGTAATTGATTTCACCATTTGAATTTGCACCCATAAGTTGCACTTTTATCTGCCATATCACAAGATTGCTACCCATATATATGCAATAACCAATACTAGATGTCCTACTATCTCTGTACCAGAGGTTCTCCTTTAAAATCAATATAGCACCAAATGTCAAACTTTGCATCCTTTGTGAAGATGAATCTTTGCCGTGAGTTCTTCATGAAGCAGAAGATGCCTCTACATCGTTAGGCATATGTTTGAACTGACTCACCACATTGACATCATAGTTGATGCCAGGTTTGGTCAGAATGAAATAGATCAACTACCCCGCAAATCTCTGATGTTGGATTTTAGAATATTTATGAAGTTCTCCATCCTTAATTCTCAACTTGGGACTTCCTTCATCAAAAGCAGAGTTAGGTTTGCATCCTACCTTCCCAATGTCCTTTAGCCAATTAAGAGTATATTCCTATAACAAAGAACCATGCCTTAACTCGATTTTGTAATCTCAATGTCCATACAATATCTCAAACTTCAAAGATCCTTCTGTCATTGAGCAATACAGAACAAAAAAAATCATGCTCCAAAAATAACTGAATCACTTTCACAAATTAATTGATCCATACACCCAAATAGAAAAGGAACCACTTATAAAATTTTAGGCGAGACCCCCATCAGGTAGGATATGGTGCGACATGGGTGAGTGCATATGATGGTTCTTCAATTGGGTTCATCAGAACATATGATTGGGATTGAAGGCATATCACCACGTGCTCAATAAAATGACATATTCGGTAAGATTGGTCGATCATAAATTGTCCCAATGATGAAAGATACCCCAAGTGATAGATCATCTTATCAATTGATCATACGATGGAGATTGATTGATCTTCGAATTGAGTTCCCCACCAGGATAATCACTTATTCTTCTTTGGAAGACCTTGATGCATGGGCAGATGTCAAACTATACATATCCAAGAGTATGAATACTTATACATGTATCAAGAACACAAAGAGTCTCCACAACATATTAAACCTTCGATCGAATTGGTTTGAATGATACCATGTAAAACAATAAAGACGAGCAAATCACGAAATACAAAAGGATTTACTTGGAAACGCCTTCTCTTCAGAAGAGAAAAATCACGTGAGATGCCCTTGTGTTCACAAGTGGCTTGAATTATTTTCTTATCTGGTAAATGGAAAAGAAGGGATAAGTTATATTTATAGTCCCATGAGGTCAAATGGATCCTCATCCACAGTCGATTAACCTCTATAACAAAACAAGTCAACAGCATCGGATTCCTTTTTGTACATAGTGCAATCTCTCTTTACTAGTGATTTTTCTACTTCTAACTTTAGAGGTGCATAGCAGAATAATGCCCAATATTTTGTATTCATATTTTACTGATAAACAGCTAAAACTTGGTATTCATGCTTCTCTACATCCAAACTTTTAAGTTTCCATTCCATTCAAAATTTTAGGCTTTGTGCAACGTTTACATCAACCACCACCACCATCAAGCCTTTTCCTACTTTTGTTTGTGTCAACTTCATGGATCCTTTGTTTCCAAACAAATCTAATTTTGAGCACCATTTATATCTCTAAATTATTTTTCATTGACTTTGCTGTTCCTGGTAATTATTGAGCAGTACTGAGAAAGCAAAGGAGTCACTTGTCTACAGCTATGGAAATGCTTTCAGAGGCTTTGCAGCTACACTTTCTGAAGAACAAGTCAAGGCTATAGATGGTCAGTTGACAAAAAAGGAACCAGTTTTTAGATTTGGTCCTTTCTTTACTTGTTCACAGATGTCTTAATGGAGCAGATATGCCTGAGGTGGTGTCTGTGTTTCCAAATCTGAGGAGGCAACTTCACACCACTCACTCATGGGACTTCATGGGCTTTTCCATTCAAGAATCCATGGAGAATCCCGGCTTCTCTGCAAGAAACCAGGAGAACATTATCATCGGTTTTATAGATACAGGTAAGATAGAATCATTTTTCGCCAATTAATTGCAGTCCAATTGTTATTGTGGATATGGGATTGAACCATACAAGCAAAACATCTAATATGCTATTCAGATCTATTATTGGTGTCTAATTCTCCGACGGTTAACTATAGGAATTTGGCCGGAATCACCCAGTTTCCACGACGATCAAATGCCTCCAGTACCTTCAAAATGGAAAGGAATATGTCAGACAGGAGAGGCCTTTACATCTGCAAACTGCAACAGGTGCATTTAAGGCTGCTGCATTCTCCTTGTTGATATACTGAAAACTATGTTTTCTCGAAAAAATTCTAGAGTAATTCTATGTTTCTAGGAAGATAATTGGCGCGAGATATTATTTGAATGCGTACATTGCTGAAGAAGGGACAGGAGGCATTCCTATCGAATCAGCGGAGAGTTTGAACTACAAATCTCCAAGGGATAGCTCGGGCCATGGCAGCCACACCGCCTCTATTGCTGCGGGAAGATTTGTGAAGAACATGGACTACAATGGGCTGGCAGCCGGTGGAGCAAGGGGTGGTGCACCGATGGCTAGAATCGCGGTCTATAAGACTTGTTGGAGCTCAGGTTGCTATGATGCTGACATACTTGCTGCCTTCAATGATGCAATTAGTGATGGAGTGGATATAGTGTCTTTATCTTTGGGCCCTGACTCTCCCCAAGGAGATTACTTCAGTGACGCGATCTCCATAGGTTCGTTTCACGCGGTAAGTCATGGGATCGCGGTGGTGTCATCTGCTGGCAATGCGGGAACTGTAGGCTCTGCGACTAATCTTGCCCCATGGATGCTTACAGTAGCTGCTGGATCAACAGATAGAGATTTTACTGCGGGTATTGTTCTTGGGAATGGAGCTAAATTAAAGGTACGTAAACACAAATTAGTTACTTCAAAACATCATTACGGTTTTCTGTTAAAAACAAATAAGCGGAAGCGATAAACGAAGAACAACTCAGCATAAAAAATATAAGTTGGAGTACTCAGGATTTAGGAGCCCTACTCCCGAAGGAGCGAGAAACTAGGGGAGAGTGTCTCTAAGACCGGATCGTCTAGTGCAATCTCTGAATGAATATAGGAGGTGGGGAGCTCCTTATATAGCCCCACAGACAGACCACAGTCCCACTTATAGATGATGTGGGAATAAACATGAGAGGGGGTAATTGGATCTTGAGAGATCCTATTACACATCTATTATATATTCTAACAAACCCCTTCAAGCCGGAGCTGAGAAAGGTGCAACTTGTAACAAAAAAGTATACAACACAACTTCACTCGATACATCTGGAGAGATGGGAGAAGATCCACTCGGAGTAGTCGTTGCTGATAAAAGACTTCACACGAGGACGGGTCTGCAACGATCAGAACGTGCATGTAGTAGAGTCATTGCGACGACCAAGGCATGCCTGGAGCGGGCCGTTAGTGTGCGGAAGTAGTCAATACTCGGTGAAGATGGTTGATAGTAGTAGTAGTTGGAAGTGTCGATCATCATGTTGTGGATAAGCAGTAGAAATCTATAAGATGATCTCAGGTAGAGAAGTCCATCGGGAGTAGTTGAGAGACGAGTGGGATAATATTGCAATAATGTTCAACAAGTTCGATGTTGCAAAAATCAAACTAGAATTTCAGTCAACTGACAATTAGATAATATCAAAACTTCTACTGAAACATCAAAAAACAAACTAAAATTTTGATCAACCTTTAAGGATAACGAGAAAGAATGCCCAACTGTCCAAAATGAGTACAGCCTATCTCGGTTATAGTCCAAAGATATCTTATTCGACGGTTAATGATTAAGCACGATTTTTTTTAATTAATAGGGTGAAAGTCTGAACACTATCAAGATGAACAGGTCAGCGAGGATAATTTCAGCTTCTCAAGCTAATGCAGGAAATTTTACTCCATATCAGTCCAGGTGAGATGGAATATTGGTTTTGCTGCTCCTATATTTTCCCCTCAAATCTTGCTACATCTTTAAGAATGTTTTAAGTTTTTCATCTGGCAGTTATTGTCTCGATAGCTCCTTGAATACAACTAAATCCAGAGGGAGAATTCTCGTTTGTCGACATGCTGGTATCACCTCAGAATCGAAGGTCCAAAAGAGCGAGGTAGTGAAGAAGGCCGGTGGCATTGGAATGATCCTGATAGATGAAAGAGATAAAGATGTTGCCATTCCTTTCGTGATCCCCGCGTGCACAGTTGGAAGAGCGGACGGAGGCGCGATACTATCGTACATTAATCGGACAAGGTGTGATTATTAGCTCTTCTGATCATGCTGAGTTTTTTTCTATATGTTGGTTCATCTGATTCCCTACTTTGTTTGTATGTCAGGAGACCAAGATCACTTATACTTCCCACAAGGACCGTGATAGGATCTCGCCCAGCCCCTCGTGTAGCAGCATTTTCTTCGAAAGGACCAAGTTCACTAACTCCACAGATTCTCAAGGTACTAGCTCCACAGATTCTTAGGATGGAATTACTGATCATGTTTTAGGTCATAAATGTTACATAGTTCAGGATCAAAGGTATTAATCGGCCGATAATTAGGGGAGCATCAAGTCATGAATTCTTATAAGAAATAATAATATCCAGAATTTATTATTATTTTTATGTATTTTGATTTATTTCGAGCTAAATTGCAGCCAGATATCACTGCTCCCGGGCTGAACATATTGGCAGCATGGTCTCCAGCAGTTAAGCAAAGGAGCTTCAACATTGCCTCCGGCACTTCAATGGCCTGCCCTCATGTCACGGGGATCGTCGCATTGCTAAAAGCAGCAAACCCCTCATGGACTCCTTCAGCTATCAAGTCTGCCATGATGACTACAGGTATGACATATAGATATAAGGTGTATCAGAGTTGGATGAAAGCTATGGCATTCACACATTTTTTGTTTGTAAAATCTAGCTATTCAAAGGTTTTCAGTTGGATAAAAACTATTCAACCATTTTCAAAGTACAATATAGGTTTCCATCTTGTTGGAATATTTGGTTATGCGCGTATTGAGTTGTAGATGGGTAAATAGATACCTCCAGGATCCATTTACCCCATCCAGTTGTTTAGTCCCACATTGTCCAGTGGTGGGAGTTGGAGGCCCTGTGGAGGCTATATAAGGAGCACCAGGCCTCCTGTATCAGATGTGAAAGTCAATAGACAAACACGGCCTTTTGAGGCCTTCTCCCGTGGTTTCATCACGCTCCTCACGGAGTAGGGTTCCACGTAAAATCCCGCTGTTCTTTTCGTTCTTTATCTTTTTCCATGTTTATGCTTCCGCTTCCTATTTTCTAACACATCTGATTTCCGAAACTCGGTATTCATCCATTTTGTTTCTGATTTCTTAGTGAATTGTATTTAATAGTTTAACCTAGTGGCATATGTATATGGATTCAGAATTGTTGAGAATGGTAAAGGATTCAGTTAATTGGACAAATAGATCTTATCAAGATCCATCTATTGTGTGATGTGTGTCATGTGTTTAGTCCCACATCACTTATTGAGTGTGTCGAGGAAGTAAGAGCAATCCAAAGAAGCAATCATGATGAGACCAAGGATTTTACGCGGAAAATTCCTCCAATTTGGAAGAAAAAACCCACCCTTCTAGTTGTTAGATTTATCATGTGAAGAATGTTCGACCGATTGTTTATAATGTACCGGGGTTATACTGGTCATTTCACATAACTCTTACCGTTATCCTAACCCTAGACTTGCGGTATAAGAGAGCGCTTGGGGAATCCGCTCATTGCACACCTACATATTATGTTTCGTGAGAAAAACGAAGAGAGCTTGGAGTGAGCAGTGAATATAGGCATATTGTAGAAGTTAGGATGCTTCTCCTGATTATTTCGAACCATAATAATTTTTTCTTTTCATTATAAACGGGAATTTCAAAACATCGAGATAGGAGACAAGCGGACAACAAGCT
Source organism: Ottelia alismoides (assembly GCA_037367405.1). Taxonomy (NCBI): domain Eukaryota; kingdom Viridiplantae; phylum Streptophyta; class Magnoliopsida; order Alismatales; family Hydrocharitaceae; genus Ottelia; species Ottelia alismoides. Next base: position 143,776 of record JAZKJV010011309.1, read on the forward strand.
GCGCCGCTAGTCCTTTATGGATTGCAAAACCAATCCTTCTAAACACTACATCCATAAACCTAGGAACCATAATTATTTTGAATATGTTGTTGCTGAGTTTATTTCAGATCATCGACTTTTTTACCTTAAATCCATTCATTTCCTAACCTGAAGCTCATTACGTTTTTAAGTTGCTTTTTAGATATGTTGAGCTAAAAATGGTTTGATTTTTTTTGCCCCATCTAACAACATGAACTAATGAAATGCAGCTACAATTTCCGACAGAAATGGGAATGCCATGGTAGCTGATCCAGACGGGCGACCTGCGAATCCATTTGATTACGGATCGGGCTTTTTGAATCCAACCGCAGTCCTTGAACCTGGCCTCATCTTTGATGCTCATCCATCTGATTACAAGGACTTCCTCTGTTCAATCGGTTACAGTGAGAAATCTTTGCAACTGGTAACTGGGGACAAGAGTATTTGCACTCAACCTACAAAGATACCATCCAACCTGAACTATCCATCAATAGCTGTACCTGATCTCAAGGATGGCTACAAGATAACGAGAACCGTGACCAACGTTGGCAACCCAAGAGGGGTGTATCGAGCTGTCGTATCTCCGCCACCGGGTATCAACGTAACGGTAATTCCCAAGATTCTTCAATTCAGTAGCTATGGACAGAAGCTGAGCTTCACTGTCACCTTCAGGGTGTTCGCTCCAACTAAAGAGTATGCCTTTGGGAGCTTATCTTGGGAAGGTGGGCAGTTTCTGGTGAGGAGTCCCCTGGTTGTTAGAGCTGCACCCTCGCGTGCTCGATCTCGATGATGGTCTCGCAGATTCAGATATTGGGCATGTGGAATTCTAAATTGGATTTGTATTAAGATTTATTGTTGAGATTTATGCAAATAGATGTCTGTTTGAAGCTTCCAAATTATAGAGTGATCGTTCTTTTCTTTCTCCTGTGAGGACTAGTTGTTTCACAGTACTCGGCTGATATGATGATCCAACATCTCCATCTGCAAATGAACAGATGATAACTTGATCTTTGTATTGGGATGCACACCTGAATCTTAACTGCATTGTTACAAGTAAAATATTATAGGTATTAAATAGATTGATGGTGAAAAAATATGGCATCTAATACGTGCATTAGCATGATGGATCAAAAATAAAAATTAATAATCAAATGCAAAAAAGAAGAATTTGTTTGTAAAGCACTGATGCTTTTACATGGCAATATTTTATAAAGCCAAATTAAAACTCTGTTGATGGCAACAAGGAGCCTCCAAATCTGATGTCCTTATTATGATCCTTCCTCCGATGTTCTCTGAACGTCGTTTTCGATCATGCTAAGTTCATGTCGATGTTCTGGTCACAATTATCTTGATGATGATAATTTCTTTTTTGATGTACGATCATGATCGCTCCTCCTGCAAATACTTTTGAGTTTGTCAATGATGAAATCATAGAAGATGATATACCAACTATTCTATATCTGTGGATATACATGGTTACTCTACTATACGCTTCATTGCCTTGAATATTAACCACATGTATTGTTAAATCTAGCTGAAGAACCGTCTGATGCACCCTCAGTCACATCATACCCTGCCAACACGGGGATTTCTTCTTCTCCACAAATGATGAAACCAATCGCCGTCGCCCAAGGATATAGACTATGATATAAACTATTATGAGAAAACCTTGTAAATCTATGTACGTGTTCTTGCTTGATTGATCATGGCTGTGCATGTTTGCTTTTGCTACTCGCAACAATATCCAATGGTACAGATAAGTATGTTGATTGCATCAAACAATTTCTTTGACACAGATATGGTTGGGGGTTATCGAACTTATGGGTAAATGGATTATATACTCCATTGGTTGAACCATTGCCTTATAAGGGAGACATCATATAATTTGAATTGGTTTAGAATAGTTCTTCCAACTCTTGAAATGATAAGTGATGGTTCCACTCTTATATAGATAGAGATAAATCCTTTTTTGGTGTGTAGTTTGTAACAAGGACAAGGATGCAATCAAATATGTATTTACAAGGTTCACTCATAGTTAGACTATGCCCATGACCATCAACATTTTTTCTTAAAAAAATGAAGCATGGTTGCAGAAAGCGGTCGTCGGTACTTGGTCGACGGGGTCACTGACTAAGGATTAATCAACAGTCGGATGCCTAATAGGATTTAGTCATCCATTAGTCAATTTTTATTTTTTTTTAAAATATATAAATCTTTTTTTGTACCCACTTAATGGTCTAGTGGTAGTACAGTGTGCTTACCATACAAAAGACCAGGGTTCAAATCCCACTCTTGCAGTGGTTGCGGTAGGTAGTCGACGGCCAGCGTAAAAAATATTCGAATCTTTCAACATGGATTTGAGCAAGAATTCATGTAGCCGACCCTACTTGTAATGGGAGAAGGCATAGTACATTTTTTTATTTATATAAATCTTTTTTTTTGTACATTTATTATACATTTTCTATACTATCATAATGAAACAAGAGAAGTAATTGACTTTAAATATACCATTAAGTATATTAGTACAAGTTTGCTTTAAAAAAAGTAAAAAAATAAAAAAATTAAAAAATCTCAATGTAAAAGTCAGTCGACTAAGCTGGCTAGTCGATTGACCGACTACTTGCCGACTAGGCCTAGTCGAGTTGGCTAGACATATGAATCAAAGCTAGCCCTTGGGAGATTATGTAGGTACTTCCAATGCAAATGAATCTAGACATAACTTCGAACCCCACGCATTATTGGACATGGGTTTCATCTCCATGACCACAAAATAATCGAACAACTCTACAATTATCCGATCAGGAGTGATCCATAATATTTTCGAGGAGTTTTTTCCAAAAAAATCTAAGGGAAAATTAAATATAGGGAAAACTATAAATACTCTTCCCTTCAAAAATTCAAGAAGACGTGTAGGGGTAAATATTATATTGCCCCTCCGTGCCCCTCCTAAATATGTCCTTGGATGTGATCAACAACATACGAGTAGGGCAATGACCAAGCAAGAAAAACATGCATAGTCACAAATCACAAGGATTTATAGTGATTCAACAATGTTCAAACAGACTAAGCAGATTTCTCATAGAAGGTTAAAAGGGCAAAGCAAAACCTAACCAGCTTGGCCATGTGCTTTTGGACAGCATCCAACAACCTCTCTGGAAGGGCTGCAATATTTATTGCAACTAATACGCCGTTTTGGCATTAATTGCATGAGATGGAGGGCCGTTCCTGTACATTATATATAGGGATTTTATCACTTGTGCCCCTCTGAGATGTCACAATATCAGTTATGCCCCTATCTTTTTGGTATTATCAGTTCTGCCCCTCACTTCTTGCTTTGTCATCAGTTGTGCCCTTCCGTCAGATTTACCGTCAAAAAATTAAAATAACCATGGTTTATTCAAACCATGGTGTGATTAAGAAGGGTATTATGGTCAAAACCAAGGAGCACCCAGCATGCACCAACGGAGCACCGCCCTGCTCCTCCTCCTCCTCACCGCCATCCTCCTCTTCCTCCCCTCCAGACCCCAACAGACCATGCAGCCCCTCCGTGACATCCTCGGCCGTAACATCACCGCCGACAACCTCTACTACATCCGCAACTACCCAACTGGCTCCAACTCCAGCGCCGGCCTTGCCCTCTACGTCTTGCCCGTCTCCGATGATCCTTGCACCAAGTTAGTTGGTCTCACGTCGTATGCGTCGGACCCCCGTATAGCCGTCTGGCTCGTCCCTCATGGCGAGGACACCATCATATGGCCCACGCAGCGGTTTAAGATCTCCTTCGAGACCACACCGTCGTGCGGGAGGAGCCCAGAAGATAGCTTCAACATCTTCTTCTAGAAGAAGGAATGGGCCGAGAGGAGGCTGGGGTTGGCGAATTGGAGGGAGGGGTCAAGGGTGACGTGGGGTGGCGCGGGGGAGGGGAGGGGGAGGCCCAGGAGACGCGGGCGGCGCGGGGAGGGGAGGGGGAGCAGGGCGGTGTAGGGGAGGGGAGGGGGCGGCGCGGGGGAGGGGAGGGTGGCGGGGGGAGCACGGGGCAGGCCCAAGGGAGCAGGGTGGCACAGGGGAGGGGAGGGGGCGGCGCGGGGGAGGGGAGGGTGGCACGGGGGAGGGGAGGGGGAGGCCCAGGAGATGCGGGCGGCGCGGGGAGGGGAGGGGGAGCAGGGCGGCGCAGGGCGGCGCAGGGGAGGGGGCGGCGCGGGGGAGGGGAGGGTGGCACGGGGAGCACGGGGCAGGCCCAAGGGAGCAGGGCGGCGCATGGGAGGGGAGGGGGCGGCGTGGGGGAGGGAAGGGTGGCGCGGGGGAGGGGAGGGGGAGGCCCAGGAGAAGCGGGAAGCACGGGGAGGGGAGGGGGAGCAGGTGATAAACCCAAAATTCGATGCGGTTATGTCGACTCACAAGGCGAGTCAACAGTCGGTGTTTGACCACATGAATCCCGAAATTAATCAACAATTAACCCACACTAAGATCAATAAATTAGAAACAATGTGGAGTTAAAATTTATTTTTAACTCTGCACAAATGATGTAAAGGGCAAGTATGCAGAGAGTTCGAACACAGGGAGCAAACAGTGTAGCTCAAGCAATTGAATGCCAAAGTGTGTGAGTGTGTGAAGTGTCTACACTAAGCAAGCAAGCAACTACAATTTTTGTGGGTTTTTTAATCTTTAATAATTTTTTTTTAATTTAATTTTTAATTTTGTATTTTGATTTTTAACTTTCTGATTTTTATCTTTTTCTATTTTCTTTTTTTTTATATTGGAAAGTAAAGGCAATATAAGACAAGGCAAAGTGAAATATTTATAAAAATGCACAAAAATGCTCCAAAATTCAGAAAATAAATGTTTTTGGTATTTTTAAGGTTTTTTACTGTTTTTATGATTTTTGGGGATTTTTCAAGATGTTTTTGGTATTTTTAAAGTCTGAAATAAGGCAAACAGTGGAAATAAGGGCTGGCTGTGACAAAAATGCAAGTTAAAAATACCAACCAGTAGCAAAATTGTTTCACACTATTTTTCTAATAAAGAGAACAAAATTAAGAATAAACAGAAGCTGAGTTTGCTATTTTTGGGTTTTTCTACTATTTTATATAATTTTTTGAAGTTTTTGAGTGTTTTTATATTTTTAGTGTTTTTCTTTTGAAATTTTTAATGATTTTTGGACTGACACTAAAAGATGATAAAATAGACACTAGGTGAATTTTTGGGAATTTTTGGAGGTGTTTTGATATTTTTTTGGTATTTTCTAAGGTAGACAGTACACAAAAAGGCTGTTTTTGATTTTTAATAAATAGGAAAATAAAATAAAATCAAAAACTAAATAAATGACGTTAAAGTACACCTATCCAGGCACTTAAATCTATTTTTGTGGAATTCTTGGGCTTGAAAAGATAGATCGAATAAATACAACAAGCCTACAAAAATTAAAAGACTGGCAAGGACCTAAATGCGAATAGTCAAAAGCCCAGGGCTGATCATGCAATTTTCACGCAAAAATTACACTGCATAAAATATTCTTTGAACTAAAGAGTTAATAACAAATCTCGCAAGGGCCTTGCCCGCAAAATAACCACACGCACGTGCTCACGCACGTGCGCCTGGCTGACAAGGTTCGAAATGTAAATGCGGAAACCCCAGGGGGTGTTTAGCAAATGTTACAAAAACTAAAGCACGGCAAATGGAAGTTTAAGTTTCGATTAAATATTACACAAAAATGCCGGGATAGAATTCGCAAAATACCCAGCTAAGAGGGGCGATCCGACGGCTGATGATATTTCACTTATGCCACGTGTCGAAGTCGCAACGGCCCGTACCCCTTCGCATTCGATGGCCACGATCAGATCCTGGCCGACTGATCAAACGGTTGGGGATGGCCCAAGATCCAAGGGCTGCTGTACGCCTGGGAGAGCAACCTTGATCGGACGGCTTTGGGCTAAGGTGGAAGAACGAGTGGATGAACTCGCCCTGTGCGAGTTTGAATTCGTTGCAGAACGCTCCTCCGACCTCCTACGACGCCCAGATCAGCTCCGGAGGTTCCTGGGAGGTCCCCCGACCCGACGGCAAAGCCAAAATGGACGGTTGAGGTCCGGTGCTTCGTCGCGAGGTCGGGGACATAAAGGGGCTCCAGGTTGCGCAATCGCTACAAAACTCGACCCCAGGAGGGGGTCTCTTCGGCCTCTGGGACCTGCAAAAAGAGTTAAGGGAAGCGTGGGCAAAGTGCCACGCCCCTCCTGGCGGCTGGAGAAGGCGAAATGCGATGGGGGAGATGCTCGCCGGAGCAAGCTCCGACGAGGGGAAAACGGAAGTGATCGGATGGTTGCGAAGTGAATCTACAAGGTGGAAAATGATGCTACAGCTACCAGAAATATAAAGAAAACAAGAAAGAGGAAGAAAAACGTACCTCAGAGCAAAGAGCTCGAGGTTTGAACCTCACGGCGGTGCATGGATGATCGGACGGTCGAGGCTCGAACTGGAGCTGCGGCTCGATCGGACGGTGGAGAAGCAAGGAGGAAGAACGGGGAAGAAGGCCGGCGGAGGCGAACTTCCCCGACTCCGATCTCGCTCCTTCGGCGGTGGATGGGCTCCAAAATGGAGCTGTAGCTTCCTGGAAGGTCCCTCTATGGACTGGACGGCTCGGATTCGCCGGAGGGATGTCGAGATGCGGGCGCGAAGGCGGCGGAGCTTCACGCTCCAGGTATCTCCGGCGAGGACTCAAAATGGCCCTCCAGGTGCGTTGACTGCGCTTGGACCTGCAAAATAAGGTGAGAGGTTCCAGGGCAAGTTGCCTGGACCCCGCGGTGGCGACGAGGTGGCGTTGAACGGCGGATGGGAACTCGGCCGGAGTTGCGCTCCGGCGAGGATGGTGGATCGGGCGATACAGGCGATGAGACTTCGAATTTTTTGGGTTTTTTTTGATCCTAAGACTAAGACTAAGCTAATGCACGAAAAAGAAAGGGGTGAAATGGCATCCTCGACGGTGTAGACCGGAGAGAAGGGTACCTCGACCGCCGGAGTTGCGGGAGGTGGTGGAGACGCCTCCGACTTCGCGCGCCTTGGCTGAAGGGCTGGCGGTGGAGCTGTCACCTCCACGGAGCTCAGGAGCACGGGAATGGCGCTGAAGGGTGGACCGAAGGTGTTCAACCGAGGAGAGGAAGAGGGGGGTTCGTATTTGAAGTGTGGCGCGGGCGTGACTTCGAGGGAAGATCACGGGCGAATCGAGCAGATATGGGTAGATTTGAGGAGATGGCGATGGAGGTGATGGATCGAGGAGGAGATTTTGTGAAGGAGGCGTGCGCAGAGGATGAGCGGCGTGGCTTCAAAAAAAGGCGCGAGGACAGGGGGAAAACGACGCGCGCCACGGGCTGAGAAGAAGAGGACAGACTGTTGACCCGCCGGTCAACAGTCGCAAGCTCCTGGTTGGTCCACGTGGACCAACCAGGAGAAAGAGAATAAAAAATGTTTTATTAATTCATTTAAAAATAGAAATAAGTCGAATTAAATTAAAGTTATAAAATGAAAATTATTTGTTATTTTATGTAGTATTTTATTATGATTTTTATTTATTTTTATGATACATATTTCTACAAGTTCACTTTTTAGCCTTATATAGGTATATTACCTATGTATTTTAATACTTTTATTTTTATTTTGTATTTTTAATTTATTTATTTGTGTTTATTCTTTTCTAAAATGATAAAATACTGTTATGTATACAAATATATTTTTATTTTTATTTTTCTGATATGTTTTGTATATTAAATAAAATATAAAGGTGTTAAGTATAGGTATAAGTGTATGTATAATACCTATGTATCAACTATTATACAAGTATTTTTATTTGAGTTTTAATGATGTTTATATTCTAATTTAAATGCTCATAATTATTATATGTATTATTTACAACATTATAAAAATCAAAAAATAAATAAATAATGTATATAGAATAAATTGAATATTTTATTCAGTACAAGTGTACAATGAGGGTCCAAAACTCAACTTTCAAACCGTAGCTCCGCCAAATGCGAAACCACCGCCATTGGATAGATTATTTTATTCTATATACATATAAAGGTGAGTACACTGCATTTGGAGTTGTCGTTTGTGAGATACGGGTCTGGGAAGTTGGGATTTTGGATTCTTGTTCAGACCATATCTTTTTGTCTGTACATTATTTTTTTGTGAAATCAATTTTGTATTTTTCTTTATTAATTTATCTACAACTTTCATGTACAAAGTTTCGTTATTTGATGTACAAACAGTGGAACCAAAAATAGGTCCCAAAATGAATAAAGAATGAATAGATTGTATAGGTATTTACACTGTATTTCTGACCTTATCTCCCCCTACTTTATTCCTTGTCGACCTATTCATCCAGATGCCTAGGTCTCGGGGGTTTTGGGTCATAAAATATTTACAATATTTTAGTCTTTTTCTTTTCTTTATTTATTCTATAATTTTGGCCTTAATTACAGTGATTTATACACAATCTGAATGCACATGCATGGATGCTAAGATGATGGTTTTAATGCTATTTACAGGCATTTGCTAGGGTTTTGGTGCCAAAATGATAGAATAAAGATGATGAAATGTGGATTCATCATCCCCCTATACTTTACCTTTGCTAGTCCCTAGCAAACACTTATGCAATAAGTGCAAAAAGAGAAAAGAAAGAAAAGAAAAAGAAGAAAATTAGATTAAGTTTAATTATCGAACTTGTCTTCGCAAAATCAAAGTTTGGAGCTTAAGTCGGACCTTTGGAATTTAGTGCGGTCGGAACCTTAATGAGAACCAAGTTTGAAATCCAACAGTCCTTGAGAATCCCAAAACTCTGTCCAAGTCTCCTCAATAGCCAGGTCAGAAATACTTCAACTCATACGCAAACTCTTACGACTATGAGTCTGACTCGTACAGTGTAAGTGATATGTAGCTCCCCACCTCAGAAGTGACAAAGAAACAACCTCCCCTAACCTGGTAACTCTAATGCCTCGGTCTAGCAACTCTTTCCTCGAGAAGCGGGGTATTCCCTTCTAAGTTCAAGTGCAACCGGCTCAAGAAGAGGGGGAAGAAGTATAGACTTTTAGGAGCCCAACCAGTGTAGCTAAGTCTCCCGCTGCAAGCTTCATGAGATGTAACATGGATATCATAAGCTTTTGCTTTATTGGACTATATATACTCCGGTGGGGTTATTAAATTTTCAATCCGACCCACCACTTTTTTGGAGTTCTTTTTGGCATTTTGCATATATTTTTTTTTTCAAAGTGCTCTGTACAACATATCTACATGGTGCAGCATATACACAAGAAATTTTCCTCTTGAGCCAGTAGACTATCCCTCTTTTGAAGCTTTATTGCAACCCACGGCTTCTGTCTTTAGCCTTCATCACTACTAGACCAAGTTGAGGCGCACTTCCTTCACTATAAGAAGAAGAGAGGTTCCGCCTAGAAGTACTACCCTCATATGCTACCCCAAGCTAAAGGAAACTGCCTCCTCACCACCTCATCCGTGGAGAGCTATGTGAAAGGTGCAGGTGTCCAAGTTAGGTCATTATCAACAAGAGTCGTGCGTGTGCTCCGAAATATTCTACTTAGGCAGTCAAGAATCCATTGAACCAAGTCCCGTGATCCTCAAAGAATTAAGCCAACTAGACCTGAAGTACCTCAAACTCAGTTCCTATAAGGTTCCTGTTATTAGATAGATTTTAAGGTCCAATCAAGCTCCAATCTTCGGATTTTACTTAGACTTGTTCAACTATCAAACTCAATCCGAAAAATGCGAATGCTATGCAATGCAATGCAGAAAATATTTTTGTGATGCAATTTTCAAGGATTTTGAACTTTTTATGGATTTTTGGAAAGATGATGATGATGCATATGCAGATGCAATTTTTTTGTATTTTTCAAAAAGATTTTTCAAATGTTTTTGGGTTTTAATTTTGCAAATGTTTTTGGGGATTTTTGAAAGCAAAAAGATTTTGGCTGAAAACAAGGCGAAAACTATGTACACGGGCGTGCTTCTTAGATACATAAGAAGTGGATTTTAGAATTTACAGGGTAAGTGGTCAATTTTATACATATATATATATATATAGTGGATTTTGGTGTGATGTGTATATTCCTCAAACTTATTTGACACAAGCTTTTCACACAATTTTTGAAAACTATAGTCCAAAATAATTTTTACAAACATTTTGCACATATTTGAAAATCATTTTGCAAAGGCTCTTCAAACAGTATATATAGGTTTTTCAAATCATTTTTGCAACCATTTTTCAAACCATTTGCAAATCATTTTTCAAACATTTTATTTCACACAAAGAAAAGAAATTTTTACAAACCACACATTTTTACAAAGGTTGAAAACATGTAGCAAAATATTTTCCAAATAGTTTTCAATAGATTTTTCACAAAGATTTTCAAACTATTTTTCAAACATTTTGCAGAAACGTTTTTACCTGATTTATTAATCAGTAAATACAAAAAGAAAGTGAGGAATAACCACATCTTTTTATTAAGGATTTTTAATGAATTTTAAAGAATTATTGGCCATATTGTTAGGAAAATACGAAAGTACGAGTTATGGCTAAAGTATATACACAGTATATACGACCCCCCTATACTTAGCTTGAGCTATGTCCTCATAGATCGGAGAGAAAATAGAAGACATAACTCGTACTAAGTATAGACAAGTCTAAAGAATAAATGAATGGATCAATGAGAAGTTGACCGTCCCCCCTATACTTAGGATCAAATAATCCTAAGTATAGCAGACTGTACACAACGCAGGGAGGGTCAAGGGTGGGAATGAACAGATCGTACTCAGATTGTCTCCTCCTATACTTAGGGTAAGATATCCCTAAGTATAGACAAGAAGAGGAGACAATGGAGAGGATCGAAAAGAATAGAAAAACTCGGGGTGCCAACCCCCCTATACTTAGGACAAAGTACGTCCTAAGTATGGAAAACTGTCTACAAGGGCGGCACCTTTTTGATAGATAAAGAAAATAGAAAAGGAAAAGAAGAAAAGAAGAAAAGAAGACAATAAATCAACGGAAACAGAGTGATATGAACAGATGGATCTGTACAGCGGAAGATAGAATTGATCGCCATGTACGAGATGCAGATGATATGAGTCAGAGAACACATCTCATACCAGAAGAATGGGGGCAACGTCCATGGTCGGCGGATCATGATCTCGATATAGCTTTAGGCGTTGACCATTGACGCGGAAGGTGGACGAAGATGACGGTTCAGATATATCAATACTGCCATTGTCATGTACCTTCCTAACCACATACGGACCTTTCCACTTGCTCTGCAATTTCCCTGGGAATAATTTTAGCCTGGAATCAAACAACCATACTCTCTGATCTGGCTCAAACTGTTTATGGCTGATATGCGAATCATGCCATGTCTTCACTTTTTCTTTGTACTGTAGGCTGTTGGAAAAGGCTGTGTCTCTTAGTTCCTCCAGGGCTGCCAATTCTGCTCGTCTCTGATCTCCTACACTCTCGGGATCTAAAAGTAGCTCAGTAACTGCCCAAAAAGATTTGTGCTTGATTTCCACTGGCAAATGGCACGACTTGCCATAGACGAGACGAAAGGGAGATGTTCCCAATGGATTCTTGAAAGATGTCCGATAAGCCCACAAGACCGAGTCCAAAAGCGGTGACCAATCCTTTCGGTCTGGGCGAACAACTTTCTGCAAGATCGTCTTTATCTCCCGATTCGATACTTCAGCAAGACCATTAGTCTGAGGGTGATAAGGAGTGGCAACCCGATGGTCAATACCGAACTCGTCAGCAAGGGCCCTAACTTTGTCATTGATGAAATGAGACCCCCCGTCAGAAATCAGAACTCTAGGTACCCCGAACCGTGAAATGATATTTTTCCTCAAGAATTTGCACACGGTTTTCGCATCTGCGGCTCGGGCGGGAATGGCCTCAACCCATCGACTGACATAATCCACAGCGAGCAAAATATGCTCGAATCCCTGACTCTTAGGAAATGGGCCCATGAAATCAATCCCCCATGCATCAAAAACCTCACAGAAGTGAATGGGTTGCATGGGCATCATGTCTCTCTGTCCGCAGGTTCCCATTTTCTGACAGTCAGTACATCCCTTCACGAACTCATCAGAATCCTTGAAGAGAGTAGGCCACCATAGGCCGGATTGAAGCACCTTTTGTGCTGTCCTTTTTCCAGAATGATGTCCTCCTGCCTCAAGCTTGTGGCAGTATGTGAGGACGCTATGCTGCTCTTCTTGAGGAATGCACCTCCTCCAGATACTATCCCCTCCTTCATGATAAAGGACGGGATCCTCCCAATGGTAAAACTTGGCCTTAGCTAGGAAGGTCTCAAGTTTCTGCCTGGGCCAACCCTGAGGGACTGTCTTGGCAACAAGATAGTTTACAAAGTCGGCATACCACGGGAGTGAGGTGACAGCCAAGATCGCCTCATCTGGAAACGTTTCCGTGATAGGTGCGCTGGGCTCAGATTCCTCAAGATTCTCCAATCTGGAGAGATGATCCGCCACTACATTCTTAACTCCAGGCTTATCCTTAATTTCAATATCAAATTCCTGGAGTAGAAGGATCCATCTGGTGAGACGTGCTTTGGCATCCTTCTTAGCCATTAAGTACCGGATGGCGGAATGGTCGGTGTAAATAGTCACTCTAGATCCGAGAATATAAGATCTATACTTATCCAAAGCAAAGACTACGGCCAGCATTTCTTTCTCAGTCACAGTGTAATTCCTTTGAGCGGCATCTAAGGTCCGGCTGGCGTAGTGAATGGCAAACGGTAATCCTTCCCTCCTCTGTCCAAGCACAGCCCCAACGGCAAAATCTGAAGCATCCGTCATGATCTCGAATGGAAGAGACCAATCGGGTGGCTGAAGGACAGGAGCTGACACAACCATACTCTTGAGAGTCTCGAATGCCGCAAGACACTTATCATTGACAATAAACTCGGTGTCTTTGGTCAGCAAGTCGGTTAACGGTCGGGCAGTTCGACTGAAGTCCTGAATAAACCGTCGGTAGAAACCGACATGCCCCAGAAAAGACCGTAACTGACGCAAATTGGACGGCGGATTGAGTTTTCTGATGATATCCACCTTGGCAGGATCGACCTCCATGCCCCTGTTGGAGACGATATGCCCAAGGACCGTCCCTTGAGTCATCATAAAATGACTCTTCTCCCAGGATAATACAAGATTGACCTCTATGCAGCGCTTCAGCACACGATCTAGGCAGTCAAGACAAGCATCAAACCCATCGCCATAGACCGAGAAGTCATCCATGAAGACCTCTAAACAGTTACCCACCATGTCCGAGAAAATGGACAACATGCACCTTTGGAATGTCGCTGGAGCGTTACATAGACCAAAGAGCATCCGTCTGAAAGCATAAGTCCCAAACGGACATGTGAATGTCGTTTTCTCCTGGTCTTCGGGCGCAATGGCCACTTGGTTATATCCAGAGTACCCATCAAGAAAACAGTAATGGCTCTTCCCGGCTAACCGTTCGATAATCTGATCAAGGAAGGGCAGCGGGAAGTGATCCTTCTTGGTGGCCTCATTTAATCGTCTGTAGTCCACACAGACCCTCCAAGAAGTTGGTACTCTGGTAGCGACCTCCTCTCCGAACTCGTTGACAACAGTTGTGATACCCGTCTTCTTGGGTACCACATGCAACGGACTTACCCATTTTGAGTCGGAGATGGGATAGATGAAATCAGCGCTCCACCACTTTGAAATTTCGTTCATGACGACCTCTCGAAGATTCGGGTTCAGCCGTCGCTGGAATTCGCGCGATGGCTTAGCGTCATCCTCGAGATAAATGTGGTGGGAGCACAGCTTCGGGCTCAGCCCCTTGAGGTCAGCTATATTCCATCCGATTGCCTTGCGATTTCTTTCAAGAACCTCCATCAGACGAGATTCTTGTTCTCCAGTCAAATCTGCTGAGATAATGACTGGGTGCATATCTGGCTCACCTGCAAGGAATCTATACTTCATTGATTGCGGTAGAGGTTTCCTTTCAGGACAACTGGGAGGTGGCAGATCTGGCTTCTGATATGTCTGGGTGAATGCAACCAGGTCTGCATGAGAGAACTCTCGCTCGGCATGAATTTCTGACGAAAGGCGGCTGACTGAATTATCAATGTACTGTACGGGCCCGCACTCTGTCATGGTTGCTGGTTCAGAATGAATCAGACAAGACAACGGATCTTCAAAATAGGCCCATTCAATGTCTGAATATGATGGATCTGAAATAGAAGAACAGGAATTGAAATCATCGGCACCACTCGTCGCGATGCTGTCAGCCTCAGGTGTATCCTCATCCAGGAATGTGCTCTCCCGGCTCTCGATCGCCATGAGCTTGAGATACAAAGAATCGGTAGGCAAGGAGAGAGTCGGTGCTACAGGGTCTTTCCAGTTAGCTTCATCATCAGTCATCTCGAAATCACGAACCTGGTGGACGTCTAGCTCTTCCTCTGTCATCTGCGCGGCTTCACTGGATTGTTCGGAGCATTCTAACTCTCTGGCTCTGGTCTCCTCGATCGTCTCTATTTGTATGGTCTCGCCCTCTACGCGAAAACATACCTTCCCGCAATCGTGGTCGGTCACCGCCTTGGCTGTGGCCAAGAATGGGCGTCCGAGTATGATGGGGGCATCGGTTACCGACTCAGGGATCTCCATGTCCAACACAACGAAGTCCACGGGGAATTTCAGGCCCTGAATGGTAACGACCACGTCTTTCAACAACCCCTTCGGCCTCTTTATCGACCTATCAGCAAACTGAAGGACTGTTCTGCTTCGATGAAGAGTGCCGAACTCAAATTGCTTGAGTAAGGCTGCCGGGAGGAGATTGATTGAAGAGCCGCTGTCTAATAGAGTACGATCAAACTGTTGCTCTTGAATCTCGCATCTGACATAGGGAGCTCCTGCATCTGGTCTCTTGGCTGGCAACTTGTTCTGAATGGTGCAGCAAGTGTCATGTGTGAGCATATGGATCTGATCTCTGTGCCTCCGCTTTCTTCTGACAGTAGTTGTGTCTTTCAAATTCTTTTTGAAGAAAGGGATATGCTCAAACGCTTCTCGTAGAGTCAGCTGGATGTGAAATCTGTCAATCATCTGATTGCCGAACTCTACCTCTTGGTTCTTTTTGGGGTTTTCTTTTTTAGTCCCCTTCGCTCGGCGAAGCGCCTCTGGGAAGGGGATGGTAGGCGCCTCCTCAGATGGAGGACGAGAAATAGGTTCCTGTGCCGGTGAAGAAGGGGGGTCCATACCAGAATCATCATTCAACACATATGGATCCGCAATTTGAACAGAAACCTTTCCTTTATTCATATTTTTGTTGTTTTCGTTTTTATCACAGTCCAAAGATACAAAATGTGGTGACACCACAACTGGAGGTTCAACAAAAGTAGAAGTGGTGGCCTTAGTACTACCACCGGCACCTGCATCTGCGGCATCAGCACCGCTCTCTGGTTCTACATCAAAAATGGTGGCATCAGGACCACCGTCTTCATCTGGTATCACGACGGCATCAGCACCGTCATCCTGAACTTCATCATCATTAGCGGCATCAGCACCGCTGCTCGGCTCTTCTGGCGCTCCTGGTTCTGCATCTGGTTGTCGCTCAGAAGAGACGCCGCCGGCGGGTATCCTACCGCTCCTAGTAGTAACAAAATCAGCATCATTCACAAAAGAAGACATATCATTCAAATTGTCACTAGGAGAGGCACCCTCTATGAACTCTACCTGCTCAGATTTCCTTTTGAAATTATTAGGGTTTGGTTCGATCTGAGCGGGTATGGCGGCTTTGCCTTTGATTATATCCCTCATTTCCTGCCGGAATTCATCCATTTCTTGCCTAAAGGAGGCTTGCTGTTCGGAAAGCAAGCGGGCAAGATCATCAAGAGCGGGGTTCTCAAAGGAATGGGGCTGAGAACCGGATGAGTTTCCCTGCTGGAAACGAGGCTGCTGCTGGTACTGGGGAGGAGGTTGGTTCTGAAAATGCTGAGGCGGTTGGCGCTGCCTCCACTGCTGTCCCTGATAGTTGGGACGAGGACCACTGTGGTATTGCTGCGGTTGGGCATACTGGGGCTGCTGGTGTTGCTGCTGTGGCTGGCTGTTCTGGTATCCTTGGGCAGGGTTCTGCTGTTGGGAAGAGGATCCACCGTTGCCCCAACGGAATCCGGGGTGATCCCGACGAATTGCGGGCTGAGGGTACCGGTCGTACCAAATCCCATTGACTTCCATCAATGGTTCCTACTCAAAGGAGGGTGGAGGTAGAACTGCCAGTGGTTGCTCCGGCTGATAGACCACCATCTGCGTGTCCGAAGATGGCGGTTGCTCTGGATGGTACTGCAGCAAGGGAACCGACTCTGCCTGAATATGGTTTACCTGACGGTATGAGGCAGAGGCCTGGTTGGGGTTGCTGCTACGGGAAGCAACCTGTGACCTGGGAGGCTGTTGGGAGTGAGATTGGGCCTCCTGAATGCACAACATTTGAGTTTTGAGGTCACTCATGGTTTTGGCAATCTGGTCCATCTGGGCCATGCCTTGATTTTGTTTCTTCTCAAGGATCTCCATGCGGTCCAGCTTTTCACTGATGATGCCCATGTCGGCTGCGGCTGATTCGGCTTGGGCTGCGGCTACCGACACTGAGTTGGGACCGGCATCGATGCGAGCGATCCTCTGAAATGATCCCGCTCCTTGCGGGGGCTTCTGCTGTGTATAGACTCGGGCCTGGGTCATCACTGTGGAGTTTTCTGCCATGCCTTCGTAGATGGCCCAGACGTCGTCCTCTCCCTTGGAGAAATAAGACCCACCGCAAGAGGCGTTCACTAGCCCCTGCAGCTCCGGTGTCAGCCCACAAAAGAAACTCTGAACGAGATTGGGCTTGGAGATATCATGGTGGGGACACCGGTCGATGAGCTCTCTGAATCGATCCCAGGCTTCATGGAACTGTTCATTTGGGATCATGACGAAGTTGCTGATCATGGCTCGAGCTGCATTGGTCCGGCCGAGAGGATAGTATTTCTTCAGGAATACGGTCCGGAGATCTGCCCAAGTGTCGACGAACTGCCCAAGATGTTTGAGCCAATAGGCGGCTCTGTCAACCAAAGAGAATGGAAAGGCGATCATCTTGATTGTGTCCTCGGTCGTCAACCGATCATGGATGGTGCTGCAAATCATCTCAAATTCTTGGAGGTGGAGGTGCGGCTCTTCGGTCGGCAACCCATGGAATTTGGGCAGCAGCTGGATAGTGTGGGGCCGAAGCTCGAAATCTCCGTGGATGGGTGGGAGTCGAATCCATCGGTGAGTGAGGGAGGCAGCTGGGTTGTGCAATTCCCTCATGATAGTCTGTGGCGGTCTCTCGCCGCCTGGATTGTCTCCTCCTGCATCGGGTCCTCCTCCTCCTCCACCAGCACGGTCTTCTCTCATCTGCGCTATCTCACGCATCAGATCACCCATAAATGTCCCCTGGTCTCGGATCTGTCTCTGCATGGTTTCCAGGGATGCTAACAATGAATTGTTGATGGTTGCCTGATCAAATACGAATGGCGGGTGCTCATGATCATCTTCATGCTCGCCTCTGTCCGACATGACTGGATCTTCTGTAAAAGCAAAAGAGGCCATCTCAGGTGCTGTAGAATGATCTGAACTCTGTGATGCACTGAAATCTGAAATAATTGGACTGAGAGAGGGAGAATGGGAAGAATGGTCGAGGGGGAACAGGGCGGACGTATACTCAGGCTCGGAGAGCGGACTCTCCGAGGTAGTCCTAGATGAATAAGGGGGAGTGCGGGATAGCGGTGCCGACAGGGTCGGCCTAAGAGATCTCCGTCCCATCATCTTGATTATTAAGAAGAGTAGAGGGAAGGTAAGAGAAGAAGAAGAAGAATAAGAGTAAGATGCAACAAAATTGCGCACAATTGTGCTGTGTTTTTGATCTTGACCTAAACAAATCTAGCAACCAAACGCAAAGCAAGGGTAAGTTCACCAACTCAACACATGAAGCCGTGAAGGTTCGGCTTTTATCTTTTCAGTTTTAACTTGATTCAGGTATTTATCTTTTAACGAGTCCTTAGAACGCTACGCCTATAGGAGAGAGAGTACTGCCAGAAAAGTATCCCGTACTTATCCTCCTCCTGTGTAACCTGTAGCTTGTGCAGTTGAGGTCCTTGTAACCCTTCCTGGATCCCTACTCAGCCAAAGAATAAGAGAGGAAGCCAATAGGCGAAACTGATACTTCGGAACTCGCTCGCAACGGAATCACCCGTGAGCGTGCAAGAACCTACTCGGACGCAAGACGATGAGACAGACACCCCCGTGAAGGCGTGGCCTATGCTCGATACTTCGGACAAGGTCGATGCTCTCACAATAGAGAGTCACCAATGTTGACCAAGCCCTACTCGTCTACGTACGATAGAAGCGCCAATACTTCGGAAATCCAGGCGATACACAAGGCAGCCACAAGCTGGGTTTTTTGGCTCTAATCCTTACGAAGCGCTCACCTCACTTGGAAGGAGACCTTCCCATGCAACCTGAATACAAGTGAGGGTATTACTCACCCCAAGCAATGAATCCAATTACCTTTTTTATTTTGGTCAAGTTTTCTTTAGCAGTCCCTTTTTTAAATTTTTTTGGTGTTATCGCTTCTTTTGAGTCAATTCAAATAAGCGCCTAACGTTTTTGTATTTTTTCCTTTATCCTACTTTGTCCAAAAACAGAGGGAGAATAGAGTCGGAAAAGCCGTGCAAGTCGACACAAAGATGGAGATCTCACCTTTGTGCCTAAATGATGCGTGCAAAGTAAGAAGACTTACAGTGAATCCCAGCTCTCTCCATGCGGGATGCAAAGCAGAAATTTATAAACCTAAACTACATGCCGGTATGCATACGGAAATCGTCCTAGATTAGGCAACTGCTAGCGTGAAGAACCACAAGTTGATTATCACCTCCCAATCCGAGTGTCCGGTCTTGGCTTACCCCTCCTCTTCTCGACACACTCGAGTTCAGGAGTAGCGCTTGATGGGGCTCGCTCACGGCGCGTGGATCAAAAGTAGATAACCAACTGTTTAATTAGTCTAAGTCCAAATACGCACTATAGGAGCATGTAAAGATAATTAAGTGTTTGGACCTATTCTACTCGAGTCAAGCAGGACCTAGATCTAGGAGCTCAATCCACAAAAGAAAATGAAAAATAAACACAAAACCGGAAAATGACAGCGATGAAAACGCGGCAAAACTGCGGTGAGCCCCCGGGTGAACAAACACCCGGAAATTAGGCCCGAATGTTCAAGTGTCCAAGGTACCTGTATTATTACAATTTAAATGAATCACTCTCTCACAAAAATAAATGCAAGCTAGTCTACCACTCAATCTCACTCCTCCTGCTCTCTACTGCCGGCTTGGCTAAAGAATAGCCGGCTCCGCGTCCCAAGGTTGCTTCGGGTCACCTAGGCGATCCGCCTTGCTCCGCGGTCCCTCGCAAGAAGGCAAGAAAAGAGAATGGTCAGAAAGCTCAATCAAAATATACTAAGAGTGTAAGAGAGGTAAATGCAGCTATGGTAAACACTCAACACACAATCAATAAAGAAATAAACTACTCGCTGTTGCTCCCCGGCAACGGCGCCATTTGATAAACACGGATTTCGACGGTCTTAAGTTCAACACAAAGCGTGAACTCAGTCGCAGTGTCGACCAATCAAAATCCGAATTTAATCAACAATTAACCCACACTAAGATCAATAAATTAGAAACAATGTGGAGTTAAAATTTATTTTTAACTCTGCACAAATGATGTAAAGGGCAAGTATGCAGAGAGTTCGAACACAGGGAGCAAACAGTGTAGCTCAAGCAATTGAATGCCAAAGTGTGTGAGTGTGTGAAGTGTCTACACTAAGCAAGCAAGCAACTACAATTTTTGTGGGTTTTTTAATCTTTAATAATTTTTTTTTAATTTAATTTTTAATTTTGTATTTTGATTTTTAACTTTCTGATTTTTATCTTTTTCTATTTTCTTTTTTTTTATATTGGAAAGTAAAGGCAATATAAGACAAGGCAAAGTGAAATATTTATAAAAATGCACAAAAATGCTCCAAAATTCAGAAAATAAATGTTTTTGGTATTTTTAAGGTTTTTTACTGTTTTTATGATTTTTGGGGATTTTTCAAGATGTTTTTGGTATTTTTAAAGTCTGAAATAAGGCAAACAGTGGAAATAAGGGCTGGCTGTGACAAAAATGCAAGTTAAAAATACCAACCAGTAGCAAAATTGTTTCACACTATTTTTCTAATAAAGAGAACAAAATTAAGAATAAACAGAAGCTGAGTTTGCTATTTTTGGGTTTTTCTACTATTTTATATAATTTTTTGAAGTTTTTGAGTGTTTTTATATTTTTAGTGTTTTTCTTTTGAAATTTTTAATGAATTTTGGACTGACACTAAAAGATGATAAAATAGACACTAGGTGAATTTTTGGGAATTTTTGGAGGTGTTTTGATATTTTTTTGGTATTTTCTAAGGTAGACAGTACACAAAAAGGCTGTTTTTGATTTTTAATAAATAGGAAAATAAAATAAAATCAAAAACTAAATAAATGACGTTAAAGTACACCTATCCAGGCACTTAAATCTATTTTTGTGGAATTCTTGGGCTTGAAAAGATAGATCGAATAAATACAACAAGCCTACAAAAATTAAAAGACTGGCAAGGACCTAAATGCGAATAGTCAAAAGCCCAGGGCTGATCATGCAATTTTCACGCAAAAATTACACTGCATAAAATATTCTTTGAACTAAAGAGTTAATAACAAATCTCGCAAGGGCCTTGCCCGCAAAATAACCACACGCACGTGCTCACGCACGTGCGCCTGGCTGACAAGGTTCGAAATGTAAATGCGGAAACCCTAGGGGGTGTTTAGCAAATGTTACAAAAACTAAAGCACGGCAAATGGAAGTTTAAGTTTCGATTAAATATTACACAAAAATGCCGGGATAGAATTCGCAAAATACCCAGCTAAGAGGGGCGATCCGACGGCTGATGATATTTCACTTATGCCACGTGTCGAAGTCGCAACGGCCCGTACCCCTTCGCATTCGATGGTCACGATCAGATCCTGGCCGACTGATCAAACGGTTGGGGATGGCCCAAGATCCAAGGGCTGCTGTACGCCTGGGAGAGCAACCTTGATCGGACGGCTTTGGGCTAAGGTGGAAGAACGAGTGGATGAACTCGCCCTGTGCGAGTTTGAATTCGTTGCAGAACGCTCCTCCGACCTCCTACGACGCCCAGATCAGCTCCGGAGGTTCCTGGGAGGTCCCCCGACCCGACGACAAAGCCAAAATGGACGGTTGAGGTCCGGTGCTTCGTCGCGAGGTCGGGGACAGAAAGGGGCTCCAGGTTGCGCAATCGCTACAAAACTCGACCCCAGGAGGGGGTCTCTTCGGCCTCTGGGACCTGCAAAAAGAGTTAAGGGAAGCGTGGGCAAAGTGCCACGCCCCTCCTGGCGGCTGGAGAAGGCGAAATGCGATGGGGGAGATGCTCGCCGGAGCAAGCTCCGACGAGGGGAAAACGGAAGTGATCGGATGGTTGCGAAGTGAATCTACAAGGTGGAAAATGATGCTACAGCTACCAGAAATATAAAGAAAACAAGAAAGAGGAAGAAAAACGTACCTCAGAGCAAAGAGCTCGAGGTTTGAACCTCACGGCGGTGCATGGATGATCGGACGGTCGAGGCTCGAACTGGAGCTGCGGCTCGATCGGACGGTGGAGAAGCAAGGAGGAAGAACGGGGAAGAAGGCCGGCGGAGGCGAACTTCCCCGACTCCGATCTCGCTCCTTTGGCGGTGGATGGGCTCCAAAATGGAGCTGCAGCTTCCTGGAAGGTCCCTCTATGGACTGGACGGCTCGGATTCGCCGGAGGGATGTCGAGATGCGGGCGCGAAGGCGGCGGAGCTTCACGCTCCAGGTATCTCCGGCGAGGACTCAAAATGGCCCTCCAGGTGCGTTGACTGCGCTTGGACCTGCAAAATAAGGTGAGAGGTTCCAGGGCAAGTTGCCTGGACCCCGCGGTGGCGACGAGGTGGCGTTGAACGGCGGATGGGAACTCGGCCGGAGTTGCGCTCCGGCGAGGATGGTGGATCGGGCGATACAGGCGATGAGACTTCGAATTTTTTGGGGTTTTTTGATCCTAAGACTAAGACTAAGCTAATGCACGAAAAAGAAAGGGGTGAAATGGCATCCTCGACGGTGTAGACCGGAGAGAAGGGTACCTCGACCGCCGGAGTTGCGGGAGGTGGTGGAGACGCCTCCGACTTCGCGCGCCTTGGCTGAAGGGCTGGCGGTGGAGCTGTCACCTCCACGGAGCTCAGGAGCACGGGAATGGCGCTGAAGGGTGGACCGAAGGTGTTCAACCGTGGAGAGGAAGAGGGGGGTTCGTATTTGAAGTGTGGCGCGGGCGTGACTTCGAGGGAAGATCACGGGCGAATCGAGCAGATATGGGTAGATTTGAGGAGATGGCGATGGAGGTGATGGATCGAGGAGGAGATTTTGTGAAGGAGGCGGCCGCAGAGGATGAGCGGCGTGGCTTCGAAAAAAGGCGCGAGGACAGGGGGAAAACGACGCGCGCCACGGGCTGAGAAGAAGAGGACAGACTGTTGACCCGCCGGTCAACAGTCGCAAGCTCCTGGTTGGTCCACGTGGACCAACCAGGAGAAAGAGAATAAAAAATGTTTTATTAATTCATTTAAAAATAGAAATAAGTCGAATTAAATTAAAGTTATAAAATGAAAATTATTTGTTATTTTATGTAGTATTTTATTATGATTTTTATTTATTTTTATGATACATATTTCTACAAGTTCACTTTTTAGCCTTATATAGGTATATTACCTATGTATTTTAATACTTTTATTTTTATTTTGTATTTTTAATTTATTTATTTGTGTTTATTCTTTTCTAAAATGATAAAATACTGTTATGTATACAAATATATTTTTATTTTTATTTTTCTGATATGTTTTGTATATTAAATAAAATATAAAGGTGTTAAGTATAGGTATAAGTGTATGTATAATACCTATGTATCAACTATTATACAAGTATTTTTATTTGAGTTTTAATGATGTTTATATTCTAATTTAAATGCTCATAATTATTATATGTATTATTTACAACATTATAAAAATCAAAAAATAAATAAATAATGTATATAGAATAAATTGAATATTTTATTCAGTACAAGTGTACAATGAGGGTCCAAAACTCAACTTTCAAACCGTAGCTCCGCCAAATGCGAAACCACCGCCATTGGATAGATTATTTTATTCTATATACATATAAAGGTGAGTACACTGCATTTGGAGTTGTCGTTTGTGAGATACGGGTCTGGGAAGTTGGGATTTTGGATTCTTGTTCAGACCATATCTTTTTGTCTGTACATTATTTTTTTGTGAAATCAATTTTGTATTTTTCTTTATTAATTTATCTACAACTTTCATGTACAAAGTTTCGTTATTTGATGTACAAACAGTGGAACCAAAAATAGGTCCCAAAATGAATAAAGAATGAATAGATTGTATAGGTATTTACATTGTATTTCTGACCTTATCTCCCCCTACTTTATTCCTTGTCGACCTATTCATCCAGATGCCTAGGTCTCGGGGGTTTTGGGTCATAAAATATTTACAATATTTTAGTCTTTTTCTTTTCTTTATTTATTCTATAATTTTGGCCTTAATTACAGTGATTTATACACAATCTGAATGCACATGCATGGATGCTAAGATGATGGTTTTAATGCTATTTACAGGCATTTGCTAGGGTTTTTGGTGCCAAAATGATAGAATAAAGATGATGAAATGTGGATTCATCAGCAGGGCGGCGCGGGGGAGGGGAGGGGGCGGCGCGGGGGAGGGGAGGGTGGCGCGGGGAGCACGGGGAAGGCCCAGGGGAGCACGGGGCGGCCCGGGGGAGGGGAGGGGGCGGCCCAGGACGATCGCGAGCTCGGGGAGGAGCTGGGGATGGCTGGGGCGGAGAGGGAGGAGTAGGAGGTTGGAGGAGGAGGAAGAGGATGGGGGAAGAGGAGGAAGAAGAGGAGGAGGAAGATGGTATCAAAATGACCACTGAACCATTTTTTAAAAAATAATTCCTCTTATGTCCTCAAAGTTAACGTCTGTTTGCAATGTAGATGGATGACAACTAACCTAAGGGGTACAACTGATAAAACGGCAAGAAGTGAGGGGCACAACTGATATTACCAAAAAGATAGGGGCATAACTGATATTGCGATATCTCGGAGGGGCACAAGTGATAAAATCCCTTATATATAACGGATCCTCTATATTATGCAGAGGTCTGTTCACGACCATTGCAAGCTGCTTGATCTTGATCGAGCGGTCCGTACGAAATACCAATATTTGTGAATCCATACCATGGGATTTCGTGCGGACCGCTCGATCTTCACAGTAACCATGAACCTGCAGCAGACTGCAGAAGAACTACTCCCTTATATAATAAGGGGGTCCTCCTCTCATGCATATGCATTCCATTGCATGAGCTTGTTGGAATGGGGTCTACGAAATGGTAGTAGTTATTTTTTTGATGTTAAAAATGCTCTAGAATTGGAAAATAGACTTTTACATTATAAAACTCTTAAAGAAAGTCTCATCCTCGAGACGTAGGGTCTAACGTGTAATTTTAATAAAAAATGGATTGAGACATAAAAATCTTCAAACGAGTGACACCCGTTAAAATCTTAAAGAGAATTGAAGTAGGATTTCGTGATCATACCTTCAAAAAATCTCTGTTTCTATCGTATATCTATCTTAGCTGGCATGTGGCCACTTCAACATTTGACTCTGCCACAAAATCTTAACCAAAGCAATGTCCTTCTGTCACTGTTTTTTAATTGCACGATCTAAAACCTGCACAGGTACCTTAGGGAAAGAAAGATTCGGCTTGACCACTAGGTCCTCATAGTTGATCATGTGTCGAGGATATCAGATATATTTCCGCAAGTTATAATCGTTGAAAACATCATATACACTGACTAAATACAGGAAACGAGTGATTTGTTATGCCACCTTCTCGACATTGGCCAAAATCTTGAAAGGATCAACAAATCGCAGCACCAGCTTTCCCTTGACACCGAACCTATGAATACCCTTCATTAGAGATACTTTCAAAAACATGAAATCTAAGACCTCAAACTAGAGATCTCGATGTGTATGGTTGGTGTAACTCTTATGACATCTCTGCTTAGTCAACAATTTCTTCCTACTCTACAGCTATCGCAGTATCCTCGATGATCTAGGTGGAATAAGCATCTATGTCGCCGACCTTCTGGCAACACAATGTTGCAATACATCTCAGCCCGTATAGGGCCTCAAAAGGAGCCATGCTAATATACCCAAGGGAAGGTGATCCTTCCAAGATCCTTGCCATTCAATGTCACATGCTCGGAGAAGGTCCTCAAGTGTTTGAATTGTCCTCTCTGTCTGTCCATCCATTTATGGATGGTAGGTTGAACTAAGATACAATTCGATTTTTAGGGTCGTCATGAACTCTCACCAATAGTATGATTTAAAACATGGGTCTTTATCGGATACAACCTCTCTGGGAATCCTATGCAAACAAATGACATGTTGGATATATAACTAGGCCAAATCCACCGATATGCAAGTCATGTTGACCAGAATGAAATGTGCAGACTTAGTCGATCTATCCAAAATAACTCAAAAAGCATCATATCCATCCACGTGTGCTAGGTAGTGACATCACAAAATCCATGGAGATACTCTCCTATTTCCATACTAGAATAGGGAGTGTCTATAATAAGCGAAGGGGACATGTGTGCTATGCTTTCACAAATTGGCAAGTAAGGACAAGGCTAACATGTTCTGTGACATCTTTCTTCATCCCCTCCCACCAAAAGTCCTGGTGGAGGTATCAATATAACTTAATGCTTCCTGTGTGGATAAATAATCTAGAATCATGTGCCTCGTCTAAAATGTTTCTTCTCAATTCATCATCACCGTGGACACAAAAACAATCTTCCTTTCATCATCACCGTGGACACAAAAACAATCTTCCTTCCACGTGATGAACTCACAGACTCTAAATCCATCAAGCTCCTACTTCATATATCGATGTGACAAATATTGTAATTTCATAATTGTTTGCTGACAATGTACAATCATGTCAAGCAATTCACTGTAATTGGCGAGTACATTCATGGTTTCTGAGATGATGTCAAGTGGGTACCACTCGCTAAATCCTGTGAGCACATCTTAAGTTTGTAACCATATTATGGTATCCACTATATGCGCTCTCCTTCTCATAGCATCTGCTGCAAAATTTCCTTTCCCCGAATGCTAAGAGATCGTACAGTCGTAACCCGTTAGCAGCTCCATTTATCACCTTTGCCTCATATTCAGCTGGCTCTGATCAAAGATGTAGTTGAAGCTCTTACGATCTGTAAAAATCTACCCTACCAATGATTTGGAGTTGGCAACTGTAGTTTTTGCATTTAAGATATGGCCTCATTATTTATATGATATGTACCCTCAATCTAAGGTATCTGAAGGAAGGGGGAGAATTTGAGTACTAGCCAATCGCTCCTTCGATGTGTGAAAACTCAGCTAGCACTTATCATTCCAGACAAAGTCAATATCTTTCTGAGTAAATCAGGTAAGTGGTAGGGCTAGTCAAAGAAAGCTCCTTACAAAACATTTATAATACCAAACGAAACCTAAGAAGTTGTGTACTTGGTCATCGTCTTAGGCTGCTCCATGTAACGGATAAAAAATTCTATGTATATGGAAGTGGATAATAGTTCTCAACCATATACTGATTCAGCTACTTATAACCAATGCATAATCATATGGATTCATCGTTCTTAGAGAACTAGTACTCCTTGAGGTGGCTTACTGGGATGGATAAATCCCTTCTCTAATAAGTTTTGTAGCTGCACCTTGAGCTCTCTGAGCTCGACAAGTACCATGTAATTTAGAAGGATGGACACAAGTTTTACCTTGGATAACAAAGTGATCTCAAACTCAATATCCTTCTTCGATGACAGTCCAAGTAACTTCTCTGAAATCACATCAAGAAATTCTCGCACAATTCGAACGTCTTCACTCATACGATTCGAGGCAACTTACTCAACAACATAGGCAAGAAAACTTATGCAACTCAGACTTAGAAATTGATGTGCCTTCAAAGTAGAAATGCAGATGACTTTGTTGTTCGTAGTATGCCCATCGAGTTGAAATGCTTGTTTACCTAGAAAAGGAAAAACTACCATCTTCAAGAAGGAATTTAGGAATGCATGATGCAGCTCAAGCCAATCCATGCTCAAGATAACATCGAAATTCTTCAACTGTATTAGTAGAAGGAATGTTCACATCAAGTGACCACCGATCAAACCGCATCTTCAATTGTTTGACATACTATGGATAGCTGCCCCTGAGCCCTCAATGTGGTAAGATGATGGATGGCGTACTTCTAATTTATCCTAATGTGGACACTATGTCGTTTTGCTAAAAAAGAGTGCATGGCTCTCAGATTAAATAAGCAGTGTACGTATAATACCATGCACTGAAATTATACCTCGAGTTATGGCTCCTAAATCCTGAGGCATGAACATATCTCTATAAGCGCAATGCACATTCGAGGAGGCAAGCACCTAGTCAGATCAATGCAACCATGAGCTATAAATCCTATGACTTGAACAAAGAAACATGCATAGATCTCTGAATTAAAAACACAACTCACAATACAAACACAACACACATACAAAGCTAAGCACCATTTCCTTTCCTATAAAAATGTTTTGATTTATCAATTAATATTTTTTTGGCCACTATGACAGGCATTGGAGAGTATTAGAGCTCAAGAAAATGTTGACTTGAAGAATGAAAGTTCTGATGATGCAATCGACGATGGATTGATTGGAATTGAAATGGTTTGCATACATTATTTTTTGTGATAATGTGCATATCATAATTATATACACAAAAATATGATGCTAGGAGGTAGCATGTCAATCGACTGATCTATTATGATGTTGACATGTGCTGGAGTTTCTTTGGAAGATAAAATCGAAATAAAAATTTTGAAACTACATCAAAATAGGAGACAAGCGAGCAACAAGTTGCGCCGCTGGTTCTATTTTAATTGTAAAATCAATCCTTTTAAATACTACATCTATAAATCTAAGAATCGTAATATTGTTGTTCATGACTTTTTGAACCATTTTCAAAAGCTCAACAACTTCTGGTGCTAAGAATCCAGAAATGTCAATTTTTACTGGTATAGAATAAGTAAAATAGTAGGACAGTGTATTATTCCAGTGCTACAAATTTCAATGGCCAGATTTCTAAGTTAGATCTTTTGAAAACAAACGCAGATGATTTGGAGCTATTGATATAGCTGGAGAGTCAAAGCAACATGCTTTAGAATTTTTGCTTTGGATGCAAATCAACGTTAAAATAACACGCTAATGCACACTGTTCAAGGCCATGTTTTGTGATATGCAAGAAATTGTAAATATGCACAGGCTAGGACGAACAAAAAATTCACCTCTTCAAGTGATCTCAAATCATTTCTTGGATGAACAGAAAACTTCCGAAACGGAGAGCGGTCGATCCATCAAAGTGCTTTGGATCAGTGCCGGGCAGAGAGGGGATGGATCATCTGCTGCAGGTGTGTAGGGGTGTAAGAAAATTCTCAAGTTTTAGATTCGCTCAGGTTCCGAACCAAACCTAAAAATCATATATTCGCTCAGGTTCCGAACCAAACCTAAAAATCATATGTTCGCTCAGGTTCGATTCGTTAAAAGCTCGATAAACATACACACAAACATATATATATTTAGAAGTCCTTATCCATAGAAGTGGACCTTATTTTGAGATAAATGGATTTTATCACATGATAAGTGAACGTTGTCTAGAGACAACAGAAAATTTACGGGATAAGTAGGTTTTATCTCGGTATAAACTATCCAAAAATAATAGTCGCATCGTGTATACAACATCCATCATCTATATATGTGTATAGTACTTTTCCCTTCTTTATCTTCAAATCAACAAAACAAGTATAGCCTTTACTTATCGAATATCTCCACATTATTCTTATTCATTATCTCCATCGGAAAAGATATAAAAATATATTATAATTATACTATTTTCAAAGAGACAAATCCTTAAAAATATATTTATACATATCTATCTATATATATATATTTAAAGATGAAGATGAGTTAGATAAAGAAAAAAACTAAATGAATATTTATTCTAATTGTAGACACGCATATAATATTCCATTTCTATTCTTTTCACTCCCTATTATTAGAGAATTCTTAAGTTCAATACTCGCTTAGGTTCGATTCAGATTCGGTTTGAAAAGAAATGAACCGAACATGAACACAAGTTTAAGCTCGATTAAATAAACGAACCGAACCTAAAAAAGTATAAGTTCGCTCATGTTCGGTCCATTTACACCCCTACAGGTGGGAGGGCAGCAGAGTCTGTTGTGGTCGCGTGAGCCGCTCGATCGTGATCGAGCGGTTCGCAGGATTTTGCTTTTTTTGTGGTCCATACCGTGCAAAATCGTGTGAACCGCTCGATCACGATCAATCGGCTCATGCGACCAGAGCAGGCACAACACCACAGGAGAGGATCCTCTCTGAGGCAGAGAACCCTAAACCCTTATCATAGAAAGAGAGAGAGGGAAGGCCAACTGCTCGTGTGAGATTGGAGGAAAGGGAACGGTAAACCTGATAAGTGATGGCATAATCGCAAGTCAATGCAAAATTTTAATGGGCATCTAATGTAATTAGTTGTTTTGTAGGGTTCGTTTTGTCGAGCTGGAGTCTCGACCTGGAGCTTTCTGCCATGATCTATAATCCTCAACATATATAAACAGTGCATGGTGGTTGGGCTGAGGTCACCTGTCATACTAAATTCTGGAAGGAATGGAGCCAAAAGCTCACGTCGCTGAGACATGGCCATCAACGTCCCTCCAATTTGAAGACCCTTATCCCGTGCCCTCGAATTGTGTGGCTCTCTTGGAAACGATGTGATGCTGAGGATAATGACCATATCTGCATGCATTGGAACCACCCTGTGATGAGCAAATATCTCACATGATCGTCCGCCTCACTGGAGCGACAACGACTCCGATGGAGTGCGTGTGGCTCGTATCGTATGAGCTCCTCGTCATCGCGCAGTGGCGCACATCCCAATTGTCCCTCCCTTTCTTAATGTCTGCACTGATGCTTGTTATCTCCTTCACAGGTACCACAGGTTTGTGGATAAAGGCTCCCCTCTCCCTCTCTAGCCTCACATTTTCGTGGCCGGAGAAATTTCGTAATTAGTTGATGCAGACCTCGAGGAGTGGTGTCTTAAAATTAAGGGTTTTTATCAGTTGTGCTCCTATGAGATATTGCAATATCAGTTGTGCTCCTGTCTTATTTAGAATAACAGTTGTGCTCCTACCTTCTTGCGAAATTAACATTTTTGTCTTTTTGTAATATCAGTTATGCTCTTACTTTATCTTAGCAGAAGGGCAGAACTGTGAATTTTACAAGAAGGTAGGGGCACAACTGATATTCCAAAAAAGATAGAGGCATAACTGATATTGCAATATCTCAAAGGGGTACAACTGATAAAAACCCTAAAATTAACGAGCAATGAAGGCCATGTGTAACCACCAACTGGTCTTCCATGCAGCTGCACCGCAGTGTAAATACATGTGTAAAATTGGGGGGAGGTTCCCTATTTTTCCTATATTTTTTATTTTTTTTGAAAAATAAAATTGTGTAAATTCATTATTATATTTCTATATTATGTCATTCAAGTTTCGTGAGAAACATATATTCTTACGGTCTCCATCCAGAAAGAGCTGATTAGAAAAATCCCACTACCGTTAAAAAATGACTGTCTAAATGGAGGTCGTAGAAATCTTTATTTCTCACGAAACTTGAATGACATAATATAGGGATATAGTGATGAATGTCCACAGTTTTATTTTTCAAAAAAAAAAATAAAAAATATACGAGGAAAATGAAATGGGGGAGCTTAGTTAGTTACCCCAAAGGGACAGCCCCATTTTTCCCTAAATATATATACTCTCTTATATGTCAAAACCTCGGTGTAAGAAGAACATTATCTCGAGAAAAACTACATCATTCATTATCTCCGTGACTACGAAAGATAAGCTTTACTTATTCATTACCAATTTTCTTTAACAATGTAAGTGATTGAGGATGTTGAAAATATAAATGTTGAAACTATAAAATCCCAAAGGAGCGTTCGTTTAGGGCCTGTTCGGTAGGAGAATAAGCATGAATAAGGATGGAGAATAAGGGGAATAATGTGAAATAAAGGTAGGTAAGGTGGGATAAAGATAGGAATAAGAGTGAAATAAGATGGAATAATGGGGAATAGTCGTACCACTGGGAACTGTGTCGGGAGGAGAATTGACCCCTTATTCCAGAGCTTATCCCTCCTATTCCTCAAAATTTCCATCCCTTTATAGACGAGCATCATTCTGGTCTTGAAGTCAACATGAGGATTAAGTTTTGGCCCAATATCCATTCATTATTAGCCTCTCCTAATATGAAAATACAAATAACTCTTATTTACCTAAGAAATTTATCTAAAATAACTACCTTGTCTTTCTTTTACAATCGAACGGAGAATAGCAAATAACCATCATTTATCCCTCTTATCCTTCATTATTCTCTTCCTCTAGTTAAACAAAAACGATGGATAAAAGCAAATAACAACCTTCCGCAGGAGCTCTGCCCTATCACCGTTTTTGTAATTGGATCGCAAACAGGTTGGTGCTTCAAAGCATATTTATATAAGGAGTGATTTGACAACTCGTTGGTATATCTTCTAATCTTGAATTTATAATAAAGAATATTAATCATTATAAAATTACTTCTGTTTCTTGAAATTCACAACGAATAGCATATATAGAGACTTGTAGAAAGCGCATGTGGGTTATTCCCACAAGACTCGTAACGATATTATAAAAAAATATTATTTGTTATAAATTTATCATTGCTTGCAATTTTATAACATTATTTAAAGACAACTATATGTTGGCTATTAGTTAGCATTTGTATTGCTATCCTATCAATGATTCAAAGATTTTAAAGAAGTTAACAAATAATCATTGTTATCTGATAAATTACCTACAAAAATACCAACGAATCAATACCAAATTGATTCTCAATTTAAAAAAATAAAAATGATATAGAATGAATAATATTTATTGTTATAAATTAACATCTAAAGATATGACAACAAATCATCTAATTATTCGTTGTTATAATATATTTTTCTGTAGTGCTTTTTGGAAAACTTTGTAGTATATGATTGAAAATGTAAGAGATGTAGAAAGGCAAATTTAAATATATGGGAAAGGAAAATAGAGAGAGTAGATTGGGTTGGATTTTGCATGTCACCCTCGTACATTGAAAATGTGATAGGTTGGGTTTAAACAGAGATGTTTGGATGGTAGGGGGTTGTATAGGGTTAGAATGATAAATGTGATGCGATGTCACATTGATTATGTATTGTATTAACTTTTCTTATTATTATAATATATTTTTTATGTTAATTTTTTAATTTGGATGCGGTTAAAAAAATTATAACAAAGAAATTGTGAGGTTCATATAACTAATTTCAACCCATGAATATATAGGTTGAGCTAGGGATATGTTAGGTTACCCTGTGGTAACCTGGCTACCAAACAGATCCTAAAAATCATCGGATGTAGATTAGAAAAGAGCTTCAACCAAAATGGCAAGAAAACAATAAAGCATATTATGATAGATATTGAAATCTCGTAATTTCATAGATATTCAGGTAAAAAGCCGACATATCACAATGATTTGGTCATTTATTTAGTCGCCTTAAATGTACCACTTTTCCCTCGATATATATCCACATCATTCAGGCTCCTCAAGATGGATACATGTACTAACATCTACTGTTTAAAAAAAAGATCACATCATTCATGAGAGGGGTGTTGTAGACGGATAATAAAAAGGATAAATAAATTGAGTACAACACTTCGCCAAATAAGGGAAACAACGAAACATTAACAACATTGCCACGGGTTGATGAGAAAGTGTCAAACTAGTCCCATATAGTAGCAAAATTGTTTTAAAGGAGGATAATCATTAAAGATCTATTCAACACCTCACCATGCCAAACCTTTAGATGGCATAGGTGGTGCATTCGGCCTTCAACCTTGGTCCTTTAAGACTACGATATTAGCTATAGAGTTCCCCATACCTCGAAAGAGAGCAAATGGCAATTGTTAGCGTAAAACTCACTCGAGTAACAAGGCGGAAGAGAAGAAAGAAATATTTTAAATGAGATTATGGGTTTCTATAATGAAAAATAAGGTAATGTCGCATCTGACCTACCAAAAAAACAACCAGTCCGAAGCGATTTTGGATTTCCCACATGAGTGGAATGCATCGAGTTTCGAGTTCAAGAGAACTAAACTCAAGTACAAGAACTGTAATCGGACAGGCGCCAAATATACGATATATGGTCTCAAGGCTCCTTCGTAAAAATATCTATGATCGCTTTTCCCTAATGCAATCTATGTAGTATCGTGAAAAAATGATCAATCAAATAAGATGCAGTATTTTAATTTTAATTTTGCTTTGTTAAGTCCAATGATAAACGTGAAGAGGCAATTTTAAACACTAGGAGTACTAGCTAATAGGCAACTCACTACATGTAACATGTTAGGTATTTTTTCTCTTTTCGATCATTTTTGTAATTTCTATGATTTTTATATTTTATATTATTTTCATGTTTTGGGGTTATACCAATATATAGAAATATACATTGTTTTCTTCGGAACATATCAATAGATTTCTCATTTGATAATTTTCCAATAATATTAATCATATACTTTTCAAAAATATATATTAATATATAGAATTTGTGTCTTACTTCATAAACAAGATGATAATGCATGGAATTCATTATGATCCCATTTTATCTAATGAATGAGCTCTGTCTCCCAGTTTATCAAGTATGGCCCCGTATGATTCCTTTGGGAGATCATACTTCTTATACACCTTCATATGTACACCAACTCGCCCATATATGGACATTGGTTAGGCCTTCAACCTATTGGTATGTCTAATGTGCACTGATGGGCGACCCCCGAGCGAACGAGGTAAAGATACTAAATAGGTCGTTGCGACCTCTATCACTCAGAGTCACTCAATCAAGAAAAATATCGAACCGCGAAAGAAATCAAAGATCAAAACACGAAGCGCGGTCCTAGCTATGGGATTAACCTGGTATAGCTCCCAGGGTCGAACACAAGGAGCACGGGTTGGCCTAGGGCCTACGAAGTAGTAAAAAAGAAAATAAAAGGAAAAACAAGGATTTTTAATGGTTTTTAATAATTTTTATATTTTTTTGGATTTTTGAATTATAAAGAAAATAAAAGAAAGTAAAATCAAGCCAACTTAAGCAATTTATTTAACACACCAAAAATTAAGCAAAAATTAAAGAAAAATTGTTTTTATGTTTTTTAGGTTTTTAAGTGTTTTTGGTGATTTTTTGGTAATTTTCTAATGTTTATTTTATTTTATAAAAATCAAACAGTGCTCAAAGGCCTAGGTACTGTCCAGCAAGGCTTGAAACCCAAAAATAAAATATTTATGGATCTCAACAAGCCCTGGAGGTAATTTTCCTGTAATCTAGAAAGAATAAGGAAAATTTGGGCACCTAAATTATTGTTTTTGGATTTTTATATTATTTGTTATAATTTTTATGAGTTTTTAGGGGTTTTTAGATTTTTAGGGTTTTTAAGCACTGAAAAATAGCCAAAATTGGCTAGAAAATCAAACAACACACAAGAAACAGTAACTAATTTTTTTGGAATTTTTGAAGGTGTTTTTATATTTTTTTGGTATTTTTAAACCTAGACAGTAGCTAAAAAGGAAGTTTTTGAATTTTTAAAAATACTAAATGAAATCAAAAATGTCCTCAAAAATTCTCAAAAATCCAACAACATGGCAGGAGCCATGTGTCAAATTTTCATCGAATTTGGAGGTGGTTTGATATTTATTCAAAAATCAAAGAGGGGGCACTGTGCACAGGGACGTAAGTGCAAATACCCAAAGTTCTGGGGGCCAAGGTGCAAAAATCCCAGCTAAACACGCGCGTGGCGCGTGCCTGGGGCACTCAGGGGCCTTTTGGTAATAAAAACCAAGTTCCTGGACCTTTTGGTAACTCGTACCAAAAGTCCAGGGGCTTGGATGCAAAAATCCCACTAAAATCCGCACATGCGTGAATAAAATGCTCACAGGGGCATAAATGCAATTACCAAAAAGTTATCATTCATTCACTAACCCAACAGAACTACAGGATAAAAGACGCAAATATCCCAAACAAGCACGTGGCGACGCACGTGAGATCACATACACAGGGGTATAAATGCGAAAATAAACAAGTCCAAGGTCCACAGTGCAAATTACCCTACGCAAATAAAGTTACTAAAATATTTACAGGACTACGACGAAAAAAGACAAACTAAGAGGGGGCCCTAAGTAATTTACCCTTTTATTAATGTCGAGGGGCGGATGCGCGACGCGTGGCGGATCGAACGGCTGGATTGACGCGCCGCACACCAAAGGGGAACCTCGACGCGATCCGACGGCTGGAGTACGCCCACGTGGAAGATCTAACCGCTGTGGCACGTCGTGGGGTTGCGAAGCAGTCCTAGCTCGGATCGGATGGCTGAGGTAAAGCCACGTGCTCGATCGGATGGTTGAGTGGGTGGTGGCTTCACCTCGCTGACTCAACGGTGGTGATCGACCCTCTGGAGATCTGATGGTCCGTGCGGCTCCGTAGATGAACGGGCGTGATGAGAACTGGAGCTCGAGGCCGATCTGACGGTCGGGGAGGATGGTGGAAGAACTGGCTGCCGGCGAGCTTCGCCGACCCCCTGCGTGCACTGTAGTCCTCGTCGACCGCTCCTAAGGTGCGGAGAAGCTTCCCCTTGAAGCTCCGCACCCGATGCAATGCTCCGATGGAGGCGAGGAACTCAAGAGAGCTCCGGCGACGTCGAAGAACGGGAGCTACTGTGCTCTGAAGCTCCGACCTCCAGATGAGGTCGATAGACCTGAAGACCTGCACAGAAAGAAAGAGGGGTCGAGGGCAAACTGCCTCGACCCGTCAGAGCGGGCGGAAAGTGAACGGTGAGGCGGAGTGGAGGGTCTCCGGTGAGCGGCGGAGGGAGGAGACCCGTAACCCTGCTCCGGGACGAGCCAGGGGGAATGGAGGGGCGGAGCAGGTGGCGAGGAGTTAGACGAAGGTGGTGGGCTGGTCGGATGGTGAAATGCGTGGACGGAGACGACTGGCGGAGGCGGCGGAGCTACACTACCGGAAATGGAAAAATCTAACGCTACGCTAATCTACGGCCTAACTAAGTTACCTGATGGCTGCTGTCGACTGGGCTGGAGCCAAGGAGGCTCCCGGTCGTTGCCTCAAGGGGTCGTCGAGCTCCCCGAGGCTTAGGCGCGCTCGCGGCTGCGCACGGCGGCGATTACCACCGGATCAATGGAATCCGTCCAACTCAGGCCTCGCTTCCACTCCAAAACACTCGCCTGTCACTCGGGTGGTCTGGAGGAGCTCCTTGGCGGCGAGCAGGGGTCCAGAGATAGCATGATTAGGTCGCCGGAGACGACACTAAATAGTGTGGGAGGTCCGAGAAGGAAGAGGTCGGGCGGGCAGCACGGATCTCGGATCCTCCAAACCCACCCCGGGCGAGGATCCTAGATGATCGGAGAGCAATCGGAGCCCGGGGTTTGGGTAGATGGCGGCCGGGTTAGGCGGGTGGAAAATATTGAAATCGGGTCGGGCGCAACATACCCGGCTCTGGTGGTCCTGGGGGGAGAGTTGACCGAGGGTCAATAATCCCCCGTGGACCAATCAGAGCCCGCCATGCAATAAACTTTTATTTGATTTTTTTGGGCCTTTAATTGGCCGAATTTTCAAAAACTTAAAACACAAAATATTTTTATTTTAATTTTTCCTATTTTTTTGTGATTTTTAATTAATTTTTGGGAATAAAAATAAAGTATATACAATATAGGTCTATACATAGGTATATATACAATATATGATTTTTGATTTTTGATTTTTAATTAGTTATTTTTATACATTTTTATTCCTATTTTATATTTTATTTATTTATAGGATAAAATGAGGAATAAAAGTCTATTTTTATTTTATTTTTATTAATTATATACATAGGTGAAATAAATAGTTATTTACAACTATATACAAGGTATATGTACACATATTTTTGTATTTTTAATTTTGTAATTTTTATTTGATTTTTGTTTTATTTCTTTTTATTTATTTTATGTACAATATATACCAGAGAATATTTACAAAAAGTTTTGGAAAATAATTTTATTTATTTACAAGGTGAAATAAATAAGGATAATGGACTTATGTACATAGTGAAGGGGTCTTTTTGGTCTTTTTAATTTTTGAATTTTTATTTTGTTTTTAATGGCTTCTAAATATATACAAAATATATACAAACATATTTTTGGATGAGGAAAATATTATTTATTTATTTACATAAAATATGTACACATGAGCCCCTATCTCCCTCTACTTGGCTTTTATGCGGTCAGGCCCATGCTGAGCCCTCCCTTGGGTTAGGTTGCTCAATATTTATTCTAAATATTTCCCTCTTTTTCTTTTTCATCTTTATTCTTTTATTTTTGCACAAAAACATGCTAATTATCTATATTTACAAACATGCATGCTTTTGCTAACTTTTCCTATTTACACATATCTACATGCATTTGCATAGGTTTTTGTAGCTAAAATATAAGAATAAAGAGTGATGAATGGGTATTCATCATGCACAATCAAGCATATAGACATATATCTCAGTTTTATGGATTTTATATTTGATATCTTATGTCTTTCAATTTTAATTTTTTTAATATTAGAAGTTTTAATCAAAATTTAAGTATTTTGTATTCTGAAGCCTTAAACCTAAGCCCTATAAGGTTCCTCTTAGAAATTAGGTGGATTAAGATCTTAGTCAAGCTCCATTTCTTAATTTGATTCCAGGCTAGTTTAAATGTCAACTATCATCCAGAAAAACTATATACATATGTACAAAAAGATGCATATTTACACACTATTTTACAATCATGCAAAATTTTTGAAAAATGTTTTGAAATCATGAATGATGATGCATGAAGTGCAAGTTTTGCAAAAAGATATTTTACACACATTTACACAAGATTTTTGCAAACTTTTGTTTTTCAAAACATTTTGGAAAAATTTTGTACTATATACATAATTTTGATACAAAAATATTTACACAAGCTTTACACACAAAAGATTTTTGAAATCATTTTTACAAAAATAATTTGTACACTAGCTATGTATGTGCAAATAAAAGAAGATTATGTACATGAAAAATTTTAAAATTTTTTTAATTTTTGTGGTTTTTAGCCATTTTTATTTATTAACACACTCACACAAAGTACGAGTTATGGCTAAAGTATATATGAAATATATACACATCCCCCTATACTTAGCTCGAACGATGTCCTCGGAGTCAAGAGCGATGAAGAAGACATAACTCGTGCTTTGTATAGGGAAGTGAAAAGGAAGGCTATACAAAAGGAGAATGAAAAGTCAAAAGGGACTCGGGTCTTCCCCCTATACTTAGGATCAAGTAATCCTAAGTATAGCAGGCTGTATACTAAGGGAAAACCGAGTGGAGAATGTACAGGGTCTACCCCCCCTATGCTTAGGGTAAGATATGCCTAAGTATAGGCAGCAAAACAGGGGTAGACAGAAACAAAAGAAATTGACGAATATCTACAAGATGGAGGGCATCACTCCCCCTATACTTAAGGTGGAGAACCTTAAGTATAGGCAACACAACAGAAGTGATGGAACAGAACGAAGAATAACCCGGTGTTTTCACCCCCCTATACTTAGGATGAGCAATATCCTAAGTATAGCAGAGATAATCCTAAGCGAGACCTGGCGTGAAAACAAGAACGGAAGAAAGAAGGATCAAAATAAGACGAAACACGTATATACAAAAGAATACAATGTTGAGGTGCCTCTCAACAAGCGCTAGATTTTACGCCCCTAGCTGGGCGCAAAGGTTAGGATAATGCAGTATCAAGGTTCAAGATGGCATCGGTAAGGCGAATGCCGTACTGTCGTCGCAGTCTCGGTGTGAGAACAACGACGAACTCAACAGTGTAAAGTATGACACCCAGGTATGCAATCAAGCGGGTGTCTGCTACCGGCCAAAGATATGGAAATAAGTGATCGGGATCCGGTAGTACAAAGGAAATCATCGGCTCTGGTTCAGACTGGAGTAGAAATGTGGAGCCGAAGAAATCAAACGTGGAGAAGGATGGATCAGTTAGAGAATCCTCCACGTCAATCACCGTCTCAAAAAGATGTGGAAGGTCAGGATCAGGAGACTCTCTAAGAAGACTGATATCCGATGAATGAAATGGAAGAAGATCAGGCAGATCATCGAATATCTCCAGGATAGGCTCATCCTCGCGAGGGTCGTCGAGGTGAGAAGAATCAGAATCAGAATGATCTAAGGACTCGGTTTCGTGTTCCGCCAGATCGGAAACACTCTCAGTATGTGAAACCGAGTACTCATCGAGTGCGGCATCCTCCCGCAGATAACCCTCGGAGATGGATGCAAGATCAGAAGTGAGAAGAAGAGGATCATGATCTAGATGGGCATCTGCGCTGCTATCAAGTATCCACTCAGTGCACCAGGCTGCATCATCATCTGAAGTGTAAGTCTCGGCAATCTGGAAGCAGGAGAAGGTACTAGTCAACACCGCGGAAGTGGCAAAGTGTCTGCAGCTGATCCTCGCTCTGCGGCTATGCTGGCTGTCAGCTGGTCCTCGGGAAGCGTATCTCTCTCAACAAAGTGGAGGACCAAAGGCTCGAGGATGGGACTCTCTATGTCTGTACTCTCAAAGTGTTGTCCCTCCTCAAGCTGTGGCTGCCGGGCTGAGTCCTAGTGACTGTCTGCATCCAAGAAGTGTCTCTGCAGAAAGGAGACTGACTCCTCCGGGACTGGAATCTGAAGTGTCTGAATCAACGGCTGCAAAAGCTGGGGCTCCTCCGGTTCTTGGAGTATCAGAAGATCTGATATCCAAGACTCGTCAACAGGGAACTCTGGGGCTGACTCGAACTCCAACTGGAAGGCCAACGGGAACTCAAGTAGACTCTGGGTCCGAACCTCTGCTATCGCGGTCATCTCCTCTGTCAATGGTGCGTCATCATCCAAATCCTCGGGCTGGTGTGTAGAAACTGTCTCATCATGCAAAGTGACACACCGCACTGGTACCGCATCGTCCGCATGTGTTGTCCCGACCATGGCCTCTCGCGAAGAAGATCTCTGTGACAGTAACCTCGAGATGGTATCCAGGACGTGAATGTCGGAACTGCGGTGTGAACCGCCACATGTGGTAATCACCAGTGCTATCTGCTCTGCGGTCATCCCCCGCATGGAGATCTCTATCAAGTCTGTAAGTGGAAGTCCGTGCTCAGGGAATCTCCTCAAGAGGTCAAGAAACCTCGGCCATGCCTCGTGCAATGGTTCCTGGGGGTCAACTGAAAAGTCCATGATCAAAGACCGCATAAACTCTGCTCTACGTGGAGGGAAGTATCTCTGTAGAAACTCTCGGCGTAACTCTCCCCACGTCTCGAATGTCCTCCCCAATCGTCGGTGCCATCTCATGGCTCTGTCGTGAAGCGTAAATGGGAAGGTCCGGCTCATCAGCTCATCTGCAGTGACATCTGAATATCTCTGTGCTCTACAAAACTCCTCGAAAGCTGACAGGTGAAGATAAGGCTCTTCGTGCGCCTCTCCTGAAAATGTCAGCAGTCGCTGAATGTAATCCAAATCCAAGATGAATGGACCTAGTGTAGAAGCTGACTGAGCTCCATGTGCTATCTGCTCCTCCATCCTTCTGGAATAGGATCTATCTGCTACTCTCCACTGCTCTCTCGGGTCACCAACGGAGTGCACTCTCAATTCAGCAACAACATCGTCCGGGTCTCGTGTCTGCTCTAGCTGGTATCCTCGGACGTCTATCACAGCATGCCCAGAGTGATAAGATGAAAGGGAGGGAGGGAGCGGGAGGTTGGTCGGAGATCCGACCTCCCTGGAAGGTGGACTGGAGTGATGGTCAGAAGACGGAGAAGAAGCCGTAAGAGTCGGCTCAAAGTGAGGGGGATCCATCATCCAGGGGTAAAGGAGAAGAGAAATGAAGGGAGGTGAGGGAGGGGAACAAGATCGAAGGGATCTGGCAATCAAACAAGATGAACAAGCAAACCCCCAATTCACTTACGCACACAGAGCTGAAGACCGAAGGGATCGGTCAATTATCTTGTCAATTTTATTTTTAGGTGATCATCCAGTCTATCAGAGCGATTACGTGAGGTAAATAGGTGTCCAAATCTCTCTCAACCGACTGTCCCGTACTGAAAGCCGGTAATCAGTCAAGAAAAGATCGGAGGCTCTATCCTAATGTGCGGATCACTCTCTCGCTCATCCAAACCAGACAAGGAGGGGGTTACTCTCCCCAAGACAGATTTTCAGTGAAGTGTCTTTTAGGTCAAGTATGATTAGCAGTCCCGATTTTATTGTTTTTGTTTTTAGATATTTTTCAATAAAAAGAAACGCCTAACGAATTTTTCGGTTCTCCTGATTATTAAGTCAAAAACAGGGGGGAGAAGTCGAAAAAGCCGATGCACGAGAAATCAATGATGCATGCAAAGTCAGAAATGCGTACCTTGCTCCAGCTCTCTACATGCAAAATGATCCGCGCATAAAATAAAGACAGAAATGTAAACTAAGCTATATGATGCAACGGTGAAAGCCGAGTCCTAGACGAGCAACTTCTAGCGAAGAACCGTCTAACCGGTCACCGACCTCCAAGCCAAAGGGTCCGGTCTTGGCTCGTCCCTCCCCTGCCCGACAAATCGGGGGTAGGAGTAAGCGCTTTACAGGACGAGCTACGGCACGTAGGCTACGGGGGCTAGCGAGTCGGTCATTTTTATTATTTATTTTAAGTAGGTCCAATACGGTCTATAGGAACAGATAAGCCTTAGGTGTGTGGATCCTACTTAATTACGTCACAGTCACCAGAAAGTCCTAAGTCTAGGGGCTCGAGCAAAAACCGCGAAAAATCCGAAAAATGACAGTAAGAAAAGAAAAAGAAATCCGCGTGAAAAGCCGCGAAAAAGCCGCAGGTCCTAATGGGTCCCCCGAGCACACCGGTGCTCGGCGAAACAGACCCGCTACGGTCTAAGTGTCCAAACAGTCTCAGAAGTCCTGTATTATTACAATAATGAATAAATGAAAGAAAACTATCCTAATGCCTCGCCCACTCACTCTCTCTCTCTCGCTCTCTCGTGCGGCTTCGTAGAGAAAGAAGCCGCCTCCGAACTCCGCGGCTGCACCAGCTCCTCGAAAGTCGCCTCCGCGGTCCTCGGGCCCTCGCAAGAAAGACAGAAAAGTGGTCAGACCAATAAACAATAATCAAATAATGAATGAAAATAAAAGCAAGGGTATATGTGCAAAAATGGAAATAAAATAAACACTCGATAAAAAACAAAAATAAAAATAAAAGAAAATCAAAATAAAACAAAAATAAAACAAAAAGAAACTAGATACAAAAGCCGCGAAAAAGCCGCGAGCTCCGAAGAGCCGTGAAAAGCCGCGAAAATAAAAACGAAAATAAAAACAAAAATACTACTAAGCTGTGCTCCCCGGCAACGGCGCCATTCTGATGGGCGACCCCCGAGCGAACGAGGTAAAGGTACTAAATAGGTCGTTGCGACCTCTATCACTCAGAGTCACTCAATCAAGAAAAATATCGAACCGCGAAAGAAATCAAAGATCAAAACACGAAGCGCGGTCCTAGCTATGGGATTAACCTGGTATAGCTCCCAGGGTCGAACACAAGGAGCACGGGTTGGCCTAGGGCCTACGAAGTAGTAAAAAAGAAAATAAAAGGAAAAACAAGGATTTTTAATGGTTTTTAATAATTTTTATATTTTTTTGGATTTTTGAATTATAAAGAAAATAAAAGAAAGTAAAATCAAGCCAACTTAAGCAATTTATTTAACACACCAAAAATTAAGCAAAAATTAAAGAAAAATTGTTTTTATGTTTTTTAGGTTTTTAAGTGTTTTTGGTGATTTTTTGGTAATTTTCTAATGTTTATTTTATTTTATAAAAATCAAACAGTGCTCAAAGGCCTAGGTACTGTCCAGCAAGGCTTGAAACCCAAAAATAAAATATTTATGGATCTCAACAAGCCCTGGAGGTAATTTTCCTGTAATCTAGAAAGAATAAGGAAAATTTGGGCACCTAAATTATTGTTTTTGGATTTTTATATTATTTGTTATAATTTTTATGAGTTTTTAGGGGTTTTTAGATTTTTAGGGTTTTTAAGCACTGAAAAATAGCCAAAATTGGCTAGAAAATCAAACAACACACAAGAAACAGTAACTAATTTTTTTGGAATTTTTGAAGGTGTTTTTATATTTTTTTGGTATTTTTAAACCTAGACAGTAGCTAAAAAGGAAGTTTTTGAATTTTTAAAAATACTAAATGAAATTAAAAATGTCCTCAAAAATTCTCAAAAATCCAACAACATGGCAGGAGCCATGTGTCAAATTTTCATCGAATTTGGAGGTGGTTTGATATTTATTCAAAAATCAAAGAGGGGGCACTGTGCACAGGGACGTAAGTGCAAATACCCAAAGTTCTGGGGGCCAAGGTGCAAAAATCCCAGCTAAACACGCGCGTGGCGCGTGCCTGGGGCACTCAGGGGCCTTTTGGTAATAAAAACCAAGTTCCTGGACCTTTTGGTAACTCGTACCAAAAGTCCAGGGGCTTGGATGCAAAAATCCCACTAAAATCCGCACATGCGTGAATAAAATGCTCACAGGGGCATAAATGCAATTACCAAAAAGTTATCATTCATTCACTAACCCAACAGAACTACAGGATAAAAGACGCAAATATCCCAAACAAGCACGTGGCGACGCACGTGAGATCACATACACAGGGGTATAAATGCGAAAATAAACAAGTCCAAGGTCCACAGTGCAAATTACCCTACGCAAATAAAGTTACTAAAATATTTACAGGACTACGACGAAAAAAGACAAACTAAGAGGGGGCCCTAAGTAATTTACCCTTTTATTAATGTCGAGGGGCGGATGCGCGACGCGTGGCGGATCGAACGGCTGGATTGACGCGCCGCACACCAAAGGGGAACCTCGACGCGATCCGACGGCTGGAGTACGCCCACGTGGAAGATCTAACCGCTGTGGCACGTCGTGGGGTTGCGAAGCAGTCCTAGCTCGGATCGGATGGCTGAGGTAAAGCCACGTGCTCGATCGGATGGCTGAGTGGGTGGTGGCTTCACCTCGCTGACTCAACGGTGGTGATCGACCCTCTGGAGATCTGATGGTCCGTGCGGCTCCGTAGATGAACGGGCGTGATGAGAACTGGAGCTCGAGGCCGATCTGACGGTCGGGGAGGATGGTGGAAGAACTGGCTGCCGGCGAGCTTCGCCGACCCCCTGCGTGCACTGTAGTCCTCGTCGACCGCTCCTAAGGTGCGGAGAAGCTTCCCCTTGAAGCTCCGCACCCGATGCAATGCTCCGATGGAGGCGA
Organism: Ottelia alismoides; assembly: GCA_037367405.1. NCBI lineage: Eukaryota > Viridiplantae > Streptophyta > Magnoliopsida > Alismatales > Hydrocharitaceae > Ottelia > Ottelia alismoides. The sequence continues at coordinate 188,574 of JAZKJV010011309.1, forward strand.
GGAACTCAGGAGAGCTCCGGCGACGTCGAAGAACGGGAGCTACTGTGCTCTGAAGCTCCGACCTCCAGATGAGGTCGATAGACCTGAAGACCTGCACAGAAAGAAAGAGGGGTCGAGGGCAAACTGCCTCGACCCGTCAGAGCGGGCGGAAAGTGAACGGTGAGGCGGAGTGGAGGGTCTCCGGCGAGCGGCGGAGGGAGGAGACCCGTAACCCTGCTCCGGGACGAGCCAGGGGGAATGGAGGGGCGGAGCAGGTGGCGAGGAGTTAGACGAAGGTGGTGGGCTGGTCGGATGGTGAAATGCGTGGACGGAGACGACTGGCGGAGGCGGCGGAGCTACACTATCGGAAATGGAAAAATCTAACGCTACGCTAATCTACGGCCTAACTAAGTTACCTGATGGCTGCTGTCGACTGGGCTGGAGCCAAGGAGGCTCCCGGTCGTTGCCTCAAGGGGTCGTCGAGCTCCCCGAGGCTCAGGCGCGCTCGCGGCTGCGCACGGCGGCGATTACCACCGGATCAATGGAATCCGTCCAACTCAGGCCTCGCTTCCACTCCAAAACACTCGCCTGTCACTCGGGTGGTCTGGAGGAGCTCCTTGGCGACGAGCAGGGGTCCAGAGATAGCGTGATTAGGTCGCCGGAGACGACACTAAATAGTGTGGGAGGTCCGAGAAGGAAGAGGTCGGGCGGGCAGCACGGATCTCGGATCCTCCAAACCCACCCCGGGCGAGGATCCTAGATGATCGGAGAGCAATCGGAGCCCGGGGTTTGGGTAGATGGCGGCCGGGTTAGGCGGGTGGAAAATATTGAAATCGGGTCGGGCGCAACATACCCGGCTCTGGTGGTCCTGGGGGGAGAGTTGACCGAGGGTCAATAATCCCCCGTGGACCAATCAGAGCCCGCCATGCAATAAACTTTTATTTGATTTTTTTGGGCCTTTAATTGGCCGAATTTTCAAAAACTTAAAACACAAAATATTTTTATTTTAATTTTTCCTATTTTTTTGTGATTTTTAATTAATTTTTGGGAATAAAAATAAAGTATATACAATATAGGTCTATACATAGGTATATATACAATATATGATTTTTGATTTTTGATTTTTAATTAGTTATTTTTATACATTTTTATTCCTATTTTATATTTTATTTATTTATAGGATAAAATGAGGAATAAAAGGATATTTTTATTTTATTTTTATTAATTATATACATAGGTGAAATAAATAGTTATTTACAACTATATACAAGGTATATGTACACATATTTTTGTATTTTTAATTTTGTAATTTTTATTTGATTTTTGTTTTGTTTCTTTTTATTTATTTTATGTACAATATATACCAGAGAATATTTACAAAAAGTTTTGGAAAATAATTTTATTTATTTACAAGGTGAAATAAATAAGGATGATGGACTTATGTACATAGTGAAGGGGTCTTTTTGGTCTTTTTAATTTTTGAATTTTTATTTTGTTTTTAATGGCTTCTAAATATATACAAAATATATACAAACATATTTTTGAATGAGGAAAATATTATTTATTTATTTACATAAAATATGTACACATGAGCCCCTATCTCCCTCTACTTGGCTTTTATGCGGTCAGGCCCATGCTGAGCCCTCCCTTGGGTTAGGTTGCTCAATATTTATTCTAAATATTTCCCTCTTTTTCTTTTTCATCTTTATTCTTTTATTTTTGCACAAAAACATGCTAATTATCTATATTTACAAACATGCATGCTTTTGCTAACTTTTCCTATTTACACATATCTACATGCATTTGCATAGGTTTTTGTAGCTAAAATATAAGAATAAAGAGTGATGAATGGGTATTCATCATGCACAATCAAGCATATAGACGTATATCTCAGTTTTATGGATTTTATATTTGATATCTTATGTCTTTCAATTTTAATTTTTTTAATATTAGAAGTTTTAATCAAAATTTAAGTATTTTGTATTCTGAAAATACTAGTACAATAGAGTTTTTATATTAAATGCATGTGCCAAAAATAAAAGGGGAAATATTTTTTATTTTCAATATTCTGAAACATTTTTATGAAAGTTTATGTATTTTTATATGATTGAAGGCTTATTTCAAAATAATTGCATAAATAGGATCATGCGATGTTTAATTACCTTAAGAATAATAAATCATGATGATTGATGTTGTAATACTGTTTAAGGTATATATTATTATTTTTTCTGATTTTATATGTTTTTATGATATTCCCAATGCTTTTATGATTTTAAGAGATATATATTGTGATTGTTAGATATATCGTATAAATAATAGACACACATGATAATTTTCTAGAATTTTAAGACTTTTTATGAATATTATGTTTTCATTTTTATGGCCTTTTATTTTGAAAATAACAAATAACAGTATCTCTAAAAAAACATGTGGCGAATAGGGGGATACTAGATGAGTGCTAGGTAATTTTCTTCCATCAAAACATTATGATGTGTGCTTATAAAAATTAACTAGTGAAATCTTAAATTCAAGCCCAAAATATGATATTATAAAAGAAACTAATGATGTAGCTACAATATAGACCTAATTATGGACCAAAATTTCAGATTTAAAATCACCAATATGAATTTTATATCAATTAATCTGATCAAACCTAACAAGAAATGATGAATTTGGTATTCAATCATTTAATAATCTCAAATTGAGCTCATTTCCTTGAATAAAGACCAACATTTGCATTTAATATCATGTTTATCATTTTGCATATGCATTGGTTGATATTGCATAATTAGTTTAAAAATATACATAAATTATAAAAATAACAAATCCTAAAAACAAGGAAGGATGGACTTGTAGAGATTAATGGAAGACTAATTTAAAGATGGGTTGCAAGCCCATGTATTTTGCCCAACTTTAGAGATCTGGGCAGCATGGCTGATCAATAAATAAATGAAAGAAAATCAAACAAAATATCAAAAATATGCTTCACATATGTGTTTGTATATACATATATGTACATAATACAATCTTCACTTATTTTTAATAAATCCATGTTAATTCTAATTGATGTAAACACGTTGTTATTATTTAGATATAAGCAAACTAAATCGATGGAAAATATAAACAAATTTATAACGTAAATGTACGATAAATAAACTAATTACGTAGTCTCAGTCTACTTGGACTCAAAAAATGCATATCTCAGAAGTAAAAGCATGCATGACCCCGTACTCACTTTTAAAATATTGTGCATTAAACTATCTACAAAACAAGACTAATTTCAAAGGAATCAGAGTTCATATGTAAAACTTCAACTTTTAGGCTCTATTGTATATGTTATCATTGTACATTCAAACCTCATTATTTTATGTACAAAACTCTCTCTTTTCACTTTATTTCTTTTTTTTCTTTATTACATAATATGTAGTATAGCTAACTTTAAAGAAGGAAAAGTTAAACTCATAAAATAAATAAAAAGACCAAAAATGATCACCTTTAATCATCTATGCATACCATCTTTATGTATTTTGTTATACCTTTTCTTCAATTATTAAAAATAAAAAATATATTATTGTGTAGATATTATAGTTGTAATATATTTAATTAATATAAGTAAAGAATGAAAGAAAAATTCAAAACCTGAGAATAGGTTTTTTATACCTATAAAACACCTTAAAAAACACACACATATTACTCTTTTGGTTCTGAGCCCTTCATGAAGTTATAGATCTCATCAAGATCTACAACCTTATTTTGGGTAATTTTTAGTTTTCCTTCATTTACTATTTTTATTTTATTCTTTTTAACATGGATTTGAGCAAGAATACATTGCCTACTCTACTTAAAGTGGGAGAAGGGTTCGCCATTTTTTATTCATTTTATATTTCTGTGAATTATATAGGGTTGACATGTTGTTGGTCAGCGCTTGACTAAGCATGCCACGTGGTGGTGTGTTGTTGGTCGCTTCCTTTCCCTCCTTGCCACCTCATGACCCATTGAACCCGTCAATATGACACATCAAGAATTGGTCCAGGTCACTCCCCATTGGCTCGTCAAGACCACCACAATACCATGTATCTGGCACATCGGATGGGTCTTTTAAAGGATGGGTCGAGAGGGGAACAAGAAGTGCAAATCGAGTGTGTTCAAGCTATAGAGAGTTGTGGTGGTGGCAAGAGCGATCACGCAAGGAGGATAAGATGGTTGGGACCATGGTCAAGTCCCTACATGGGCATCGGTTAGTAGAGCTAAAGCAAGGTTGATCATAATCAACAAATGGAGGAAATGAGAGGATGAACGGTGTAATGGGATGGCCAGTGGCAAAAGCATCATAGTGGGGCCTTGATGGAGGTGGAGTTGTTGACCGAGGTCAACATTTAGAGAAGGGGATCTAATGTAAAATAATAGGCAGGCTCCAACTAATGGCTTGAGTAAGCAAAGACCAAGAATTGGACTACAACTCATGTTAGAAGAATAGGATTCAAAAAGAAGAAAAATAAAGAAAAGTAGAAAAGAAATAAAAGATAAAGATAGATGATAAAGTCTCTCATGTAGATTTTCATGAGATGTGCAAGTTTATGAAGGGTAAAAATGCAAAGGAATCTAAAATAAGAAGCTAGTGATTATTTAATGTAATTCGTTGGTATAAATTACCTCATTTTTTAAGTTTTCTATTTTTTATTTCCTTGATTGTACTTTATACAAATTACATTTTATAATAATTGTACAATATATGATATATATTATTTTAATTCCATTTGGAATTTTATGGGTTGAGATTAATTTCCTAGAAATTTAGGAAAGAGTATTTATAGGTTCAATGCACACGAGGTTTCATTTTTGCTTGTTTTATTTTACATTTTTTATGTTTTGTATTTTTAATGCCTAGTTATCTTAGTATTCATATTTACAAATAATAACAAAAGTTGAAAATGGGAGAGAAAATGTGACATAGAGTGATAGACTTCGTATCAATGAATGTATAATAAACAATAGTAGCTCAAAATCTAACTTTCACGTATGATTTCATATTACCTTAAAAGTAATGTCAAAATATAGGTAATTTAGACTATTTTACTTTTGAAGTAAGGGGAGGTTCATATCGGTGTATATGCAAGAGCTATTAATCTTTAATCACCAGCATAATCATAATAAAAGATGTGTTTATTCACTATATATACAACTTGATATTTTAGAAAATCAGCGATTTAATTTAGTTTACCTACAAGTGATTGACTTCATGTCAATAGGAGTTGAATGAGAAGTCTGTACATGTTAGAAATAGAGGTTCATGTGCAAGTGTTAGTTATTTTTCACATTTTCTTTTTTCTTTTCTTTCTTTATTTGTCGATCTGGCCAGTCTACTAGGGATGCGGGTCGGGGTTGGGGAAGATATCAATATTCTCAAACCTGTAATTTATAAAATCACTATACATGCCCACTTCATTTATTAAACGGATAAGTTTTAGCGGGGCTCATATACCCGATGGATACCCGTGTACCCAATGAGTACCTACTTATTTGATATACTAAAATATTAAGCTATTCATAAATTTACATAAGATTTTCACGCATAGATCAAATAGAGATAGATTAGGCAATATGGCAATACATAAAGATGTACAAAGTGCGGGGAATGTTAAAGGTTTATATATATTAGATATTTTACTCTTTTTGGTTGAAAACTTTTATATATTGAGGATACAAAAAGGTAGTTGATTGTGGATAAATGATTCAGAGGAGAAAATTAAGTTGGATTTTTATATATGTAGATCGATACCGATTAGATATGAAATGGATTTAATAAGTTTGACTAAAATGCAATACATGTATCTGTATCTATATTTATTTTTTAGTCGGGTTTGGGACGGGTTCGGGTACCTACAAGGCAATCCTGAACTCATACCCATACTCGCATGAGTAGTAAATTTAAAATTAAAAACTGTCCAAAAGTAAATGGGATGGATTTTGGATCTTTAAATGGGATCGGCTCGGGGACCCAATGAGTATGCACAAATTGACATCCACTCATATCTCTAGGTTTAGGATTCATCAATACTACATACAAATTTGGTTTTCTGGCTTTGCTCTTTTTGTATGATTTTTGTTGTAATACAAGGTTTTTATTCATGGAACGGTATTTATAAGAACAAGATATTTGATGGATTTAGTAGGGAATTTCTGATGATTTTAACTCAATATTAAGATTTTGAGTTGATGGATATGGGATTTATCAATAACCAACGCTTGTCAACTCCATCCATCCATTTCTACACGTATGCAAACATGTTAACCAACACTTTGCATGATGACATGCCACACATATGACCTTTGGATTTCATTTTACCTTGATGGGACTAAAACCCGCATGATACAATGTCATGATTGTGACATTGAATTCCACTAGTATTAAAATCCAAATGCTCCAATAGATTGGGATCATGTTAAGTCTAATGCTAGATAGGACACAATGATGGAGGGGCCAGAGCGAGGGTACTGGGAGAAACTAGTGCAGGGACGAAGTCAGAAAATTTTTCTTGGGGGGCTAAATTATTTAGAGTGGGAGGAGGGGCAAATTATTTAGATCTTATTTATCTTATCATTTTAGTTGTTAATATTTCGGGAGGGGTTCTTCTATTGTAATTTGAGTTACATCAGATTTGAGCGAAATTTGGAGGATATGTAGAACATTAACAGAAGTTTTAATTTATGAGGTTGGATGTGCGGAAACGAATTAAATACATAAGTCGAGCTTCCAATAATTCTGTAATTGATTGAAACTAATATTGAGAAGGTATTTTTTACAAAAAAATACACATATAAACTTATAATCAGACATAAATAATATCCATAAACATCGTATTAACAAAAAGATCCCTACAAAACTCTTCGTATCACTGAAATGTACATTTATTAATGTGATATTAAGTAACACCATTAGATTTAATATGTTTAAACAAGTAACACTATACAATACTTTTTAACTTATAGGGATGCAAACAAATATGGATATGTGTACCAATCCATTATCGTATTTGTTATACATATTTTTACATGTGTACATGTGTATGCATACTATTTTAAAATCGATGCAGATAAAAATAGGGTTGCAAACATGCAGATACAAATACGTATCTGTATCCATATATGTCTATACTATAAAAATATGTAACCGTATCCGTTTTAAGATCCTAAAAATGAATGAGGTATTTATATGCAAAGAAAAAAAGAAAAATCGTTATCTATACCATATATGTTAAAATAAAAACTATATATTCGTGACGATTTATAAACGAGTACAATGATGGATATATATGGACGTATCAGTATCCGGTTATGCACATCATGTAATGTTAACAGTAAATCATTGTAATTAGATCATATATATATTTATATATATTGATTTTTTTATTGAGATATGGAGGCTATTATACATAACATGTAAATTTTAATTATTAAATAATATATTTCGATTATATAATATTATATATTAAACATATATATAGGGGCTGGGGAAGCTGCACCCGGTCATTTTTTCATTGATTTTTGTGTTTTTGAAATGAAACCTATGGGGATTTAAATCACTATATATCACCATGATATCATACTAATTTCAACTAAATTCGACACTTCTATCATTTCCATCAAGACTATCATATTTTAACGGTCTCAGAATTATTGAAATTGACCCTATCTAGATGGACATGCTAGAAATGTTTATTTTGCATGAAATGTGAAACACATATTCCACACAATAAACTAAGTAAATCTACATAAGTTACCTTCAAAAAAATTCAAAAATCAATAAGAAAAATAGCGGGTGTATCCAGTTGGCTGCACCCTCTGGTGTAGCTTCCCTTTTCCCACATATATATATATATAGAGAGAGAGAGAGGGCTTATCCAATGAGCCCTGTGCCCATTTGAGATGAGATGAGCCCACTCATATTTTACCAATATTTTCCATCATTTTGAGTTCAATGCTTATTTATTTACTGTTGTTATATCATATTCTTACTATTAGTAACTATTTCATATAAAGAAGATCTTAGATTCACAAGAAATGATCATTAGTAAGAATATAAATGAGACTAGTATACAAATAATAATACAATCATTTTGTATGAATTTAAGGTTTTTTTTCCTGAAAATAGTTACTAGTAGTAAGAATATGATATAACACTTGTAAACAAATACTTATTAAGCTCAAAAAGATAGGAAATAATGGTAAGAAATGAGTGGGCTCATCTCATCTCAAATGGGCACAGGGCTCATTGGATAATTTCCCTATATATATATATATATATATATATATATATATATATATATATATATATTATATATATATATATATATATATATATATATGGACTTTGATTGGGAACGGGGAGGCCACTGAACCATTGAAGGAAGGGGAGATCGAAAGTATCCTCTTTTTCGTCCCACACAAACTAGAGGGGATGGTCGTTAGTTCTTTACAAAGGAAAAATATATTCAAGAATCGCCTCCATGGACCTACCTAGGTTCTCTCTCTATCTCAAGTGGCATTTAATTACATTCCAACCCACATGTAGGAACGAAATTCTCTACCCCCAAACCAACCGTGTCCATGAAAATATCATAGAAGTTGGTTGCACCGAATAACCACGTCCTATGTGGACCTCGTTTTCCTTAACAAACCAGCTGCAATCACTTTGCTGGGGAAAGTATTATAGCATCTATATATGTACGAAACATATTATAATATGGCCCAGTGATGGAGCTGCCATCTAATTAATGGCACGAGCTTGCACTGGGAACGAGGATTTATGCTGAGCCCCTTGTATAGACATCAATCCATCGTGGTAACACACGAGAATTAGAAACTAAGTATCAATTATTAATCTCAACTGACAAGCTGCCGTCGGGTCGCGTTAGATCTACGCATGCATGGGCCTCTCTCCATAACATTAGCATCTAAATATCCTTTTTTTATATTCAGGTTTGACGATTTGGATTTTGTAGATTTAGTTGAATCGTCCCCCGGTCCGTTATCGAGGAAAACTGACTCTGACAACTTTTTAGGTCGAATCTAAATGGATCCGTTAACAACCACCTAAAATACTTAAGACCAAGTTCTCAAATAGTAGTCCCCACCACTTGTAAACCACACCCGCACTCCGCGAGTTTTAGATGTGGCACTATGTTTGGGGGTATGGGTGTTACAACCCCACCATGGACGGATCTAGAGGGGGGCATGGAGGGGCACATGCCCCCCCCCCCCCCCCCCCAGATTATAGGATGCAATTTTTTTACATTGATATAATAGTATATTTATAATGGTATTTTGGTGTTCCTCTACTAAGTGTTGTAAACTTAATTTGTAACTCCCTCAATTTGGATTTGCTTTATCATCTCTCCACAATTCTCTCCTCTACCCCATCTTTTGAAATCTCTTTCCATGCATATCTTCTTCTTCTTCTTCTCTCTTTCATTGTTATATCTCTTAAAAAAATCAGTCTAGACTGGTTGGATTGGATACTGCACTCGATCTCGTCAATTCGACCGATTCCATGGAAGTATAAGTAGACATTTAAAAAATGAGTTTGAATATTGATTATGACCGACTGAAGTGGACTAGCTTGACTCAAATCATACTGCTACAAAGAATTTTGATATTATTAATTACCAGCAATGATTCAACACGAACATTCTTAGTTACACACATAAAAGCGTGCATCTACACGACTTTCATGGTTTAGAATATTGGTTCCCCACCCGTATGAACTGTAAAGTAAGCTCGATCCAATTTTTTGAGGTTGATACAAATGATGAAGTCATGAACACTCCACTCAGTTTAATCCAACAGTCGAACTCGGTAAAGACCAAACGAGTGACTAAATGGTGCAACGCCCGGTCTAAGTTTTAAAAATCTTATTCTCGTCCTTTCTTCATACATCTCTCTTTCTTTCTCCCTTAATCGTATTTATCTCTGATTCACTCATTGAGAAAATGAGTGTAAAGGTACTTTATTTTATGATTTTATGCTCCATGTTTAAAGTTAGATGTTTTTGTACAATTTTCCCTAACCTTTTTAGATTCTTTCTATATGAAAATGTTTCAAAATGTTATTGCATATATGATTTGTCTAAATATTTAATGAATATATACGTATCAGATATTCAATCTTACGATTTTATAGATGTGTAAGAAAATAGAGATTTTTTGCTCGTAAAAAGTTAAGAAGTTTAATCAAATTATCCTTTTTGTTGCATTATAACTGCACCACATGTTACATGGTAATATTACAATCAATATATAAATAAATATTTTACATTGTGCCCCCTCTGCAAAAAGTTTCTGGCTCCGTCCCTGAACCCCACTCACTTATATTCGCAACATCCTCGTTGCGACATGACCCATCACTTATTACCAGTGACAGTTGCATGCTCCGGGTAGCCATTTCCTCTTATCTCTTTGCAGGGGTGGCTCCATATCTCGGGTAGCTCTTTCCACTATCAAAGAGAAATTGGCCCTGATAACTTGTTGGGTACGGACCCAAATGGATATATTGACAACCACCAAAAATGCTTAAGCCTGAGTTGTCAAGTAGTAATCCCCACCACTTATAAATCACTCTCACACTTTGTAAATTTTAAATATGGAACTATATTTGGAGGTATGATGGTTATCATATGCGTTATTTCTAGCGGACATTTAAGTAAGAGTGAGACCTTTGACTGTTTTTTTCGCGCACCCCTATTGATGCAGAAGAACACAAAAGCACCGCACAAATACAATGTATTTTATTTCCACCTTTTTTCTGGGTGCTAATATTGGGAAATTGGTCAACGGAGGATGCAATTCCTTTCCATTTTTTTGCGGTAATAAATTCAAGGATCCTTTATTATTACAGTCGTGTCTTTATGCCTTTTTTAAATTCTGCAATATCACTTATGCATCTTCTTTTTTTTCAATATCAGTTATGCCACTACCTTCTTGCACTATTATCACTTGTGTCCTTTCGTGAGTTTTGTCGTTGGTGAGATAATGAACTCATGCTTTGTACAAATCAAATCCCAATTTGATAGATTTTTTCTCATAGTTGTACCCTTACTATTTTCTAAAAATTACACTTGTACCCTTCTTTTTACTTTTCAATTACACTTGTATGATTGTATCCCTAAGATTATGTCCGTTTGGAAAGGGAATGGAGGGAAACTAATCAGAGAGATACAACTGTTGATTGCTTAGGAAGTAGGGGCACAACTGATATTGCAAGAAAAGGAAGGGCATAACTGATATTACACGATCTAAGAGGGACACAACTGTAAAAAAAATCTTAAATTCAGATGTCTCTCATGTGCACTACTAAGATTCATCTCAGATGGATTTTGACATGTACAGTCTCCTATTTATCCTATCGATTCAAGTATACTACTATTGTAACGTCCCGGGCTTAGGTCCCCGGTCCGTTAACGGAGCATTACTGGCCCTGACAACCTCTTGGGATCGGGCCCATACGGACCCGATTAACCACCCCCAAAATGCTTAAGCCGGGTTATCAAGTAGTAATCTCCTCACTATTTATCCCATCCGGAAAGTTTTGTTTTCCACGGTATGGGACTTTGTTTAGGGTTTTTACAACCTCCCCCACTTATATTCGCAACGTCCTCGTTGCGACATGGCACATTACTTCTTCCCAGTGACAGTGGCGGCTGCACGCTCCGGGTAGCCATTTCCTCCAACCTCTTGTAGGGGCGGCTCCACCTCTCGGGTAGCCCTTTCCACTATCAGAAGGCGTTCGGCTCTGATACCATTTGTAACGTCCCGGGCTTAAGTCCCCGGTCCGTTAACGGAGCATTACTGGCCCTGACAACCTCTTGGGATCGGGCCCATACGGACCCGATTAACCACCCCCAAAATGCTTAAGCCGGGTTATCAAGTAGTAATCTCCTCACTATTTATCCCATCCGGAAAGTTTTGTTTTCCACGGTATGGGACTTTGTTTAGGGTTTTTACAACTATCCACACTTTTAGTTAGAGTTAGCCTCCAATCGATTGTGCGCCATTTACTGTATACCTTATGATGAACGATATTCCAATGCCTCGGTGTCGTTGTTCTACTTTTTCGAAACATTCGTATTGATTTTTTTTGAAAAATGATCGCAATTCACTTCATTAAAAGAAGTTCAACATCACAAAGCTAAATTTCAGTCCGAGCCCAACTTAAATGGGTTGGGGGGGGGGGGGTTAGGCCCAGAAATAAAATAGCCGCAAGCAAAAATAACCCTATGATCTTGACATTTAGTACAACCAACGAATATCATAGGGCGTGCAAAAATGAAGGCAAGTAGCAACTACCAAGGTAAAATGTTCTGAGAAAAGAAAAGACAATGATGCAAAAAATGATCGTTTTGTTCATTAGCAGTGGCTTCGGCAAACTGGAAGGGGCAAAGCTGTTATTGCTTCTTACTTGCAAGTTGCCTTCGGGGGCACGGATGACTCAAGATGCTGGCGAGGTCTTGGCTGCATAGCATTAGTTAACCCTTGCAATCAAAAGTAAATAGTAGAAGCAAATAAGGATGAGTTAGATAGATGAATGGTAAGAGGAGTGGTTTATGAGGAGGGAGGCGACTTTCATAATTTCGGTAGGAGGGAGCAAAGTACCGTGGAATATCCTCACACATTTCTCCTTTCAGATCAACCACCAGATTGATACCTGAGTGATGGATATCTGTCAATGGGACGAGGAGTATGGACGTGAAATGTGATGATCAAAAAAATCTTCAAGGTTCCAGAGTAATTAGAATAATTGAATATGAAAAAAATGAAGAAAATAGAAGGGCATCTCAAGAATATATGTAAGATGGCATCGTTTGTTGAGAGATAGAGGAATAGGTGTGGGTTGATATATCTGGGAATGGTGACCGGTCTTGTACTCTCAGTTTGTTATGGCACAAGGACTAAAGGGGCAACTAGACTCTAGGGTGGAAGGATTTTCTCCAAAACCGATCGTGGAGTTGGACTCCAAGACTACTGTTTGCCAAAAGGTTATATATTTGATTAGCAAGCCTCAAGTTGAAAGACTTGTTGGGGAATAGAATAGAGTCAAGGATATTGGAGGTGGGGAGTGGTTCAAAATGAAATCTCTTAATCTCAGGATATATTAATGAGAGGTGAATCTACTTGAAAGGGTTTTGAGCCAGTTTTGTCCGACGGAAAGTGTAGGGGAAGCCTTAGTTAAGGTACTTTTCTTATTTTTCGCTAAATTCTCCATAGGGTTGGGAATTGGATTGGGGGGGAGGGGGTGTCGGTTGATACTATTAGTCCGACGAAGAGTATTTTTACCTGATCCTAAGGTTTTGGTGGCCATATGATGAAGACCCTTCGAACCTTTTTTTGACCCTCTGAACCTTTTTTAATGGATCACCAGCAGGGGGATCACGTGGGAGTGTAGATTCGAGGATGGGGCATGGACCATTGTTGTGTAATCTCCTACGGTCAATACAGGCGTTGAGCGAATCACGGTTCTCTTGGGTGTTGATCCAGTCTTTCGATAGAAGGGAGAGATTAAGATTCTCTTAACGGCAGTAAACGATTTCCTACTAGGCTTGAGAAACATCCGTATTGATGGGACAAATAAAACCCCTTAGAAGGAAGATACAACACTGAGGTAGAAGAAAGGATTGTTCTCTTCAATCTAAGAATATTAGGAGTGAAAGTCGGTAAATATATCCTGAAGGGTTGTCTCTTGAGATGTCAGGTATTTTGCATGGGCCCCCTCCGGGTTGTGTGTTATTATTTGGTCCGTAAACTTTAAATATCAATACAAAATTTGTTGGATAAATTGCATATATGGGCTTGTTGTTTGCTTTATTTGCATTTATAACCCTACCAAGTGTATATTATTTTTAAATGCATGAATATTTCATGGATGCTCCTAGATTTTATGAATGTATTATTAAATGCCATAAAACTTTTTTTGAAAGTGCAAACAGGTCCTTTAGTGCTGATTTAACTTTGTGTTTGAATTTTATTTGTTAAAAATACTATTTTGCGTCTAAAAATTATAGGAAAATTACTTAGGTGTATGGAACCTTATTATATCACATATATTTTTTGTAAGGCAATTCTAATAATTTCCCTATTTATAAAAATTCAAAAATATTACATTTTCTCCTATTTAGTATTTAAAAATCCATAAAAATTATAAAATATTTTGATAAACTCCCAAAAAAATTGTTGGCTTAATTTTTATATTTCATCTTCTGCATAAGTATTGTTGAAAAGCATTAAGTAAAACTCCTAAAATTTCAAAACACAGAAAATCTTATAAAAGTTCTTTAAAATCTGACAAAAATCACAATGATGTTTTTTAAGTTCCTGATTTTTACAACATCTGGTATCTTGAAAAAATGATTTTGGGCTCAATCTAACTTGATAGATATTTATTAAGCCCATTTCAAGTTTTGGATTTTCTTTTTGCTTAATTTTCAAGTGTTTTTTTAAATACAAAAATCTAAAAAGTTACCCAAAATCACAAAAAAAGATAAAAATTATAAAAACTCAAAAATATTTTTTATTAATTTTAGCTTTATTTTCTATATTTTAATATATAAGAACATCTCTTTCTATATACTATATGTACATATATACAATTACTACTTATATTACCATATTCAATATTTTTAAATCATAAAAGTAAAATTTTATAAAATAAAAACAGATAAAAAATATATAAAATTAAAACCCATAAAAATAGTTCAAAATAAAAAAATCCACAAAAAATTCCTAATTAGCATGTTCATCTTTACTCTACTCCGCATGCTCTCTATGGTTCGATCTCTAGTTCTTGTCATTATACATCTTTTCTAGAGTTTAAAATAAATTTTAGCTCTCTTATTTACATTGCTTCATTATTATTGTGGCCTAGTTGTTGTTGATCATCGTTTGGTTCGGGTATCGAGCACCGTGAGAGCGACTGACACAGAGATTGTCGGATCCGACTTGTTAGACATCGCATGCACTTCAAGATTGGACGTTAGGTACCCTGTTCTCGATGTTCTAACATCGACACACTGTGTGCATATATAAGGTCATATGAGAACTATGATCTCTCAAAGAGAACATACAGGTTGCATATTGAACTGGAAGACATGAGCTCACTCCTGAGATATTATGATAAACTAAATTCCATCTATGCGTGTCTTGTTTTTGAAAATAGGACAATTTTAAGGTATGATATATACTTTTAGAAAGTATATGATCGATACCTACTCCTAAGATAAAATCTTGAAGGAGAAAATTCAAATAAGATCCTAACTTCGGGTTTAATCACAATCTTCCAGTATGCCGGATGTACATATATTCGGAATACTCGAGGGGTGATGCAATCTTAATCGATTGTATACCATGACACTTCCATTCAGAGGAAGTGATTAAATATGTTTTAATTTTAGTGACTCCACTCAGTAGACATATTATCCAATCTTAGTCCAAAGGTTGGACATTGATCTGAATTGAAATGAATACACACACATAAGTGTTTGTTTTCGATCTTATGCATCCTCAAATATCAAAAAAGGCCCAATATAACTACCAAAAAAAGGGAACTAGAAGTCCTCCACTAAAAAGAGTGATCAAGGAGGGAGTGTGCACATAAGATAATCCTCAGGCAGATTCATACTAAAGAGCCTTTGTGAGAGGTCAATGAAACAAAAAAAGGAGGGTATTATAGGGAGATCGCTAATCACATTTTTTTCAAATATTATAAAGAGAGAAAGTTCCACCAACCAAGAGGCAAGATAATTTTACATCCGAAAGTTTTGAATTCCTAAGGAGTGAAAATGCTTCTAAAAGTAACCAATTCTGCAACTAGCTGAGGTTACATGCACTACGGATACAAGCATATTAGACGTGATTTTATAAAGATCACATCAAAAAAGTCTAGAAGGATTTTTGATCAAATCTTAGAATGCTAGAGTGAGACGAAGTAACCATCTCCTAAGGAGATGCAATGACAAAAATACACATGTTATCATGGGAAGTAACTAAGAGGACTAGGCATATAGGACCTCAACAACAAGTCTAAGCCATAGCTCTTAGTTGCGCATTCATAAGAAAGCTAAAGAACTAAGGCAATGAATGTGGAGGAGTTCAATGACAACCCTAATTGGTGGTGGGGTAAAATTAAAACAAGGGTTATAAACTTGTATATAAGACTTCAACACCAAGTTATATGTAGCAACCAAATATGGGAAGATGATCATCATAGGGAACATGCATTAAGACACTGGCCCATGCTAATATCATTTACCTATAAACCCTAATTCAAAATTTGTAGTGGATAACTCTAATTGGACATTGGTAACAAATAGCAATCCCATGGTTTTAAAGCACATCTACACTCAAATGCTAACTCTTCCCCCACAGAAAAATCTTATCCGTTGGCCCCCACAAAACACGTCAGCACTCTGACCAAACCCTCCCTCCCCACCATAAATACCCCACCTCAGTCCCCGTCCCACTCTCTACACCGCTCGGAACACAGATCGAGTGTGGTTTCCCCGGGACGTGTCGATCTCTCTCCCCCCCAACCTTCGAAACCCTAGATTTCTCGTTCGATCGAGATCGGCATCTCGATGGGAGCGGCGATCCTCACCGATCTCCTATCGGAG
This sequence comes from Ottelia alismoides, assembly GCA_037367405.1. NCBI lineage: Eukaryota > Viridiplantae > Streptophyta > Magnoliopsida > Alismatales > Hydrocharitaceae > Ottelia > Ottelia alismoides. Next base: position 205,210 of record JAZKJV010011309.1, read on the forward strand.
ATCCTGATCCCTGTCGCTGCCGTGATCGGCATCGTATTTGCGCTCCTGCAGTGGTACTTAGTCTCTCAAGTGAAGCTATCGGCGGAGGGCCACGGAGGGAGCAACAACGGCGCCTCTGAGTACCTTATCGAGGAAGAGGAGGGGCTTCACGATCACGGCGTCGTCGAAAAGTGCGCTGAAATTCAGAGCGCCATCGCGGAAGGTTTGGATCCTGTTGCTCTCTTTGCGTGTGGAGATCTCAGGGTGGTGTGTAGATCTGCGAGTGTTTTGATGGGGGTGTAGTGGTAGCTGGGTTACTGGGTATGGGGAGATCTGTGACAGGGAGGTGAAAATGAGAATTTCATGGGCAGATATTTTCATTCGAACGCCCCCGAATGTGTACGTTGATTATTTGTGTTTTTTTGGGTTGGTTGTGGGGTGAGTTAATTGCTGTGTCGTCGGGTTTTTATTGGAAGGGAAAAACGTGGTCTTTTGTCTGCTTCTGCTGATTTTCGCGACTGGTTTCTAGAAGGGGTCTGTCTAGGGTGTCAGACCTTGGTTTGAAAAGAAACAAAGATTTCGTAACTGTGTCGGTTACTAGTTTTACTAGAAAGGGATCTGATTTTTGTTCTCTAATTACGTTTTTTTGTGGATCTATGGGCCATGTAAAGTTTGGTTGTAGGAGATTGGTTTCGTGGCTGGTTTGATGTAAGGATTGTTTATGGAGTTTCATTAACACTGACTAGATTTATTAACACATGATGTGTCAGTCGGCACAAGTCATGCATCAGGAGCTGATTGTTGCGGGGATGAAGTATGTGTAAAGGTTTTTATATCGATAATTCACTCTTTACTAAAGAAATATTGAATTATTAACTTGTAGTTTGTGTAAGGGGAATGCTCTTGTTATGCGTTCTCATTTTTATTTCATTTTTGCGGTTACGGAAAGAAAAGGAGACGGAGACACTTACCGAGATCTTTCACAAAAGCTGCCTATGTTAAATCCAAAAGACTACTTTAATTTATGGAAGGGTGGCATCCTTTGTCCCCTATCTAGGGACTAGGGACTGAATTAAAATCTAACCAGTGATTCAGTAGTTTGTAATATTCTCAAAGAAAAATGTACCGGGTATATAGAATCTTGTCTGCTTGATGCTTGTGTTTTATGGTTGGAACCTAATATGTTCTTTTTCCCAACAATTTATTGGTTAGTTAATAGATAGACCATGCTAACAATCAGTGATACTGATCTATATTGTCTTGTGTTAGAAGATATAATTTGTTGCTACATCAACCATCTCACCCCATTTTCGCATTTATTGTGGACAGGAGCAACATCTTTCTTGTTCACCGAGTATAAGTATGTTGGGCTCTTCATGTCTGCTTTTGCAGTCCTGATCTTTTTGTTCCTGGGTTCTGTTGAAGGCTTTAGCACAAAAAAACAGCCCTGTACTTACAGCAAGGATCTTTGCAAGCCCGCTCTAGCAAATGCTGTCTTCAGCACCGTGTCATTTATTCTTGGTGCTAGCACTTCTCTATTTTCTGGTTTTCTTGGAATGAAAATTGCTACTTATGCAAATGCCAGGACTACTTTAGAAGCTAGAAAGGGGGTTGGCAAGGCATTTATCACTGCATTCAGGTCTGGTGCGGTTATGGGCTTTTTGTTGGCTGCGAATGGATTATTGGTTCTCTATATTGCCATTAATCTGTTCAAAATATACTATGGGGATGACTGGGAAGGCCTTTTTGAGGCTATAACTGGTTATGGGCTTGGTGGATCTTCTATGGCTCTGTTTGGAAGAGTTGGAGGGGGTATCTATACAAAAGCTGCTGATGTTGGTGCCGATCTTGTAGGAAAAGTTGAGAGGAACATACCTGAGGACGATCCTAGAAATCCTGCTGTAAGAGATTACCTTTGTCATTCTTCTCTTTTAAAATTCTATCTGATATTTTAGATTGAACCCTCCAATGAAAATATCTTTTGTTTTCAATATTTTTCATAGGTCATTGCTGACAATGTTGGTGACAATGTCGGGGATATTGCTGGAATGGGTTCTGATCTTTTTGGCTCCTATGCAGAGTCCTCTTGTGCTGCACTTGTTGTCGCATCCATTTCTTCATTCGGAATTAATCATGACTTGACTGCAATGTGTTATCCCTTGCTTATTAGCTCGATGGGCATCATTGTTTGCTTGCTGACAACATTATTTGCGACTGATCTGACCGAAATCAAAGGGGTTAAGCAGATTGAGCCAGCACTGAAATGGCAGCTCATCATTTCCACTATTCTGATGACTGGCGGTATTGCTATTGTTAGTTGGATTGCACTTCCATCTTCATTTACAATCTTCAATTTTGGAGCTCAGAAAGTAGTGACTCAGTGGTGAGAAACTCTTGAAGAAAATAAATAAATAAATAAATAAATAAATGCTTTTCTTGCGATGTTGGAATTTAAATTTAAGGTTGCTTTTGCAGGGAGCTGTTTTTCTGTGTTGCTGTTGGTTTATGGGCAGGCCTGGTTATTGGGTTCGTAACTGAATATTTTACTAGCAATGCCTATAGGTAATGGGATCTACTCGTTCTTCTGTTTCTTGACAAGTAGCTGACAAAATTCTATTGTTTACTAGCAATGCCTATAGGTGAACTTTTTCTCTACATTTTGCAGTCCTGTGCAGGATGTTGCCGATTCCTGCAGAACTGGAGCTGCAACCAATGTTATCTTTGGGCTTGCTTTAGGATACAAATCTGTCATTATTCCTATATTTGCTATTGCTGTCAGCATATTTGTCAGCTTTAGTTTGGCTGCTATGTATGGTATAGCAGTAGCTGCACTTGGAATGCTGAGTACTATCGCTACTGGTCTGGCCATTGATGCATATGGTCCCATCAGCGATAATGCTGGGGGAATTGCTGAAATGGCTGGCATGAGCCACCGTATCCGTGAAAGAACAGATGCATTGGATGCTGCAGGGAACACTACTGCTGCCATCGGAAAGGTAAACAGTTCTTCTCATGGGTCTAATTTCCCCCAAGGATATATGTATTTTACAGTACATACTTCTCGTTGATTTTAAGTTTATTTTAAGATTACTTATTGGATATTTGTTACTATTCTAATTAGATTATGTTTTATTGACTCCCTTCATGTCTTGATTTATAGGGCTTTGCCATTGGTTCTGCTGCTTTAGTGTCCCTAGCACTTTTTGGGGCCTTTGTTAGCCGTGCAGCAATCTCAACAGTCGATGTCTTGACGCCGAAGGTCTTCATTGGACTGATTGTTGGCGCAATGCTTCCGTACTGGTTCTCAGCAATGACCATGAAGAGTGTGGGCAGTGCAGCTTTGAAGATGGTTGAGGAAGTGCGAAGACAGTTCAACACAATCCCTGGTCTCATGGAGGGAATTACCAAACCTGATTATGCCACTTGTGTTAAGATATCTACAGATGCCTCAATTAAAGAAATGATCCCCCCTGGTGCTCTTGTCATGTTGACACCTCTTATTGTTGGCATTTTATTTGGTGTTGAAACTCTTTCTGGAGTTCTAGCAGGTGCACTTGTTTCCGGAGTTCAGGTACTGGAGTTTATTAAGACAGAAGATATTTCAACTATTTGCGTTGCCTTACATAATTTTCTTGAACTGACATTTTTTCTTGCTGAAGATTGCTATATCTGCATCAAATACCGGTGGTGCTTGGGATAATGCAAAGAAGTACATTGAGGTAGGCGAAATCTGTGTATTTAATTTCATTTTAGTAATAATTAGTATATTGTATAATTGTAGAACTCATCGAATTGTGGCTCCTTTATGTTCATTTATGAGCTTAAATAATCTAGTTTTTGTTCTACCCTGTTTATTTCTAATCCTGTTGATAAGAACGTGTTCTGTTGTTTTTCATGGATGGTTAAGTAATTATGGTGGTGTAATTGTGATTTATAATTAATTGATGCCAAGCTTTAAATAGTTGCCGTCATCATTTTGACATGTTTAACCGTACCAGGCAAGTTGTTCATGAGACCGGATGGTAACCATGTCATGGGAATCAAACTGATATGGCTATTGGTGGATATTTATCTCATTAGGGTCTATTTGATGGGAAATTTGCATATCAAGCTATGAATATTGAGAATAGAAAACAAGTCTTATGATATTGATGTGCAATCTATTTTTTGGTTATATGTATAGATAATGCATACATTTATTCAGTTTCTACTTGAATCTGACTCCTACCCGTATAATAAGAGCAGCAGCAGAAATACAACCTTCAATCCATTTTTTGTCATACGAGGGCTTGCTGATGTTCCCATTACATACGAGTATCATAAATAGAAGTATCATTTATCTGAAAAATTGCCAGATGTTGTATAACCACAGTTTCTTTAATTTGTCAACGAATAAGTGTATTCCCTGGGATTTATACCTATATGTGAATCTTCAAGTAGGGGTTCTCGATTTTCTTATTGAAGATATCGCGTGTTCAAAATTTGGATAGCCTTAATTTTCAGAAAAATCACTTCTGAATTTCGTTGAGATGTTTGTTTAATAATGTAAATAATTTGTTACAATTGCTCTGTTGGTTAATTGCCTGCTCCAAAACCTGCACCCAAAAGTCGGAATTTTCTGCCTACCAACTATTGTACACCATGAAACAACTGACATAAATAAGATTATAAATCTTTTCTTGTTATTAGGAAATACTGAGCTGTCACATTTTGAAGAGCAGTTTCTTCACATTTTTCTGAGTAAAGGGGGCAACTCACGTTTTAAAAAAGAATTGGTGGTGCCTTTGGAAAAGTGTGTTTTCCCACGTATTTAGAATATGCTTCTTGCTGTACAACATATATAATTTTTCCTTCTGGTGTATCACACCATTAGAACAAGGATTTCACATGCACCATTCCCTGATATTATGGTCTGTAATAAACCTTTTGGATGCTGCTATCTGATACATACATACTTTGGAACTTACAGCCATCATTAGGATTGATGCATGCCTTGCCAATTCACAACTTCGAAGATGCTTTTAGCTCTATTATAGTTCTAAGCTGTACATTCTACGGCTAATATTGCTGATATTATCTTTAAGTAAATGTTTTTATATGGGACATCAGTGTCAAAAACACAATATATTATCAGATACATTTTGATTTATGCCTTTTTATGGTTTACTTCACATATTATTAAGCATTTTCAATAAACTCTGCTTGATATTTTCTTTGGATAATCACAGCGCAGATGTATATACCATCTAAGCTTCAATGTTATTATGTCAGCCACATTTCTGTCTATATTTTTTTCCACTCAACTGTTGTGTAGACAAAAAAACTGTTACAATATACATTATTATCGTGATTTCTGAGATTTATCTGAACGTGCTGAATTTGCTAGACCAGTACGAAGAAATAAATGAAAATGTTTTTGTCCTTCTGCTGTTCTTTCCCTCATTTCTGCTGACAATTCGATTCGCAGGCTGGTGCTTCGGAACATGCAAGGTCACTAGGTCCCAAGGGTTCCGACCCGCACAAGGCAGCTGTGATTGGCGACACCATCGGAGACCCTCTCAAGGACACTTCAGGACCGTCGCTTAACATTCTCATCAAGCTGATGGCCGTGGAATCTCTCGTGTTCGCACCCTTCTTTGCTACACATGGAGGAATTCTGTTCAAGATCTTTTAAGTTCTTCATAAGGTGACGTGTACCGTCTGCGCCAACACCCTACCATCCTAAAATTTACTTTTGAGTCCGTCCGATCTAGCAGTCCACCGCAATGTGATCCTCATTTTTGTTATCCGCTGCTACTAGAGTTGCACTGGCATATATGATCTTTGGGCATTCCTCTTCTCATGAGGAGGGTGTGCCGAGTCCCGGCAGTTTCTTTCTTTTCATAGTTGTCATAGGGAATGATCATGAATTGATAAGAGTTCAAGAGCATTATCTTGATTCTCATGGAAGCTTGCTTTTTTTCCCTTTCCGTATTTCTCTTGCATATGTGTTGTTCTCTGTATTTTTATGTATTCGATAAAACAATAGAAAGAGATCTTTTGCGATTTTCCATGGAACTTTGTTTTTCAATTTTGTCATCTAGGCAAATGGATTTGCTGCTAGAGCGCATGGCGCATATGGGTGCCAATGGGGTTGGGAAGTCTTAGTTCGTGCGAACAGCGATGGGAGGAAAGCTGCAGAAAGAGGGTGATGGTTTTCTACTTTGTTATGACCAACTAGGTAGGTATTGAAAATCTTACCCATCATATAAATAACCTTGTAAGATTGTTGATGCAGCAACATCAATCTTATGAGGAGGCTATACTGAGCACCCTATTGCGACCCAACAGCGGCACGGGCAGCCGTTGCAGCCATTGAACCAGCAGTTGCCTTAGCAGGCAGCCTATCATAAGATTGACATGTGACTTTAGTAACCTGCCGTGCGTTCGATGGCAGGGGTCTTAAAGACCTGCCATGTATTATATCCTTCCCTCTTTCAACTACCACCTCTCTCTCACTTGTCACTACCACTTCCTTCTTCATCCAGCATGTCGCTCCATCATCGTCGCACCATTATCACCATCATCGTGCCATTTCACCCTTGTTGTGGCACCGGTACTGTGTGATTACGCACAATTGCACCTCGCAATCGCACCACTAGGCTCCATTGTCTTAACGTCGCCTTGATCGCTTTGCTCTGACATCGCACTATTGCTCGTCCGATTCAACATGAATCATATGTTTGGGGGTGGTTGCGGGGAGGACGATTTCAAGCAGGCTAATATGAAAAACTGTCCCGAGGATCCACATCTTCAAATTAAATTATATGAAGGAAACAGTAGATTCAAGAGACCGGAAAAGAAGGATGCTAAAAATTTAATTGGAATAATAATTCTCCATCGGCTAGTATACAAAACCAATCCATCCCCCTTTCAAGTGACATTGAAGAAAATGAATCATCTTAATCATTTAAACCCTAATCCTCCCAATGTAGAAGATTCAATGAAAAAACCTGCAATCATATCCTCAGTAAAGGTCATGTAATTCTTTCTTTTGGGAAATCTTATAGGGGAGAAATCCTTTACTTAGACACAGTCAAGAAGTAATATCATAACTAATGTTGACTGTAAAAGACAAGCATATTAAAATAAAATCAAGTTGTTGAAAGCAGAATCGGCAAAAAATGTTAGATGCCAGCAAGTAAATCATAATATGAAATACACAATGCCATCCTCACCAGTACTGATTATGGAACACCACTTTGTCTCATGGGTCCTGTTCTTCAGATCCTGAGTTGAATGACCAAAACCGGTTTCCCTAAATGCAGAATAATCTGGCTGCGGTTCCAAGAACTTAAAATATAAAATTTTCCCACTTGATGATTCTATTTTGGAACGGTATCATCCACTGTGTTGAACTTTTTAGCATAATCAGCAGGTTATCATATACCTGGAAGCAAGCCCTTCTTGATTTCCACCATCACCTTAAACAGGTGCTGATCCATCAGAAATTGGATACTGATCACCATTTGTAATATTATAGTGGATGTTGGAGATTCGATACTTCAAAGAAAATAAATTGTAGAACTGATGATCTTTGTATATAGCTCTCCTTTATGTTAAAAGTCTCGCAGGTTTACCTTAAAAGATTAAGAGAGAAAAATGTGGAAAGACCCACAGAATATTCTGTCTAGTTCAGGACAAAGCAGCAGTTGAGGAGTAAGGACTGCAGAATGCACATAAATTAGGCAACCTACAGCCTCAAAAGTACACTCTCGTACAAGCACGCTTAACTTCGAAGTAGGTCCGACATGAAAGTTTAGTAATAAATCGATGATTTTAAAAGAAAGATTTCCAATGTCGCACACACCCTTCAATTTTCCATTTGGATGAAAAAGCTACAACCAAAGTGGAGTTTTGAGATAACCTACCGATCTTTCGTATGCGTGTATATGGCCACGAAAGACAAAGTCAACTCTGTAATGGACAAACCACTTCTCAAAAGCAGATCTCATACCTTCCCCTTCCATGTACTGGGTGCTGCTGCTGTTGGTACTGGGGAGAGGTGGACTTGGTAGTGATGAAAACAGATCCATATTCATATTCGCTCTATGTATGTCTAATTTGGATAGATATGGCAAAACCTTCTCCCATTTTAAGTAGGATTGATTATATGGATTCTTGATCAAATCCATATCAATCCAAATATTTAACGCTGGCTGTCGGCTACCTTACACAATCCCCAAAAGGGGGATTTAAACTCTGGTCTTTTGGGTGGTATGCTCAGTGCACTACCACCGGACCATTGAATTGGGTACCTAACACATATACAAAGTAGAATTCGGATACTGATTTAGGAAGCCATACCCTTAAATAATCATATACGAATTCAATTGAATATTTATCGAATATGATTCTAGATCTGATGAAGATCAAAAACGAATATGTATGGAATTAAGATCTGATACGAATATGATCAAATAAAAATAATCATGAATTTGGATCAAATTATTATCCAGTACGGAGTGATTAAAAAAAGGTTACATTAAAGAAAATATATCTTGATAAAATGATTAGTCAACCGTAAGTTATAGTCGCAAAGGAGCTGCTCTACGGATATAGTCTTCACGGGATTGTAACCTACGCGAGGCAAAGAGGCATAGTGGTCATTGGAGGTTAAATGGATGCAGCGATTTGGACGAGGGAAATTAAGTTTAGGTTGTTAGTATTACTGAATATAATATATATATATATATATATATATATATATATATATATATATTAACAATCTTTTGTATTCTGGTACTCGAATCCAAATAATATATATTGTTTTGTTGTTTATCCTTATTCGGGAATTTTTTATCATGTGTGCCCGTCTGAGATATTGCAATTTCAGTTATTCCCTTATTTTTTTGGAATATCAGTTATGCTCCTATCTTTTTGTAAAATTCATAGTTCTGCCCTTTTGTTAAGGTAAAGTAGGGGCATAACTGATATTACAAAAGGACAGGATTGTGAATTTTGCAATAAGATAGGGGCACAACTGATATTTCAAAAAAGAGAGGGGCATAACTGATATTGCAATATCTCAGAGGAGCACAACAGATAAAAACCCTTTTTATAACTGATACATGGGTAATATTGGGTAATTTCTCGAATATAGTCAGTAGATATTATAACACTCATACCCCTAAACATAGTCAGTCCCACATCTAAACTCACAAAGTGTGAGAGTGTGTTTTAAGTGGTAAGGATTACAACTTGACAACTTGGGCTTAAGCATTTTAGGTGGTTGTCAACGGGTCCATTTGGGTCCGAACCTAACAAATTGTTAGAGCCAGTTTTCCTCGATAATGGACCGGGGACCTAAGCCCGAGATGTTACATATATTCGGATATATTCATTTCCATTTTCATAATTATCCCCTTAAACATATGAAAGTGCAAAAATGTCCCTGGAAACTTCACACAAAGATACTCTTGATTACCTTTTTAACAAACTTTTGTGGAATAAAAGAATCTGAAAATTTGCATTTATAATTATAAGACCACATCTTCCACATTGAACTTGAATAATTCCGTTGTCAAATATTAAATATGTCTTGTCCAGAGATGGAAGTTTACAGGGAAATATTTCATGCGATGGGTTGTGTAGCAGAAACATTAGCTTCATTTTAGCTCTGTAGACATCAACAGATGTAACTAAGCTCAATGGAGAAAAATATACAACAAAATACAGGATCATAAAGCAAGGGATGTAATTAAATAAAGATGGAATACACACACTATTTCTTCTATGATAGCAAAACCAATGTAGGATGAGAACATTGTGAGCGTTTCCAGATTTCAGAAAGGAGAAGGATGTAGTTATACTTATACCTATATCAGTAACATAAATAAATGTAACTAAATAATTGCATCATCACAAAAAACAATACAGCGAAAACAATGATCATAAAGCAGCATATGCAGCTAAATAGACTTGTGTCCAATACGGACATTGTCATATCTATATCCATATTTGTATCCGTCATCTGCATCCGTACTCTCTATAGACCCGTTTTTTTATTGTAACACTAGTGTGTACCATTGGAATAAAAGTTTGAACATGTATATACATTCAACTTTTTAAACTGTAAAAGATCATTCGAAGTATTGAACTAAACAATCCAGACGATGAGCATATACACCCCTTAGTAGAAGAATAGTATATCGCCAAAACACCATTACACAACTTATAAGTAACTTGATAAAGTTAAGAAACATGCAAGCAAGCAATAGTCGGACATGGAAATTGTTGTGAATCACGGAAGCAAACACACACAAACAATCAAGCAAGCAAGCACACTATGTGAACCGCGGAAGCGGAACACACAAACGATCAAGCAAGCAGCACGAAAACACACGGATTTACAAGGTGCACCTATAACTGTGCTGCGTCCTTGGAAGGCGGCGATCGGTTTTCACTACGTGGAGAGAGAATAATACAGAGGATAGAGAGATCCCTAACCCTAGGGAGTTTATATACAACTCACATACCGACAGCTCCCTAATACAAACTGTAACGACCCCGGATCCGAGCGGCCCAAGGAAGAATTTAAATACATTTTCAATTTTCATGTCGGCCCCGGGTGTTACTTGATCGTATACATTGCACAATTCTCAAACAAGTCACACGAAAAGTCAACTTATTATTATAACAAAAGATAACTATTACATGTAAGTGTTGTCCCTTAGATATAATGTAGTTCCAACAAAAAAGGGATCCTTGTGCAAAAAGATCCTCTAGGTCAAGCTTTCCTTTCTGGCACCGCCTCTCCTCCTACTTTTACTTCTCTGCAGTATCTGTGGCAGGGCAACCACAGGAGCGTACAAAAATGCTCGTAAGCAAAATGCTTAGTAAGGTATAAATAGGAGACAGAAAACTTATTAAATGCTTGCAATAACGATAAAATGACTAATGAAAACATATCAGAACGTTATCATTTTTTTTGAAATGTATCATTGAAAATCCATGGCAATAGACTAATAATATTCTTGGCAATCATTTTTCCATGGCAATTATTTTGTTGACAATAATTCTGACTTTGTTGGGACTTGACAATAGCAATTAGTCAGTAGTATAAATAACTATTAAATCATTAGTTAACCACTGGCACATGTGGTTCATTTCAATCAATCAATCAATAGTGACATCAGCTGATATATTGTTTACTTAGGTTTCTTTGAACCCTGACACCTCCGGTAGGTGTTGCCCTCTTTGGCCAATATGTCTGTCAGGACCCGACCATATGGACTCTAGTGGTGGCTCCCTCTTTACATCGCGTAGCACTTAGCTCCATTGGTCGTTAATGGTTCCTGCAGACCCGGCACATGGACTCTAGAGGTGGCTCCCGCATGCACGTAGCACTTAGCTCCAAGTGTCGTTATGGTGCCAATATATATAATCAATTACAAATAAATCTTAGAAATCTTGCGATGTTATTTATTCAATTATCACAGTAATACTAAATCAGACATTATTTTGACATAATTGTTTTAATACAAAATTCATCATACTTAATATACAGAACGATGATAAAATAAATAAGAAGGAATTAAAATGTGCAACCAGATGCCCTTCAAAAGGTGAAGTATAGAGGAATGCAAATACATATTTTGGCAGCATAACGTTATATTTATTTGATAAAATGGGCCAATAACAGAGTCATACTATATTTGTTTGATCAAAGGCAGATTGGTAAAAATAACCATGCTATAATTGTTTGATCACAGGACAAAATGGCAATAAAACCATACCTTAATAAGAATAGATTACTCCTTTTCTCTCTTCTTCTCTCTCTCTCCCCCTTATTCTCTCTCTCTCTTATCCGCCAACACTTCTTCTCTCTCTCTAACCCCCGCACTTTCTCTTTCTTCGCACTCTCTCTTTCTTTTCTCGCACTCCCTCTCCCTCTTCTTGGGTGCCTGGAATGGAACGTACTCCCTCCCCTGCTATTTATAGCTATCCCATGAACCGCCCTTCTCCCCCTTTTATTTTCTCTCTGCATGGCACGCAGGCCGTAGCCATGCCCTCACCCATTTCCAGCGTGGTCCCTACTCCACCTCCTCTTGCTTGGACCCCACTCCACCCCTCTTTCTTGGTCCCCACTCCACTGCACCTCTGCCGACCCCATAATATCACAATCTACCCTACTTAAAAAGAATTTCGTCCCGAAATTCATAAGTCAAAAGGCTTACCAAAGAGTTCAGGATACTTGGCTTTCATCTCTTCTTCAATCTCCCAAGTCGCCTCTTCACGCTTGTGATGTTTCCATAAGACCTTCACCATAGATATTGTGCGTCGTCTCAGCTTGTTCTCCTTTTGATCAATGATCTTGATAGGTTTCTCTTCATAGGATAAGTCAACTTCTACCTCAGGAATTTCATATTCAATTACATGTGAAGGATCGGGTATATATTTCCTTAGCATGGAGACATGGAAAACATTATGCAGATTCTTGAACTGAGAAGAAAGATCAACCTGATAAGCAACCTCTCCAATCTTCTTGGTGATTGCAAATGGTCCTATGTATCTAGGGTTTAACTTTCCTCTTTTCCCAAATCGAACAACTCCACGCATAGGAGAGACTTTTATAAAAATTTTATCACCTATCTCAAAACTCAGCTCTCTTCTTCTATTATCTGCATAGCTTTTTTGCCTGTTTTGAGCTGCTAACAATCTCCTTTTTATAATATCAATTTTCTCAACAGTGTCTAGTACTAGCTTAGGTCCAAGTATTTTCTTTTCTCCAACATCACTCCAACATAAAGGAGAGCAGCATGGTCTACCGTACAAGGCTTCATAGGGGGCCATCCCAATGCTATTGTGGTAGCTATTATTATAAGCAAATTCGACCAAAGGTAGATGGAAATCCCAATTTCCTGCAAAATCTAATGCACATGCTCGAAGCATATCCTCTAACGTTTGGATGGTCCTCTCTGACTGTCCATCTGTTTGTGGATGAAAAGATGTGCTGAACTTCAAATTTGTTCCCAATGCATCATTCAAACTTTTCCAGAATCTTGATGTGAAACGTGTATCTCGATCAGAGACAATTGACACAGGCACTCCATGCAGTTTTACTATTTCATGTACATACAGCTTAGCTAAACTCTCTGTGGACTGGCCAAGTCGTATAGGTAGGAAATGTGCTGTTTTAGTCAGACGATCAACAATTACCCAAATAGTATCATACTTAGAACCCTTTGTAACTGGCAATCCTACTATAAAGTCCATTGTAATGTGCTCCCATTTCCATTGTGGTAGGTCTAATGGTTGCAGCTTCCCAGCTGGTCTCTGGTGCTCGATCTTTACAAGCTGACAAATAGGGCATTTGGCTACAAATTCTGCAATTTCGAGCTTCATTTTTCTCCACCAAAAATTTCTTTTCAAATCTCTATACATTTTTGTACTTCCTGGATGAATGGAGTACATGGAACTGTGTGCTTCTTCTAAAATATCTTTCTTAATATTTTCGTTATTAGGGACCCATATGCGATTCTTGAATCGTAAGCCTCCATCAATAGCAATAGAGAGCTCACTATTGGGTTTCTTTGAGGATTCAATCATCTGAGGTAACTCAGGATCATCTTTCTGTGCTGCTAATATTCTTTCAACTAAAGCAGATTGAATTTGTAATCCGGCAATAAAAATAGTATGATCTTGATCCTTAAAAGGTCTCCATTCAACTAAATCCTCCATGAGTTTCCATTGAAGTCTCATGCTGGCGCATTGAGATTCCCATTTCCTGCTAAGCGCATCCGCTACCTTATTAATCTTCCCTGGGTGGTATTCTAATGAGAAGTCATAGTCTTTCAATAATTCAAGCCATCTACGCTGCCTCATGTTCAAGTCTTTTTGCGAGAACAAATATTTAAGACTCTTGTGATCAGTCATTACTTGAAATTTCTCCCCATATAGGTAATGTCTCCATAATTTCAAGGCAAAGACTACTGCTGCTAGCTCTAAATCATGTGTAGGATAATTACGTTCATGTGTCTTCAGTTGTCTAGAGGCATAGGCAACAACCCTACCATGCTGCATAAGGACTGCACCGAGTCCTGACCCTGAGGCGTCAGTGTGCACTGAAAATCCTCCTGTCCCTGATGGAAGTGTCAATATAGGAGCTGAAGTCAACATGTTCTTTAGTTTCTGGAAGCTCTCCTCACATTGTGGACTCCAAAGGAATTTGGTATCTTTCCTTATCAGCTTGGTTAATGGTAAAGCTATTTTTGAGAAGTCCTGAATAAATCGTCTATAATAACCAGCCAATCCCAAGAAGCTACGTACTTCAGTGATAGTCTTTGGTTGATTCCAGTTTAAGACAGCCTCAACTTTAGATGGATCAACAGATATGCCATCCTTAGAAATAATATGTCCAAGAAACATCACTTTATCTAGCCAAAATTCACATTTTGAAAATTTAGCATAAAGTTTGTGATGCTTTAATGTCTCTAACACTATCCTCAAGTGTTCTTCATGCTGACTCTTATTTTCTGAGTAAATAAGAATATCATCCACAAAAACTATCACAAATTTATCCAAGAATTCCCGAAATACTCTATTCATGAGGCTCATAAAAGCTGCAGGTGCATTAGTCAATCCAAATGGCATTACTCGAAATTCATAATGCCCATATCTGGATCTGAAGGCAGTTTTTGGAATATCATCTGTCTTAATCCTCAGTTGGTGATAACCTGACCTCAAATCAATCTTTGAAAAGATTGTAGCTTTCTGCAATTGATCAAATAGGTCATCTATGCGGGGTAAAGGATACTTGTTTTTGATAGTAATCTGGTTCAGGGCTCTATAGTCAATGCAGAGTCTAAGAGTCCCATCCTTCTTTTTGACAAATAATACTGGTGCACCCCAAGGAGAAATGCTGGGTTGGATGAAGCCCTTCTCTAATAGCTCTTCTAATTGCTTCTTAAGTTCTGTTAACTCTGTTGGAGTCATACGATAGGGTGGTTTTGAAATAGGAGATGCTCCTGGAATAATTTCAATAGAAAAATCCACTTCTCTAGGTGGAGGTAAACCAGGAAGATCTTCTGGAAATACTTCTGGGTATTCTCTAACCACAGGCAGACTCTCTATAGACATGGGCTGGGCATCGGTCTTTACTATGCTGGCAAGAAAACCCACACATCCTTTTGATATCAGCTGACATGCCTTCATTGACGAGATAATTACTTTCTGTGTATTTCTCTTAAAACCTCTAATTTGAAACTCAGGCTCACCAGGCCTACATAATATGACCTTCTTTTCCCTACAAAGAACATTTGCAAAGTTCTCGTACAACCAATCCATTCCTAGAATGACATCATAATCGGTCATATTAAGCAGAACTAGGTTTGCTTCTGACTTTCTAGTTTCAATCTCTATAGGAACATTATGCAGAAAGAATTCTGCTTTCCCCTGTTCACCCAATGGTGATGCAACAAACAAGATGAATGGCATTTCTATAGTGGGTAATTCAAGCTGTCTAGCAAATCTATTAGATATAAATGAATGCGAAGCACCTGGATCATAAAGAACTTTTGCAAGAATGTCTGAAATCAAAAGTGTACCTTCTATAACTTGGTTTGGATCCTCTGCCTGCCCAGTCATCATGGAGTATACTCGTCCCATAATTTTCTTCTTGGGTTCTGCTGTCTTTCCCTTATCATCAGAGGCTTTCATCATAGGGCAGTTACGAATGAAATGTCCCATCTGCCCGCATTTAAGACAAGCTCCAATCAGCTTATAACATTTCCCATAATGCCTTTTTCCACAGTGGGAACAATTAGGAGAGCCTGATTTTTCAGTGGGTCTAGATCCTTCCTCCTCCCTACTAGGAAATCCCATTTTCATCTTTTTGCTTGGGCCTTGAGAAGTCCCACTTCCAATCATCTTTCCAGATCTCTTTTGCTGATTTAGGGTCATCTGATATTCTTCATTTATCACTGTAGCTGCATTCACTGCCTTGACTAAGGTCTCAGGCATACTGGCTAGAACTTTTGATCTTAAGCCTGTCTTTATTCCCATAATATATTTCTTTGCCCGTTCCCACTCAGTAGCACAAATCCCTTTACCATATTTTTCTAGACTATAATATTTAGCTGTATAAGCATCTAGAGTCAAATCATTTTGTTGCAATTCAATGAACTCCTGTCTCTTCTTTAACCTTGCACTTAATGGAATAAAGTGCTCGGTAAAGTGATTCACAAACTTACTCCAAGGTATTTTTAGTTCATTCTCAAAATGAACACCTTTACAAGTCTCCCACCAGTCTTTAGCCTCAGCTCGCAATCTAAACATGGCAAAAGTAACCTTTTTCTCGTCTGGACAATCTAATGCACTAAAAGTCAGCTCTATCTCCTTAAGCCAGTGTTCAGCTTTCTCAGGATCTGGTTCTCCATTATATATGGGCGGATCAAGCTGGAGAAATTTTCTTAAAGTCGCGCCTTCTCCTTTTGTTTGTTCCTGCATCTTAAAAAATTGTTCTCTTTCTTTCTGCATCCATCGTCCCATTTCCGCCATAAATTGGGCTTGTTGATATTGTGAAGGCTCAGGCTCACTATCCCTAGGAATAAGTTCCCCTTCCATCTACAAAAAAAATCTAGGTTTAGTCCTTAATAGCTAAGCCACAAAATCCTAGGTGTGGTTAAGTGAAATTATGCTCTGATACCACCTGTAACGACCCCGGATCCGAGCGGCCCAAGGAAGAATTTAAATACATTTTCAATTTTCATGTCGGCCCCGGGTGTTACTTGATCGTATACATTGCACAATTCTCAAACAAGTCACATGAAAAGTCAACTTATTATTATAACAAAAGATAACTATTACATGTAAGTGTTGTCCCTTAGATATAATGTAGTTCCAACAAAAAAGGGATCCTTGTGCAAAAAGATCCTCTAGGTCAAGCTTTCCTTTCTGGCACCGCCTCTCCTCCTACTTTTACTTCTCTGCAGTATCTGTGGCAGGGCAACCACAAGAGCGTACAAAAATGCTCGTAAGCAAAATGCTTAGTAAGGTATAAATAGGAGACAGAAAACTTATTAAATGCTTGCAATAACGATAAAATGACTAATGAAAACATATCAGAACGTTATCAATTTTTTTCAAATGTATCATTGAAAATCCATGGCAATAGACTAATAATATTCTTGGCAATCATTTTTCCATGGCAATTATTTTGTTGACAATAATTCTGACTTTGTTGGGACTTGACAATAGCAATTAGTCAGTAGTATAAATAACTATTAAATCATTAGTTAACCACTGGCACATGTGGTTCATTTCAATCAATCAATCAATAGTGACATCAGCTGATATATTGTTTACTTAGGTTTCTTTGAACCCTGACACCTCCGGTAGGTGTTGCCCTCTTTGGCCAATATGTCTGTCAGGACCCGACCATATGGACTCTAGTGGTGGCTCCCGCTTTACATCGCGTAGCACTTAGCTCCATTGGTCGTTAATGGTTCCTGCAGACCCGGCACATGGACTCTAGAGGTGGCTCCCGCATGCATGTAGCACTTAGCTCCAAGTGTCGTTATGGTGCCAATATATATAATCAATTACAAATAAATCTTAGAAATCTTGCGATGTTATTTATTCAATTATCACAGTTTACTAAATCAGACATTATTTTGACATAATTGTTTTAATACAAAATTCATCATACTTAATATACAGAACGATGATAAAATAAATAAGAAGGAATTAAAATGTGCAACCAGATGCCCTTCAAAAGGTGAAGTATAGAGGAATGCAAATATATATTTTGGCAGCATAACGTTATATTTATTTGATAAAATGGGCCAATAGCAGAGTCATACTATATTTGTTTGATCAAAGGCAGATTGGTAAAAATAACCATGCTATAATTGTTTGATCACAGGACAAAATGGCAATAAAACCATACCTTAATAAGAATAGATTACTCCTTTTCTCTCTTCTTCTCTCTCTCTCCCTTATTCTCTCTCTCTCTCTTATCCGCCAACACTTCTTCTCTCTCTCTCTTACCCCCGCACTTTCTCTTTCTTCGCACTCTCTCTTTCTTTTCTCGCACTCCCTCTCCCTCTTCTTGGGTGCCTGGAATGGAACGTACTCCCTCCCCTGCTATTTATAGCTATCCCATGAACCGCCCTTCTCCCCCTTTTATTTTCTCTCTGCATGGCACGCAGGCCGTAGCCATGCCCTCACCCATTTCCAGCGTGGTCCCTACTCCACCTCCTCTTGCTTGGACCCCACTCCACCCCTCTTTCTTGGTCCCCACTCCACTGCACCTCTGCCGACCCCATAATATCACACAAACAGATCCATAAACTCGAATAGAAAAGGAACCCGCTCCTAAAATTTTCGGCATGCGCCATATAGATGGATACAGCGCGACCCCCTTCTGATGGGTATGGAATGATGGGGCAGGGGAGGGAGGAGAGTGCATATGAAGGTTTTCCAACTGAGTTCAACAGAACAATCAGTTGAAATTCAAGGAATATCAATACGTGCAAACACATGGATTTACAAGTTTTACCCATAACAACTACATCTGTGGGCAACAATGATCGATTTCACTAGTTGTGGAGAAGGGAGTTTATATATTACTCTTGTACAAATAGACCCCGGATGCTACGGATCCGGATACCCATATAGAATTTTTTTCAAGATGGGGCAATGTCTCTTGCAAACCCCGTAAGAGTGGGGGCACACCTGCTCCACCCTTGCGACAACCTTGTACTGGTAGGGTAAAATGGCACAGGGAGGGCATCCGACGACGACTCGTCAATTGAGTTCAACAGGACAAATGATTAGGATTGAGTGCATATCAACATAAATCGATCATATACCCAACTTGTTGACAGTTATCTCATGTTCCATTGCTGATATATTTACACAAAGTGTGCCCCCACATTAGGCTCACATTCTTTCTTCTCAAAAAATGTTGCAGAGTGGAACGATCCTTAGTAAATACATCGGCCAACTGATCTTCAATTTTGATGAAGACATGCAGAGCTAGTTCTTGTCGATCTTTTCGCGTAAAGCTCGTGCCTACTTCAGATCTAGTGATTTCGTCGCTAAGGTTGTGTTTGGATTGGGTGTTAAAGCTAAGAAGAATAAATTTTAGAAATAATGAGATGATCCAAAAAATATATTTAAGTTATAAACAACATTTACAGGTGCCAAGCTTCGTAAAGACTTTAGTATGCTCAAGTACATTCTTATGGTAAAACCTCCCATCTTTGAATATAACATTGTTCCTTGCCAGTCAGATGGCCCCTACGTCCCAATCACCCTGATCTTGCCTTTAATTGACCCATCCATACCAGCTAATCGAGGTCCAGAAAGAGTATGTGCCATCCCATCATACCAAGGTTTAAAAAACTGAATCGGACATTGAACCAGTCAATTTCGGTTTGGTCCAACCAGGTCGGACCGTCAGTTCAAACCGGTCGGATCGGTGATGATGTTAGCATGACGTCATCATTCCTATCGACTCGGAAAAAATCAGATAGGACTTAATTTACTGGTCCGACCGGTCGAATCGATTTTTTGAACCCATAAAATTTGTATTATATATCGATGAAATAATCGTTTAAAATGTCAAATCTTATAATAGAATAATACGATTGTCTATTTCGAGTAAAACTCCACAAAAGGTAGTCTTATTTTCTATCATTATATATGAATACAATATTGTAATAATTTATTTATAGTTGCTTCTAGAAAAATACTCTAAAAAATTAGTGGCACAAGTTTATTCCAAAAAGAAGAGGGATATGACTGAAATTGCAGAAGTTAAGAAGTGCACAAGTGATAAAAACCCTATTATTTTATTATTTAAACCTTTATTTTTTTTGAAAATATACTAAATCATCAAAACTGGGTCAATCTGGGTCAACCCGGTCCAACCACCCAGGTCAACCCGGTCCGACTATCGGTCGGACCCGGTTTTTTATTTTCTTTTTTTTAATTAATTACATAAAACAGGTCGAATCGATCGAGTCGGAGCCGGTTCCCAGTCCAACCGGTCCGATCCAATTTTTTAAATTACCATGCATTAGACAACATGTAGATCAACAACAGCCAAGGTCTCCATTGACCCAATGCATTTTAAATCTTGAGTTAAAATGTGAAACAATTCTGAGAGTTAATCTAATTGGATTACAGTCGCCTTTGTAACTGGTAAAATAGTATCAATATGATTATTGGTGGATAATAAATGATTGTGAAATAATTAAAAAAGAAGTTAGTAGAATATGTTAAATGATTTTATTAATATTGAAAGTGATTGATATTAAAGGAAGTATTTATGTAACATATGAAAACAACTAATGTGATATCCAATGGTTAGTGATCAGATATGTATAATTAGGCCTCTAAGTGCGGAGAGTTGTTTTAGTCCCACATTGTTAAGCGATGGGATTTGGTTAAGTTTGTGTGATTATAAAAAAAAGCTCAACTCGCCTTGTAATCTATTGAGAGACTTAATAGAGTATTCAACTCTTAGTGGGTTTTTTTCGCGGTTTCATCATATTCCTTAAGGTGTAGAGTTCCACGTATAAATTCAAATTTTCTTCATGTTTCTATTTTCGCAATCTATATTCTTTATATTTTCACATGACATCAACACAAGCCGATAATGGAATTTCATCTTCAAGATTCAATTTTATTTCGATTGGATTTTTTTTTCAAGTTTTCAAAATTTGTGATGGCAACAAGAGCATAGATGTGATTTCCCAAGCATTGGCTTGTGTGCTTAGGCAGTCACACGATCAAGTAATGGCCAAGTATGTAGGGATGGAAACAGATTGAATACGGATTAGATATGATTATTTTCTTATCCATATTTGCATCATCGTTATCAAATACGAATATGAATACATATATAGATTTAGGAAACTATATTCTTAAATATTCGGATATGAATTCAAAATGAATATATATATCGATTTGGATCGGATAAAGTGAGACATGGATCGAATTAAGATCGAATACCAATAATAATATGATCAAATAAAGATAAAATATAATTGGCTTGGGTAATTATCACGTACAAAGTGATTTAAAATATCACATCAGTGTATGCGTATATATCATAGTATGAAATATCGACAATATAATGGTGATGTATCGATATCGATATGGAACCGATATCGGTATCAATATGGCGATATATACTTCCTTTCCGGTCCTTCCTTCATAAAAGTATGTCGATATGGCCGATATTTCAACGATATATTGTCAAAATATCCTATCGACATCATATCGATATGGTGTCGATATCGACATTTCCTACCTTTGTATATATACCATAATAAATATCTTGCATGATTAAAAACAATGATAAAATAATTGCATGATAAAATTGGAAATAAAAAACGAGTAATTTGAATGAAGGCTATACAAAAGTAACCATACCAATATGAATAGGAGAGAGGGTTTCTCGAAAGGGGAAGAGAAAAAAAATTACTCAAAATGGGGACAGCTTGAGAATAATTCCTAAAATGAGCATATATTGGCAAATCGTTTGCCGCTTCGTGTTCCGTGCGCAGCAAACGGTTTGCCGTGCCACATGGACGGATGAGAGGGGATCGGAAATCCAGATTTCACCGTCCATGTGGCACGGTAAATCGTTTGTCATGCACAGAACACGAAGCGACAAACGGTTTGCCGATATATGCCCATTGCGAGAATTATTTTCAAAACATCCCCATTTTGGGAAATATTCTGCAAAGTTAATACCCCAGTGGAGAGTAACTAATACGAATACGGACAATATTTCAAATTTGCCTTTCAAATTATTTTTTTCTAATTAACTCTTTCTATATATAAATCTCTCTCTCTTCCCTCTTTTTCCTGCCTTCTCTCTAGGGATGAAAATGAATGTGAATATACTCGTATCCGATCTGCTGTCATATTTGTTTTATATATATTTTGACATTCGCATCCGTATTCGTTTTAAAATGGATGCGAATATGGATATCACTTTGACATTAGCTAATATTCGCATTCGTATTCGTATATTCGTTTTCATACATAAGTATAGTAATATATTTATTTATAGCCGTGCATAACAATAAAATTTATGATTGCATTCATCATTATTGATATAAATGTTATGAAATTACTATATCTAGTATTTTTATTTTATGTGTAAACCATCCTAAACATGTATATTTTAGTTAATCTATTAAAAATTTATGTTATTATTCGTATCCGATTCGTATTCATTTTACATTCGTATTCGTTTTTAAGGATATGATAAAAAAATTTTACATCCGTCAATATTTATATCCGCATTCGTATTCATATTTTAAAATTGATAAGAATATGATTATACCTATATTCGCATTTGTATCCGGCTGTTTTTATCGCTACTTCTCTCTCTTCCTCTCTCTCTCTCTCTCAAACTCTCTTATTCTCTCGTGTTCTCTTTCTCCCTCTCTATTTCTCGATATGTGAGAGAATCCTCTGCAGTACTGTAGATTCTGCAGTAAAATCGTGGATCCTTGGAGCCGCTCGATCTTAATCGAACGGTTCACTTAAATCCATACTTTTTGTGACCCCGTACCGTGTAAGTTCATACAAACTGCTCAATCAAAGATCGAGCAGCTCCAGATTTACTGTAGAATCTACAGTATTGCAAACGATATGCCTCCTCTTGATCTCTCCATGTTCTCTCTCCACGTTACCTTGCATGCAAAGCCATGCAAGTTGACATGTATTGTGCGAGCCCTCTCCTTTGTTATTACACATGGGTCCGCCCATGCTTATGATCGTCATTTTATTATAAACTTAAATACGGGTCTTTGATTTACCACGGGTCTAGTATCTGGTGTAGGACAGAAGGCCAAGATGCGGAATCCCATAAGCATTGCGAAGTGCCAACAAGAGAAACAGAGAAAGATTAAGGGAGATTGATATCCATGGAGATGGATAGAGTTCTTCATATGGTGGGGGGTTCCGGAGAAGATAGCTACGCTGCCAATTCCCTCATCCAGGTCGCTTCCATAATCTCTCCCTCTTATCTCATATCATGCCTATAGAGAATTAGCATACTCCATGTTCCTTGTAATAATTAACAAGCATGTATCAATCTTGCTAACCGCTAACCTCTATGTTCTAATTCAGAAGGAAGGGATGTCCAAATCTGTGGCAGTGTTAACAGCAGCAATAAGGGAGATGTGCTGCACGAACCAATTAGGTGAGAAGATAGCTGTTGCGGATTTGGGGGTGCTCTTCAGGTCCCAACACTCTGCTGCTCATACGCAACGTTGTCATCACCATATCCCGATGCTACCAGCAGACGAACAGACGCCTGCCGGATGTTCGGTTCTTCATGAACGATCTTCCCGGAAACGATTTCAATACGTTGTTCAGATCGATCGCGCCGTTCCTTAAAGAGCTTCATGATGATGAACTTGGGAACGGGGATGAATGTAAGATTGCTCCTGTTTTTGTATCCGGCGTCCCTGGTTCGTTCTATGGGAGGATATTTCCGAAGAACAGTATCCACTTCGTGCAATCTTCTTTTAGCCTTCAATATCTCTCCCAGGTATCTTCTCTTTCTTTCGTTTAGGATAGATTAAACTTAAGGATAGCCTTTGCACTCATTCCAAGTAGCCGGTAGATCTATCCATCTTTACAGATATTACCATGTTCTAAATTAGTGAGCAGTTGACAGCCATCAATAATTATCATAGAAATTATTTTTCAGTTTTTGGGATTGTAAGACAAGCTGGGTGCTCTCCATATGCTCGAAAATCTTGGTATTAATTTCAACAATTCACAGAATGGTGAAAGTGGGTATTTAAGATCTGAATTATTTAGGATATTTGTAAGTGAAATAAAACAACAGTGTTATTCCGTTTTTAAAAAAAACTATAACAGGACTCGATGTAAATCTGAAGTAGAAACAGTATTTTCTTTTCAACTCCCAAGTACAATCGTATCATATTCTCAGGCAAACGACGGCTTTGTATGTCAATTGCAGGTGCCTCAAGCTCTTCAAACTGACGAAGGTGCTCGGTTAAACAGGAGAAACATTTATCCGTCGAAGACGAGCTCTCCTGTCGTCATCAAATCCTATACGGACCAATTTCAAAAGGACTTCTTTCTATTTCTCAAATCAAGGGATGAGGAACTCAAGGTTGGAGGGCGCATGATCCTTCTCTTTTTGGGCAGAGATAACGCAGACTCCATAATTGGACAATCGTCCAGTGCAGCAACTGCATTGGCAGAGGCGCTTAGCGACATGGTTTCCGAGGTTAATTATCGGTTTCTATTTAACTAAATATTTAAGGAAAAAAATACAACATCTTGATGTATATATGCATGTCTTCACTTGTAGGGGCTCGTCGAAGAGCAGAGCTTAGAAACGTTCAACTTACCGATGTACTTCCCTTCGCTTGTGGAGATGAAGGACGTGATAGAATGTGAAGGGTCTTTCGCTCTCAGGTCGGATGACGTTTTCAAGATGGATTGGGATCCTTTTGTGAGCGACTCCGAGATCGATGACAACGTGATTGGGAAGTATGTGGCTAAGTATTTACGAGCAGTTTCAGAGCCGATGCTCGGCAACCAGTTCAAGAAAGTGGACATGGATGTGGTGTTCGAGAAATACGCAGAGAAGATAGCGAATGTACCAACAGAGGAACGCTATTTCATTAATTTCATGCTTCATTTGGAGAAGATTCGTTGATAATATATTTCAAGGAATTTTGTTGTAAACATTAGAAACTTGAGAATTCGCCACTCGCGATTCTTGTGTGTACAATAATGGTCCGTCACATGGAGCCGTATCCTCCGTAGTACTACTCCCTAGTACTAAAGAAGCCGGCTGTAAAAAGTACGTAAAAAGTAAGGTGCCGTGGGCCGTTCGATCGAGCAGTTCACATGAAGTCGGAGTATTTTTGAGCCCTTACCTTGTGAACCGCTTAATCTTGATCGAGCGGCTATGGCACCCTACTTTTTGCAGCCGGTCTCTGCTGTACTGCTGAGGATCCGTGCTCTCGTCACATACCAAAGTGATGAAATTACTTTATGTTTAGAATAAAGAACCGGAGTCAGAATACTACTATAGTCAAGAGCAGAACTAGTATATGTTATGGGAGGGCATGACCCCCTCATGTTTTTTATAGGTCACTTGTATAATGTATTAAGTTTTTAATATTATCTCTCCTTATTTGGATTATAATTAATGATGTTGGAAAAGGCTTTAGAAATATTAAATGGTCAAGTGGTAGAGAAACATGGTTCAGACTAGGGTTCGAATCTTATCTCTTTTAATTTTACTTTCTTTTATATGATTTATCCAGCTGCTTCCAAAGTATCAAAATAAATCAGTATAAAATTGTATTTGAGTTTATGTATCTCTCCCACCGTTTTTAGTACTCCTTGAAAATAAAATAGATTTTATTATTTCCTTTTGACCATGGAATTTTTTTGTTTCAAAATTTTTCTTGAAAATTTGGCCTTTTTAGGATGGATTTAGAGAGGCGTAAATTATTATATTTATCAAAATTTAAATATCGTCACTGAAAATACTAATCTATTTGAAAATCTAATACTAATAATATATTTAAATCTTACATTTATCAAAACTGAAAGAGGTTCATTTTAAAATATTAATTATATTTAAAAATATCATTTAAAATACATAAAATTTTCCATTTTGAGCATATATAGTAGTTGTATATTTGGTCCCTTGATGAAATTCCTGGTTTCACTCCTAACTGTAGTAGCTTAAAACCACATAATAATTATTTAGATTTAATATTTAAAATAAAATTTGTATTCCATCCCATGATTCGCATAAGATGAATATCCAAAGTAGGAAAAATCTATTCCTTATAATGCTTTGAATTTTTGAATGAAATGACTTTTGTATACACCATACATTAAAGTAGAAGTATTATATCAATAACATATGCATGTATGTGCGCGTGCATATGCGTGTGTAATGCAAACAAATACCTATAGGTACTGTTCGTTTGGAGAATAAGCGCTTGGATAAGGGGTCAATTCTCCGTCTGACGTGGCTATTCCCATTCACATCTTGTCATCTCACCTTATTCCACCATTATTCCTATCTTTATTCCACCTTACCTATCTTATTCTATTTTATTCTCTTTATTTCTATCTTTCCAGCTGAACAGAAAATAGACCCTTATTCTCCTTGTTCCCCATCATTAATCGTGTTTATTCCCGAATCGAACACCACCATAGAGAAATAATAAATATAGAATAAGATCCTTGGAAGAAATCATGGGGTTTCCTCCCAAAAAATTCTATTTGTAATACACCAAATACCTATTGGATAGATGTAAATACTGTAGAATATAGAATCGTTTAAGAAAAGCCAAAATAAATAATAAAATGACAATGAATTAACATATAAAAGAACACAAAAACAACAAAAATAATAAACAAACAAATAAATAAAAGAATAGAAAACTAAACATATGTATCTTATGTACAATAAAAAAAGGGACTTAGAAGAAAAACTATTCTACAAAAATTATGGCATGAACTCGTATTATAAGTTAAATAATTTACTCAACATAAGGAGATGTGTGTTCGATGATATCTAGGGCCAATTAATTGATTTCATTGATTTCTAGCTCATTCATGTGTTTGGTGCAATGCATGAAATTTTATTAAACTTTTATGCAAGTTAAAATGCAACAAAATGAGTGGAATGGAATTGAAATTAAATGCACACAAACATACATACAATACTCATAGAAAGCTCATTCAATCTCAAGCTAACAAATTACAGAAATTAATCCCCTTTGCAGGCAAATTTAAGCTCCAATTTCAATCTAAAAAAACAATGCACATAAGAATCTAAGTCTCTATATTCTTAATCCACACTTAGCATCAAATTTGGGAATTAAAAGTCACAAATTCAAGAGTTGGCTCCATACTTAAATACTAGGTGAATCAGGCTTTCCAGAGCTTATTTATTTGCAATTAATAGACCTATATCCAATTTATGGCATTCAAAACAAGGTACACTAATCAAGGAATTTCTTTGAATTTTAATTAACTATCTGAGCATCATACCAGAGAACAAAACATACCAAAAAGAAGTCATTAAAAGAGTTTTCAAATGAGATCAATTTCACTCGTTTAGTATAAATATAGCTCGAGATATTAATAAAAGAGTCTATGGGCATAAATACAATAAAAACAGTTAAAAATATTTAAATACTAATTAAAATAAGTTCCAAGGGCTTATGCAATTATTCAAGCACGTAAGGACATAGTTGTAATGATTAGGAAGCATGAGAGCAGTGCTGCAAATAGCCCCCTCACGTGCCTCCGGCATGCGAAGCAATAGTGGTTCGAGCGAAGGCTCTGATGCGAGGATCGATGTGACATGGCAAGAGAGCGAGGCTCGGGTGACCCAAGCCTGCTGAAGAGGAATTGTGGCTCAGAGCAAGGCTCGGGTCTGTCGGATCTAGAGATCCTACGGTCCATATCGAGGCACGACTGAACGAGAGGATCCTCTGTAGGTGACGATCAAACAGTTGAAGTTGTTGCGACTGTAGGCTATTGGATCAGACCGGAGTCTTGATCCAACAGATTATCTATATCCATCCTCCTCCGCAGGTGGCTAGAATGGGCAAAGTTTCGGCAACCTCCAAGAAGCTACATCAAGTTTGGAGTTGGGTTTTTAAAGAACTGCTGAGCTCATGTAGGCGAGGACGGACGCGCTGATGAAGGTGTGATGCTACTGTGGTGCTCTAAATGGTGTGTCGATGTGAGCTTGTCGGATAAGAAAAGGAAGATTGGAGCTGGAGCTCTCAGTCCGATCAATGAAGTGGAATGAGACCTGCAGGGGTTAGCGAAAGTGAGGATGATGAAAGGGAGTGAGATAGAGGGTCCAAGGGAGGTGAACAGAGTGGGGACCTAATGGGTTCCTCCTCTTGTGCAAGGAGGAGGGCCGAGGGACATGGAGGGGGCTCTGGAGAAGGGAAGGAAGATGATCGGAGTCTTGGCGAAGATTAGGAAAATGTTACGAAGGTGGTGGAGTGCTCCAATGTGAAGGATATGGGATAATCCTCAAGCGCATCACGGAAGCATGAGCATCGTATCGAATACGATGAAGAACGGCTAGTCGTACTGGTTGTTCTATGCAGTGGAAATTAAAATTTTTCATGTGACGAAATCACATGATCCAAGAACACTTCTCGGATCATTTCGTCTAAACCACAAACAAGTAATAGGATTACCTCTTGAAGCGTGGTTGCGATCGAGTCTCTAAACGAAGATACCTCATGTCTCAAGTCCGATCCGACGGAGGAAATGCTTGCGAGTTTGTTGATGAAACACGTGCTTCTCGCAATCCATGTTGATGATTCAAGCAGCGGATCTCCTGATCTCGACACACGAGATCCGATGTCTTCTTCATGAGCGAGGCGCACCGAAGGAGATGGAGATCCACGAGAAAACGGTCGGGTAGTATAACGACAACGCTGCGGCGATGGAGGCTCTCTCTAGGGCATCCATGGTGGACGGCCATGAGAGAGGAAGAGAGAGGACTGACATGTAGAGAGAAATAGAGAGAGAGAGATAGAGACTTATGTTCTCTTGTGTGTAAAGAAGAGCAAAGGGGTTCCTCTCCTTTTATAATATTTTGGGATCCATGGATCTCAATCCATGGACAACACAAATCCAATGGCTCTCATTGATTGTGTTTCTTTTAATGATCAAGATTGTTGTTGGTTAAAAACACAACAACTAATTTAATTTAGATCAAATATATTTGATAAGTCAAATATTATTCAATCCTAAATTAAATCACAAAATTGGAGATAATGGAGATGAAAATCTCCACATTCCATAAGGAGCCATGGACGGCTACCAATTCCAAGTTGGAATGGCTAGCCGTCCACACTCCAATTTGGAATGTGAGATTCTCCAATGAAATCCAAGATTTCATGATTATTCATATCTCCAATTACAACAACAATTGTTGTAAAATATTCTACTAAAATAATTCATAATTATTTCGTGAATATTGCAATCTTGCCATTGGAAATTTGTGAATCACATTCACAACCCAAAATAAAATGTAAATTATATTTTCAATTTAATGTCCAATATGAATCCAATTCACATCAACATTTAATTAACTAATGTAAATTACAAATAGCTCTCTATTATATATTATAAATCAAATTTATAATATATATGATTAATATGGATAGTGCTATCCACATTATTCATATCCATGATAATTAAATCACATTTAATCATCTTGGATCTCCATTCTCATGTTCTCAAATAATATGAATCACATTCACATTATTTACATCTTTAATAATTAAATTATATTTAATTTTCTAAGATAACTCTCCTTATAATATGAATCAAATTCATATTATTCATGATAATTAAATCACATTTAATTATCTATTTTCTCAATGCTCGGATACATATATCAACAATAGAATTATCCGTGAACTCTTTCAAGGATAATGCGCTTTCTCCGCGAATACTTGGAGATAAGGACATGGCGATTGTATTGTTCCACGTATAGTGACTTGGATATTAAGATCACATCTCAAATCCATATCTCGTGCCTCCCATAGATGCTTGATTAAATCAAGACCACAAATCTAATCTTCTCATTGAATCTGAATCACTCTCAGATCAATGTCCAACATTTGGACTAAGATCAGATTACTTCTCTACTGAAAGGAGACACTAAAATCCAGACCCATTTCATCACTCCCTAGGAATGGAAGCGTCATGGTTATACAATCGTTTATGATCACATCACCCTCAGGTATTTCCAATACGTGTACATCCTGCATACTGGAAGACTTAGAATGGTCCCGAAGTATAAGATCAATTTTACACTGTCTACTTCAGGAATTTATCATTAAGTTTCTCATTCGATCATTGGGAGTCGGTATCGATCATATGCTTTCCAAAAATAGCATATATCACATCTAGGTGTTGATCATATACTTTCCAAAAGTATATATCAAACCTACAAATTCAGTCAAGCTTCCAAAGCGAGACGACCGTGCACGGAATTTGATTCTTCCCAATATCTCATGAGTGAGCTCATGTCTTCCGGTTCAGTAATGAACCTGTATGATCCCTATGAGCGATCGTATTACTCATATGCCCTTGTATGCACACCATCGCGCCGGTGTATAGACCTTGATTTGGTCATCAACCTATTGGTCTGCCAAATGTACATACTCAGACATATAGTAACACATCTATCTCCGATCAAAGAATGCGTGCCTATATCATGACAACATACGATATAGGACTTTGGTTATCTCGATCTCGTTAAGTCAACTCTTTGACCTAACTAATCTCACACCTCCGAATCTCTATTCCCATGCAGAGGACCTGAATCAAGAGGTCGGTCAGATATCAGCCTAAATGAGAAAGGATTGCCATCTGCTACTCAGGCTAGAGATCATCTCTCAACAATCATTTGATGGTGCTTGATGAGTCCTCAATCTAACTCTTTAGATATTCATCCAAGCAACAGCCTCTATGATTCAATAACTGAATCAACAGTTGTATGATCAACAAGATGGCCATGGTACATAACCCTAATTGTACTAAGGGACCTATTATGCAAATTATGTATTCTTCATTTCAGAACAGGGAATGATATTCGCAATAACATTTATTACATAATGGCTCGCCGTGGGCTCGCATGTCCAACACGATGAACTGGAGAGTGATTGGTGTACATGAATAAAATAGGAGAAATTGAAAAGGGGCGAAGATGAGAGGATTCTTAAGGAAGAAGAAGGAGATCAAAGGAGGTGCAGGGCATGTGTTAGAGCTCTATGGGAGCACCTAGTTGTCACTCGAGGGGGACCACTGAACCATCGAGTTCAAGCAACTTCGTAGAGGCAACTGCAGTGATGGAGGAGCTCCATTGGATCTCACCGAAGTGTAGGTGTGTTGTCTCTCAACCTAGGGTGTCTCTGATATCACCGAAGCGTGGAAGGAGCTTGGGCCTCCCTCGCATGAGCTAGAGAAGGTTGTGGGGAGTTTGGTTTTATGCAGAATTGCAAGTGACTTAAGGAAGGGAGGCGGAGAGGTGTGAACACATGGAGGACTCTGGTGAAGGAGTTGCTGAGAGAGAGGGAAGGATGGAGAGTCGATTGGTACTAGACTCATAGTGGGAGGACATGTGTGGTGATGGGGGGATTGGATGAAAGATCATCGGGCATGGGATCGTGGGAGAAGATGCGGGAGGTAGGGGTGTAAACGAACCGAACCTGAGCGAACCTACATTGGTCCGGTTCGGTTCGTTTAGTAGGTATATAGGTTCGGGTTCGGCTCGATTCGATAAGATTAAAATCATGTTCAGGTTCGGTTCGATTCGATTGAGGCTCGCGAAGGTTCGGTTCGGCTCGTTAAAGGTTCGATTATATGCAAAAATGAACACAACAAATAATGGCTTGTTTCAAGCACAATTTAGAGATTGTTTATATGTGTAAAATATATTGCATCTCCTTTTCCAACCTACTTAAATTGGCATATCCACGCTATCCACTCGAGGTAGTCCCAGACCTGTACGAACAATTTGTGCTGGATTTCGATGATTTATATATGTTATCCTGATCCATTTAGAAGAAAAAACAAAAATATTGAATGTACATCAAAAGTGAGCAGCATGTAGTCCACACAACACATGAAAGATAATTAAAAAGCAAAGAGGAAAATGGGACAACGTGCAAAAGTATGGTGTTGCTCATGTACCAAGCATTGTCCATCCAAACTAAATAGACACATCACGTCTGTCATTTTTTTATAAAAAACAACCATTGTTTGTCGTTAATTGCGAACGAAACAAAATCGAAGCTTTCATTTAATCAAAATTTTCCATGATATGTCTGTCAAATATGAAACAACAAACAAAAATGGACTCCGTTACACTTATGCTACGTACAAACAGGGTTACAATTACCCCCTCAATTTTGTAGCTCTAGGTTAAAAAATAAATATATAAAAAGATCATGTCCATCGCATCCATAGCACTTTGCGATTATATTTTCACAAGAAAACTGGACAACACTAGTGCCCGAATCTACCACCGCGGCCTCATGTGTTTGAAAATCCTCCTCTGGTTGCCGAAAGAGTTAGCACCACCACCTTGACCAAACCTATGGGCGAATCCCCCTCCTTGGCCACCATCATCATGGCTGCCAAACCGCCCCACCCTATGAAGACACCACGTGCCCGAGGTTTGTCCTACAAGGGAGGCAACTCGTTCAATTTCTTGATGCTAATCCCATTTCCAATTGCTTAAAAAGTCATGGGAAATGGTGTTGAATAAGTTTCCCAAAGAAAGATTCCAAGTGTGGTAATTCTCTACTAAATGCAAACCTTTCATGAACAAGTCAACATCATCCGTGGACACATCAAATGTAGCACACCTTCCATCGGTGATAAGAGCAAGGCCTTTCAAATCTTTGATCTTCTCCTCCGAAAATACTCTCCTCGGAATACCATATGCAAGCCTATTCCAATTCCAAAAAAAAGTAAGATACATGAAAGAAAAAGAAACCAAAAAAGAGCTCCTAAAATAAATCGTTCTAATAGCCCGATCTTACGATGGTGTGTACATAGCCAGTTTCTACAGGCAGAGGTGCAGAGATACACTCAAACTTTACACAAGTTTCTCTTTCAATACGAGAAATAGCATGTGTATATCTCGTTCATATAGAAATATGGCAACACGATTATTTCCAGCTCTTCCAGTATGTCCTGATCGATGGATGTATGCTTCAACATCTCGTGGAGGCTCGCACTGAATAGTCAGTTGCACGTCATTAATATCTAAACCACATGCATCCACATTGGTTGCCATCAAAACTAAGAATCTACCAGACCTGAATCCAGAGAGTAACCTGAAAGTAAAATTTCAAAGCAAAGCCAGAAATTTCAAAGCAAAGACAGGAATTCAGTGTTTCATCACCATAGCACAAATCAAACGGCAAATTTAATATATAATTCAATATACATCACCAGCAAGTGCAGAGGCAGACTCTTTTGTCTCAGTAAAAATGATAGTTCACCCACCACTGCATCACGGCATCACACATTATTGGTTGAAATAATAAATATAGCAATATGCTTAAAAGAAACAAAGGAAAAAAACTACCTGCTATAACACTGAAAAATATTTGGTAGCTAGCTGATAACGCGGATAATCCACGAGGGTCACCATGAAAAATATAAAAGTGTTGTCGCTGAGGCGACCACTCATAGAAGACCGGTGTTAATCAGCAATTAACCCACAATCCACAGAATACAACAATCTAGCTCAAAAATAAATGTGAATTAATCTTTATTTACTCTACCATAAAATGTATAGTGACAAGCATGTAGAGGTCGAACCACAGAGATCAATCCAAAATGCAATAGCCTACATGTATCTCAGAGTCATCCTTGTGTGGGTTTTTGATTTTTTTTATTTTATTTTGTTTTGTTTTTTTCTTTATTTATTTTTAATAATATAATTAGTTAATAGACATATATATATAATATAAATATATGTATACCCATAGAGGGTTAGTATATAGCATATGATAAATACAATATATATAAATATGATAATATATATATATATTTTAAGGTTAATAAATAGATATAAGAATACATATAAGTAATTAGATATATATATATATATATATATTATTTTTTTTCCTTTTTAGGAAATATATATATATACATAAAGGCGTATTATAATATTTACAAAAATACTCAAAAATAGTCAAAAATTCAGGAATAAAGTCTTTTTGGAATTTTCATGGGTTTTTACTGTTTTTGTGATTTTTAGGCATTTTTGCAAGTATTTTTAGTATTTTTAAATAGCTAAATAATAGTAAACAGTGGGCTAGGTTCTGGCTGGGCTAGGTTCTGGCTGTTACAAAAATAGACCTTAAAATTAGCTAACGGCCTAAAAAATTCACCACACTATTTTTCTAATATAGATAATAAAACAAAGCATACATAGGGCTTGAGTTTATAATTTTCTAATTTTTCTTTGATTTTTTATATTTTTTTGAAGTTTTTGGGTATTTTTGAATTTTTAGGGTTTTCCTTTTGATATTTTTAATGGTTTTTGGACTGACACTAGAATAGGTCAAAATACACCATAAATAATTTTTTTGGAATTTTTCGAGGCATTTTCATATTTTTTTAGGATTTTATAAGTTAGACAGTGAATAAAAGACATGTTTTTTATTTTTAATAAATGCGAAAATGCAACAAAATAAAAAACTAAAAATATAGCATGCAAGCACAACCAAACAGGAACTTAAGTCTATTTTTGCAAGATTTTTCGATTTAAAATAGAGCACAAAATAAATAGACAAAGCATTCAAAAATTAAATGGCATGTCAGGGGTATTTTTGCAATTAAAATAGTTCGCAGGGGCATACATGCAAAAATCACAATAAAAATACACGTGGACTTTTATTTTCAGGACCATTTAATAATTACAAGAACCCGGCGGGGTTTAAATGCAAATTTCACGCGCCTCACGTGGGTGCTGCACGTGAGGCACGTAGGGACTAAAAAGTAAATAACCAAACATAAGGGGGGTGTTCTGCAATTTTTACAACTTATTTACAATTAAAACTTTTATTTTTGGGATTAAACTCTAAATACAAAAAGCGGGGGGTGAGATGTGAAATTTACCCCCAAATAAGGTGTTTCATCCTGTGGCACTGGAGGCGCCACTTATCCACGTGTCAGCCATCGGACGGTCGACGACGATTCGCCGATGAAGGGTGCAGATTAGAAGCTTCTGGCTGATCTGACGGTCGAGGCGTATCTTCATCGAACGGCTCCTGTTGAATCTGGGACGAGCCTCCTGATCTGACGATGCTAGAGCTCCCTGGAAGAACAGGGAAGGAGCTCGCGCCTGGCGAGCTTCGATCGAGAAGCTCGGGCTCCTCTGGGGCTCTCTGGTGCGTCTGAGGTGTTCTGAAGGTAGCTGGAAGCAAATTGGCGTCGCCTGATGGTGATTTCATGGCTCCTGGGGGTCCGAGTCGATGGAGCGAGGTCGGAGAAGAATGGGGCCCCCAGGAACCTCTCCCTGGTTCAATGCAAGCCCAGATGGGCTCTATTCTTCGATATACCTGTACAGGAAGAACCGCGGGCGAGAGAGCTTTCTCCTCGACCCGGGGTTTGAAGCTGCGATGCAAAAATGAAGGTGGGCGGAGGGGCTCCGGCAAACGGCAGAGGAGGAGCCCCGATTCGCCAAGACCTAGGGTCCTGGGTTGAACAGATGTGTGCGATAGATGGAGACGGTGCTGAGGTTCGAAATGTTAGAACGAGGCAGTCGGAGACATGCGGGGCTACGATGGAGAAGTCGCCGGAGCCAAGCTCCGACGAACTTCGAATTTTGATCTTTAAGCTACGGGGATTAACTACAACCTAATCTAATGACTGGAATGGAAAACTAACATTAAAAGCTAACTGAGAATGCATAAAAGAGCAGCTCTTATACCTGGGGGCCTCCATGGAGCAGGGCGGACGACGGAGCTCCGCCACGTCAAAATTCTCCGTCCTCCGGCCAAGTCGAGGCGCTGGGCGACTCCCCCTGTCACGAGGAATGGTCCAGGATCAAGATCAAGGCGTTTGGGTGGAATGAAAATGGCCAAATCTGAGGAAGGAGGCAGAGCTTATTATTTATAAACATTGGCAAGAGGCCTTATTACCCGACGATTATTGACTGATCCAATGAACATCTCGTTGATCTATGATTTTGGCGGGCATCATGGATGATCAGAGGACAAATCTTGTGAAGGAAGCGAGCCAGGATGATGGAAGGGATGACCGCGAAAAATGGAGGAAAATCAGGGATTTGATAGTTCAGAGGCGCCAGGCGAGGGATGGGACAGTTGACCAGGGAGTCAACGAAGGCCGGCGCCTTATTGGGCCACGTCAGCCGCTACAAGACAAAATAGAAGACCTGATTAGAGACTGATTTATTTGACACCCTAAATGATTTTATTAATTTTTTCGTATAAAATAAAAAATGTGTATTATTTCGTCTATTATTTATTTATGATTTTTATTGAATTTTTCGAGGTGTTTTATTATAGTTTTATTTGAATAATGTGTATATGTATGTATTTCCATGTATTTTTGTGTATTTTATTTTTAATTTGTTTATTTTCTTTTAATATTTTATTGGCTTATTTTATAAATTTATAATTTATTTTTGTGAGTATAAAGGTATTTTTGTTTGATTTTTTATGAGTTTATTTATATTTTTAAATAAATAGGTCTAGGTGTTTGTAAGTGTCCTTATAGGTGTTTTACCTATGTATTTTGTATACTTAATTTATTAAATATATTTTCTTGATGTTTATTTTGGATTTACATTTTTAATGAGTTATGTATAATGTATACATTATTATAAAAATATAAAAGAATAAAAGAATCAAGGATTACAATCCTTTTTATTTATATATAGGTATATAGCATAGGTATTTTGTCTATGAATTTGTAGACTTATTTTATTTTACAAATTAATTTTGGTTTTCTTTAACTTATCTTATGTGTATGCATTATATACATTATTTACAAAATTCTAAAAATATGAATTTATACAAATAATGAATATTGAATAAAATGCATATTTTAATCAATCCTATATACAAGGAGGGCCAAAAACCTAACTTCTGCATATGGACTCCAAAAATTATGAAACCAATTTTATAAAATAGTTTATGGAATGCTATATACAATTAAAGATGAGTTTGGGTGAATTTGGAGTTTTTATTTGCAAGATATGGGTCTGTGAAGTTGAGATTTTGGCTTTTTATTCTGTGTATAAAATGTACACTGGGTATTATTTTTGCACAAACTCAATTTTGTATTTTTATCTACATTATTATCTACAACTTTCATGTACAAAGTTTCTTTATTTGATGAAGAAATAATTATGTACAAAATAGGTGCCAAAAATGCATAAATGAATGAATTAATAAATGAGGTATTTATTGTACACTGGCCCTTATCTCCCCCTACTTTATTCCTTGTCGACCAATACCATGCTGGCCTTGGTCTCGGGGTTTGGGTCATAAAATATTTACAATATTTTATTCCTTTTTCTTTTCTCCTCTTTATTCTATAATTTTGGCATTAAAACCTTATTTAATGTGGAATTAATACAATGAATCATGAATGCTATTATATACAACTTCATGCTATTTACATGCATTTCTGGGGTTTTTGAGGCCAAAACGATAGAATAAAGGTGATGAAATGGAGGTTCATCACTAGCCTTGCTCGAACAAAGAAGTACAAGATGTCTAACACTAGCACTGGCCTTCAACTTATCATTGACAACAAGATCCTTGTTTTTTAGAAGATTTCAGAATCCGAGATGATATCTGCCAGAATTTTTACAGTTAACAAATACAGGAAGTTTATCAGAGCCAAGCCAAATAAATAATAATAAAAGCCAATAGTTATATAGTCACCAACCTTCTTCAGAACTCATCGTCGTCGATGATTGTCAAGAACATGAAAGATGGTCGTTGCGGGTTGCAGCTGCCTGTTGGAAGGAAGAGAGGATAGTTGGCGGGTGGCCTTCTGATGCAGATTGAAAATTGCGTTGACGGTGAAGAATAATTTTTTTTGTCGAATTATTGGTGGAAGAATAATGGAGGGGTTGAGAAGAGAAGCTCGTCGGGAATACGAGGGAATGGAGAAGAGAAGGCATGAAGACCACGACAAGGGAGAAGGAGAAGGGAGAGGAGGGAGAAATAAACCTCAAATTTAGTTATCAACTGAACTGATTAAAAACACTAGCCTATCATCCCTTTATATAGGAGGGATGAGGTTACAAAAATAGAAACTCAAATTCAAATTCAAACTAATTATCCTAATTTGACTCTAACCGACTAACCGACTAATTTGAAATTCAAATTGAAACTAACTACTTTAGAGATCACAGGCGATCTCTTTTATTTAATTAAAATTATGACGACTCAAATAAACGTAAATAAAATTAATGGATAAAATTTAAATAAATGCAACCCTATATTTCCATTTCACGCTGCATCAATTCTCCTCCGCTTGAAAAATTCGTCTCCCGACGAATTGCTTGATCTTCGGACGGTTGATAGAGAATTTCCTCATGGCTTGTTGATCGAATCTCCCAGTTTCGCTCCTTTTCCATGTTACGTTTATAATTCTTTCCCACTGAGGGGTATGGTTGCAAAAGTTCTACCCCTTCAATTAAACAAATCTTGTAAGGGGAGCTTTTGAATTTTTCCTTTGAATAAAAACTTTTGCAGGGGGGCTTTTCTGCAATTATTCCAAATTAACCTCCTATCCCTAAATTTATGGGATAGGTCTTCCACTGGAGATAAATCAGGAGGCCATCATGGATCTCGTTCTTCCTTCCATTTCCATGGGTGATGCCGGACCCTAGGGTTAGGGTTCCAGTAGCTTTGGCGGTGCGGGATAAAGAGAGGGAAGGTGGCGACGTGGCCGATATGGAGATGGCGGAGCTGCAACGGGTAGGGAGGGGAAGGGTGGTGGTGGGAGGGGATGATGGGTCGGGGGGGTTTCTCTGGAGGTGCGGGGGTTGGCGGAACAGGGAGGTGGTAGGGAGGGTCGGGGAAGGCGGTGTAAATAGGGAAGATGAGGGCTGGTGGTGCGGGGCCGAGGGGTAGGATAGGGAGGGGGGCGATGGTGAGAAAATGGGGCGGCGTCACAGGGGTTGGGGGGAGGGATAGGCAGCGCCGGGGAAGGGTGGTGGCGCATAGGGTTGAAAGGGGAGTTGGGGAAGGTGTTGTAGAGAAGGGAGGGGAGGGTCTGGGGGGTGCACCGCAGGAGGTGTAATGGTGGCGGGCATGGAAGGCCGTATCCCGATATATCGGCGATATATCGCCGATATATCGATATCGACATGGGACCGATATCGAAATCGATATATCGATATATCCGATTTCAGGCATTTTCTTCAGAAAGATTCCTAGATATAGCGATATATCGACGATATATCACCGATATATCGCCGATATATCAATATCGACACGATATCGAAACGATATCGATATCGATATGTCCTTCCATGGTGGCGGGAGGGGGTGTTGAGGTTGCAGGCTGGGCAGCAGGGGGTGCGGGAGGGAGTTCTGGGATTGCAGGTGCCGCGAGAGGGGGGCTTGGGGTTGCGGGTGCAGCGAGAGGGGGGCCTAGAGGTGCGAGGGTGGTGGAGGAGGTCTGT
Organism: Ottelia alismoides; assembly: GCA_037367405.1. NCBI lineage: Eukaryota > Viridiplantae > Streptophyta > Magnoliopsida > Alismatales > Hydrocharitaceae > Ottelia > Ottelia alismoides. The sequence goes on from JAZKJV010011309.1 coordinate 244,448, forward strand.
GAAAGGGTCGCGGATGGGCCGTAGGTCGGTTTCTGCGACGTTTGCGAGTCTGAAATTACCTGGACAGCGAGCAGATCGACACTTTTTTTCTCCCGGAACGGGCTGGACAACGAATAAATCATTGGCGACGGCCTCTTTTTCCTCTGAAATGGGCTGGACAGCGGGCATTTCGTCGTCTATGCTCTCTTTTTCGTATTTTTCTTCATCAAAATCGGCCTCGGTGGTTGGAGACTTTGATTTGGCGGCGCATAGGATCTCGAAGTCAGCCATCAAAGCTCGACATTTGGACTGGAAATCTTGACATTTGGACTGGAGATCATGCAGTGCGTCCATCATCTCCTTGTTGTAGGCGTCGTTAGCTCGTCGTTTTCGTTCCGACGAATGATAGTCCTTCGATGCATGCCGGTGCGAACGTCTGGACGGATCGTCAGATTGTGAGGACGATCTGTAAGCCATGCTCTGATACCAATTGATGCAGATTGAAAATTGCATTGACGACGAAGAATAATTTTTTTGTCGAATTATTGGTGGAAGAATAATGGAGGGGATGAGAAGAGAAGCTCGTCGAGAATATGAGGGAATGGAGAAGAGAAGGCATGAAGACCACGGCAAGGGAGAAGGAGAATGGAGAGGAGAGAGAGATAAACCTCAAATTTAATTATCAACTGAACTAATTAAAAACACTAGCCTATCATCCCTTTATATAGGAGGGATGAGGTTACAAAAATAGAAACTCAAATTCAAATTCGAACTAATTATCCTAATTTGACTCTAACCGACAAACCGACTAATTTGAAATTCAAATTAAAACTAACTACTTTAGAGATCACAGGCGATCTCTTTTATTTAATTAAAATTATGACGACTCAAATAAACATAAATAAAATTAACGGATAAAATTTAAATAAATGCAGCCCTATATTTCCATTTCACGCTGCATCAGCTTCTGAGGAAAGGAGGAAAGAAGGGTCGATGATCCGGTGCAACGTTCAGGAGGAGTGGGGGCAGCAGGCCGCTGCTGGGAGGAGAAGGGGGTGGCGCCACTTGCAGGAGGAGAGAAGGGTCAGCGACCCGCAGCTGCATTCAGGAGGAAGGGTGTGGCGGGCCTCTAGGAGGAGGATAGGAGGGGCGGTGGGTTGCTGGGAGGAGGAGGGGTGCGGCGGGCAGCTGGGAGGAGGAGGGGGGGTGTGGTGGGCCGCTGGGAGGAGAAGGGGTGCGGCGGGCCGCCTGGAGGAGGAGAGGAGGGGTGTCGACGAGACGATAGTGGATGGAGAAGAAGGGGCAGCACCGCGAGAAGGGATAGCCGCTGAAGGTGGCAGTGGAACGAGGGACGTGGTCTGCGACGGGTGTGATGTGGAGTTGAGAGGGAGAGGAGAGGGAGGGGGCCTATGTGCGTGATAGGGTGGTTAGGGTTTTCAACATAGTATTAATATTGGGGAAATTATGGACAATTTCTTTATTATATCTATCCTTTAAATTGAGAAAAATTAAATGGTCCTTCATTTTATTAGAATTGAACATAAAATATGATATAATGGTTATGAACTTGGTATGAGCTCCTAATTCCTAAATTATAATATATATATATATATATATATATTAAATTATATATATAGGGTAAAATGGGGCTGCCCCCTGGGAGTAGCCAACTTGGCTACTCCCACCCCTATTTTTCCCTCATTTTTTTATTTCTTTGAAAAATAAAAATTTGTATTCTCGTCACTATATCCCTCTAACATTCTATTAAAATTTCATCAGAAACAGAGACTCCTAGGCCCCCCATCCAGACGTCATTTTTTTAACGGTCACTTGATTTTTTAAATCGACCCTGTTTGGATGTACTTACATGTGCCTATATACGAAAATGATCTATGAGTAGATAACAGAAGTATACCCTACACCGCTCAGGACTTTTGCTAACATGTAGTGAGCTTGAGATAACTTGGATCACATTCATAACTAGATATCATTAGATAATTAAAATTGCCCACTTGGATGTGTAACCTGATGTGAGTCAGAGTGGCCTTGCTTATGCATGTTCTATAATACATGCGCTTATGCCTAATAGAGTGAGTAGAATTTACCTTTTTACCATTACACTTGTGGTTAGTGTTAGTATCACTAGTGAGCAATTTCTCATAACATTACCTTCATATGTACCCCACATGAGTAGTTGCAACATTAGTGATCAAGACGAGTTAGAGCTTCCATAAATACATTTGCATCAAACATGGCACGTATAGATTTTAAGTAGTTTCTTTGCTTCCACTTTATGTTTCTATTTTCTTCAAGAGACATTGCATTGAGATGCTTTCGAGAGTTCTTGCTATACCTTTTATAGTATACTTGATGCAGAAATGAAATTTCGGCGACGGATAAAAATAAATTTTTGGTCGGTGGATTTTTGGTGGAGAAGAATTCGGAGGGGTTGAGAAGAGAAGCTCGTCGGGAAAACGAGGAGATAGAGAAAACGTGAAGACCACGACCAAGGAGAAGGAGAAGGGAGAGGAGAGAGAGAGAGATAAATCTCAAATTTTATAATAACTGAATTAACTAAAACAATAGCCCTTCATCCCTTTATATAGGAGGGATGCGATTACAAAAATAGAAATCAAATTCAAATTCAAAATGACTTATCCTAATTTGACCAACTAATTGATTTGAAATAAATTCAAATCTTTAACCAACTATTTTGAGATCACAGGCGATCTCTTTTACTTAATTAAAATTACGACGACTCAAATAAACGTAAATAAAATTAACGGATAAAAAATAAAAAAATGCGGCCCTATTTATTCATTTCACGCTGCATCAATACTTGTTTATCTCATTTTGGGCATGGATATGATGAACAAAATCAACGTGAATGATTACTGTTTTCATTTCATACTGGTTCTCTTATTGTTATATATCTCGAATGTCAATTTAATATGCATGAGTTGGTTTTTTGAGTATCAGAGATCATAGGCGAGTTGGACTCTAGATTTGATGATCTCGTTCCATTACTCCATGTGGTTGGATGGTGGAACATCACATACGCCATGTCATCATATCATGCAATTGGCTCTTTAGTATTCACTAGCCGCAATGACTGGTGACTAAGATTCCACGTAAGGCGGTGTTCGATTGAAAATACCACGTATACCTTTTATTTCTACCTAACTATTACACATCCCAGCCCAACTACGAGGTGAGAAGTTGAGAGAAATGCGATGAAGAAGTGCAATGAAGTGTTACCAAGAAGAAGTGAAGAAGAAGCGAGGTGGGAAATGCCAGTCTCAATCGATATCAGGTAGGTAGAGGTAGGAAAACCAAACTTTAACCATTTATTCAATAGAAGTTCTCATTCTTTGGAAGAATAGCATGAACATGCTATGAGAAAACCCAAGTAAATCCTGACATAGGTGTGTCGACTAAATCATTAGTGAATCTATGTTGAGACATGTATGGCATGTCGTGCTATCCTTATGGAAGCCATAAAAGGAAGTCGTTCACATGGTCGTCCTACCCATGATGTAAGGCGTGCTTACACTTCACTGTATACTTATAGGAAACTCTATTACATTGAGGAAATCGGTTAGCTCCTTATGTAAATGCGATAACTTGATCGTTAGAAAACTCATGCAGAACCATGTATGGTATAGTGTACTACATCAGAACACTTACTTGGGGAATCATAGACATGTATTCACTGATTTGCAATGCAGGATTTGACTAGATTCCTTGTTGTGATGTTATACAACAAAGTATTTTTATTTTACACTCGTTTACAGCATAAACCATTCCTTTCATATATATGTTAAGATGCTAACAATATATTTAAATCACTTTATAAAAGGGAACTTTTGTCGAATTTTTTGATAAATTCAAATTTAGGGTTCAATGGCATTCTTCACATTCTCGGTATTCTTAAAAAGTTTCTATTATTTTCATTAAGCTTTGAGATGATTAGGTAGAAAAACTCATCATCATGTTGTTGAGTTATCTAAGATCTTTGCATTTAAATCAATTTCAAGGTTTTGGATTTTTGTAAGGGTTATTCTTCTAGTAGAAACTATATTAAATGAGTTGATTTTCGGATTCGATTTTAAATCACATGCCTATATGATTCCATAAAGTTCGAAGTGATTTGAGAACTAAACATAATCAAAATGAAGTCACACAATTGTTAGGATTTATGTTAATTTATTTCCGGATTTTTATATATAGAGAGAGAGGGTTCATCCCGTGAGGGCCAAAAATTGTGAGAATATGAGAGTAATGATTCTGGACCACTAGATTATGTCATCTCTCTCCCGATTGATTGCAGGAGGAGAGAAAAGAGCATAATCTAGTTGTGCAGATTCAATGCTATCATGCTCTTACAGGTTTTGACCCTCACAAGATCAACCCTCTCTCTCTATTTCTCTCTCTCTATATATATAGATAGATACATTGTGAAAGGATGAAGATAAATTAATTTCATAACTATATCATGATACCTAGGTGTGGTAGTTGCAACAAAGTTGTGTAATAAATCTGATATCTTACACAATCAGTACACTTGATCAATGGATCCATCCGAGTAGTATAATCAAATAAGGAATCAATGGAGTAGAGCCTACATAACATGTATGCAATGCTTATGATAGAAGAGTGCCATTATACAAATGTGAAAAACTTAGGAGGTATACGGTTGTCCAGGAAAATATACATGAAATATAAAAAGTGACACTTCATGGCATCTTTACTTGCCAAAGATTCTGATAGACTAACATGAAGTTGATTCCATACCATGTGGAGTTCTGGAGGGAAATGCCAGCAAAGATTCTATGACTACATACCCAAGTATCTCTAGATAAATATAATTAATTGTCAAGATGATAGGCTTCCTTGCCAACATGATGAAAAATAATTAGCCAATGGAGGCTTTACCTATAGGAAGTCATGGTGTCATTAGAAATAACTGAGCGCGACATGCAGTGGCATACATGTTCAATGAGATCACCAATATCAAGGTTTTCACAACTCCGACATCGACAGATTTATGATTAATACTTGACATGATTAAAGATACAGAGGACACATACAAAGAACTGTAACTGAGTAAAGAGTTGGGTTTTTAAAACACTTACAGTTGGTATGCATCCCCTTCTTTATCACTGCTCTCTGTTCTCTTGTTTTCTGGAAACCCAGTGAGCATTAATTGGAGTTCACAGGATCCACAGAAGTTGCCAAACCAGAGGCTCTGGAGACTCAGAAATGAGGTCATTACAGATTAGTAGCATAGAAAGGATATTTGAGTAACATATCCAGTTTTAATGACTATAATAACTGGTAATGGGATCTCCCACTCTCACCACATGTCATTCACAGTCACAAACTCCACTTTAAATCACATGAGCCACTAGGCAAACTATAAGTGTTGACTTTGATTCCAGATTCAGGAACATAGAAAATAAGTATTTGGCTTTGTAATTAGTGGAAACAATTACCTTGCTCTGGGAAATAGGGTAGACAGGAGACAAAGGAGAGACTCTCATACTTTGAATGGACCTTTAAGGTGGCAATTTGGACAAGGTCGTAGCGACCATAACCATCATATGACGATGATGTGTTATACACCTCTACTTTGAGAGCACATGGGTGTGAGGCTTACCTAGCTCATGTGGTTTCCATGTGAAAACTTTACTCGTATGGTTTCCATGTTAGACAACAAGCGGATGATAAAAGATGTCCTAATTGCTTGCAATTACTTTGACTTCCATCTAAACAAGAAATTGCTCTTGAGATTTCTCTTATGGTGCTAGTTGAGTTAGGAGAGCTGAAGGTGCAATTTTAGAAACTTCAGGTAAAGAGGTTCATTAGCCAAGTATTTCACCATACGTTGCGCATGTGTTGTTCGAGTAAAAAGGATAATTCAATAAGGTTATGCATTAATCATTGACAAATAAACAAAAGGAGGATTAAAGGATCATCATCCTTCACCACATATAGATATTCTATTTGATGGACAACTGTGTATACCAAGATCGATCAACGATATGGATATAGAGAGTTGATAATGTACAAGAGAGGAAGCCTTTGGAATCCATGTCCTTTTGCCACTTAGTCTGCAAAGTACACTGGATGTATAAGCATCCAAAACTTCCTAAGCAGAATGCCACCAACATGGCATGATACATGTTTATTACCAATGTTTTCAAACATGTCCCTGTAATTGTTCTACATTATGCATATACCACAAACTTCTTGCTTAAAATGTGACCTCTCATACTGTTTTACCGAAAAAAACCCTATAGTTAAACTCTGTATAATGACCCTTATGTGAACCCCTCATGATCCGGGTACCCGTTAATCACACAATCGCACTATTATTCACATGAGATCGCAAGAAGTTACCGAAAAGCAGGGAAAATTTTTCACGCGGCTAATTATCCACATGACATTCACATCCACAACATAACCACAAAGTAAAAGAGATACAATTGGCACCAAAATTCCTTTTCATTAATATTCATATCCATTTACAACTTGCACAAGCATCTTCCATATTACAACATATATCCCAAATGATACAAAAGAGATAGCATTTTCATCATCATCTGAACAAAAACTGAGACAAAGTACTTCATACCGTCTAGTGTATATTCTGTCTCCAGGAAGCATGTATAGCTATTGAGCGGCTACTGAACTGCAGGTTGTTTGCCTGCCAAACACGTTAGGAAAGAAGAGGCGTCAGCCATTGCTGGTTCCTCCCAAAAACTTATAAAAATAACTAGACATTTAATATGTGCAAAAGCAAGCAAGTAGAAAGGTGGAAAGTAAAGTTTACATCTACTTGCATAAGTAAAAAGGTTTTTCAGGCTATTTTTAAGCATCTCAATTGTTTGTCCCATAACCCAACATTTCCCATATGTGACATTTTTATATAGTAGTTGAGTATTCATGAGTGTATGAGTGTAAGCACACATGTCAATTTCTTCAGAGATCACGTTGGTGAGCGATAATGAAAAGTTAATATTGGAAAGATCTCCTAATTTATTTAATTTTTAGATAGAGACAATAGTCATTTCCTACTAATCCCAACTTTTGATTGTAACTCCTCCAATTCTTATCTTCAATGTTTTAGATATAACTTCAGATGATGTAGATGTAGATATGGATGATCTAGATATAGAATCGCCAAGTCTGTTGGCGAAGTAAACTCAAGCGGTGAAGAAGCCTACAAATGGCTCTTCCGTCTCGCCCTCTAATTGGAAGCGCGGTCCAATAGAGGGATAGGTCTACTCCCCAACTACGACACTGAGACGGGTGAGAGAGACTCCCTAGAAAAGTCGCTCTAGAAAACTGCCCGACTAGTACGGGTGGACGAGCTCGTACGAAAAACTGAAAAACAAGGATCCCCCGCCTGGGTATCCTAAAAGACAGGGTCAGCGGAACTGGTCTAAAGTCAGGATCCCAACGAGGCGTAAAAACACTGCGAGCTCGCGTAAAAACCGTGTAAAAGACTGGGATCCTAGACCCGCGCATTAAGCGGCCGCTGCCCTAATTGGGCTTCCTATTCTCCCGCCCAGTTGAGGGTCACCGCGCCCTCGCACAGTCAGGTGCAAAGGTCACCATGACCGGCATACTAAATTATAAGTCAGTACTGATTCACGATCATCATTGCTTGCTTGTCAACTCATCTTTTCCAATACTTGGGTCAATTATATATATATATATATATATATATATTTCCGCCCCTCAAGATTCTTTTCAGCCTACAACAACTCTCGACATTCCTTGAGAAATAACAAAGTCTTAGTGAGGCAACTCTGACCAACTATATGACAACTATATGAGTCATTCCGTAAATTGGAATGGTTAGATCAATATCATGGCCTAAGATTTCATTTATCATGGAAAGAGAATAGTTATACTTAACACATTACCCTAACATTTCAGTCCAAGTGAGGGTTACTATGCACGAAAGATGTCTGCTTCAAAAGATAACTTGTAATGGTTCCAAACCACACAACTCATCACTGATTATTGTACTTTTGATCTTATCTAATGTGCGTTACTGGGATAAAATAAATTTTCACAGTTTACTATATGAATAGCATTACTGATTTCTAAAAAATCATAAAATAACATCACTGATTTCATTTATCTTGAATTCATATATTGCATTTGATGATGAAAATTCAACAATTGGTGTTCATGCTTAATGATTAGAAGTCCTTGTTAATTAGAGCAGCAACTGACATATTAGCCTTTTTTTATTTAGAACCAATAGCATCCTGATTGGTAGAACGAATATTGAAAATCTCTCATTATAAAATAAGGATTTTGTTTTAGTGTCTATGAAATGGTTTGACATGATGGTTAAATCTGATTGAGTCGACTATCTGTAGAGTACAATAGCAGACATTTTACTTAAATTTCTTTTTCAAGAAACCATTTTAATCCACTCAGAAACTGTAAATCAATTTATGTATAAACAGAGTAGGTCAATTGAAACACAGAAACACAGTCAGCCTCATATTTAATATTCTTTTCATGATTGACGGGTATTGTCAATGATCAATGGTCATCTCACAGTACTTGGGTTTTCTGATAATGAATTGGTATAAAGAGTATTGAGGATCTGCCACTGACTGATATGCTTTGATCAGTTCCAATCTAAGTATTTAGGTATAAAGAGCAAAGCTATTTCATGTTGACCCTATATAACAATATGTATATTAAGTGAGGAGTAACTCCACATGTGTTGCATGATTTCTCTACCAAGAGACTTAAGGAAAGTAATTCCATTTGCAAAGCCAATGTGTTGCATGATTTCTCTACCAAGAGACTTTAAGGAAAGTAATTCCATTTGCAATGCCTATTTACTTTGACTACAGTAGATCTTTAACACCAAAGGTAAAAATTGTCACTGTCTGACAAAGAAAATAATTTGCAAAAACATATGATAGCTATACAAGAGATCTCAGGACTGGATAATATTGAGGATGAAATGGCATGAATATATCCTACATGATAATTACCTCGAACTACTACATTGGTAGCTTGTTACCATCAATACCCCCCCAACTTACAGCTTCTTAAATTTTCCCCTATATATATTAATTGAGATCGGCATTATATTGTCAACATCTAAGCTAACTGGATGAATCCATAGAGGCAACAAGAGAAGATTTAACTTGTTCATGCAGGCACCAAGAAGGAAAGGAGAGAGTGTACACATGTATGACAGCAAGAGAAGGGGTAGGGAATGTACCTAGTTGAGTCTTAAATTTTGGAGAAGATGCAGTTGCTTGATTTTAACCAAGTGCTGGAATTCTGGAGCATGAAGCTACAACCCAGTAGCTTGGATTGCTACACCCATAACTGCAAGAGGTCTGAAATCTGGGGACCCCTTGGATTGAAAATTAGGTGAAAATTTGGGGGAGAAGAGGAATAGAGATTGAAAAGAAATTTACATGTAGGGCAGCAAAGGAGAGGAAAAGGATTGTACCTCTTGGATCTTCTATTTGGGAGATCACATGCATGCAACCACTTCTCAAGTTGCATGGGCAGCAGCTCCAGCAGTCTCCCATGCAAGGAGTAGCAGGCTCCTTCAATCTTCTTTGGCTGTTGTAGATGCTGAAGCTCAAAACAGCACTCAAAAACTGCTGGACACCAGCAATGGCTGCTGCAAATGGCAATAGCAGCAGCCTTCTATTCTTGCTGGAGTGCTGCAAGCAGCAAGAAGAATGGAAGGGCTGGAGGCCCTTACGGCTGAAACTTGGAAGAAATTAGGGAAAACCTTGTAAGAATAAGGGAAGGATTTGATATTTATAAGAAGGGAAGGGACTTTGTTAATTGCCACATGGAGGAAAGCAAAGAGCCAAGTGGGTTGTCCTGGAAAGCAGTCTGCTACAGTTGTAGTAGGAATTATTTTTTTTTATTCATTTTTTTTCAACTATTTAGGATGTTAAAATTGTCCGTATACGCACCTCGAGTTTCCGATTTCGACGCGCGATATCTCGAATTGATCGTCTCTGAATGACGATCAATATGAGAAATATTGATATACTTCCGATCGGGTTTTGAGTACCCGAATTTTCGAGATATGATTTCGATTTGGGGTTAAATTTTGTGAATTAAAAATATCAAACGACCTCCGATTGACGAACGGTCAATTCCGTTGGTCTCGTATCGTCGAATCGAATCTAATGACGGTCTCGGTTCGTTTCGCGGTTTCCGAATTTGCGTCGCGGCTTTTCACAGCGCGCGATACGGTGTGACCGATTTTCGGTCGATTTCGCCCGAACGACTTTTGATTCATGATCAATTGGTCGTTTTAGGTTGTTTAGTATTGATCGACAACGCTATTGGGTTCATTGGACCCAAAATCGGACGAGTTCGGGTTTGGACGGATTTCGGATGTTACACCTTAAATGTGTAAAAAAAAATTGCTGCTATTCATATGCCAATATCAATATCAATTCCAATTCCTATCAATCTCCACAATCTTCCTCCATCTTGCACTCACATCTATGCAGTCACATAGGCAGCAGCAGCAACATCTAAAAGCACCTTCTCAGGCAGCAGACATCGAATAAAATCATTAGATCCAACAGCCTGGATCCAGATTGTTGGATCGTCATCCAGCGGCCCACAATTGTGCGCAGTTGGAGATACTAACAGCAACAGAGACCAGCGGCATATATCCATAATGAAAGCTTAGACATCAGCTGTAAATTCCAGCAGCACTGGAAGTAAGGCTGTTCCTTGGCGAGGAAAGGTGGAAGAAGCAGATGATATCAATTGCGTGGCTGCTGTTGCTGTAGGCAGATAATCTACGATTCTCGATCTCGTATTTAGCATCTGACACAGAGTATAGTCGCAGTGTTTTGCTGGAAGACCTGAACCTTCTGTTATACCAGGTGGATTCCAACTGCCTCTACCAAATCTTATGCTTATACATCAAGATTTGAAAAGCAGTAGCTCAGTTGGCCACAAGGTCAGAGTGGAAACTTCGATCGTTCATTGTCGCAGCGAAAGGGATAGTTGCATCAAGTATCCACATCCACCATTGTGCAGATCAAATCAATCCGCATAGAACTACAACATGCGATTAATGAAGACAGCCAGCACCCAAAACAATGATGCTGCTAATATATCTAATGTCAACCATCCATTTAAATATCTGAGAACATAGGTCAAATGAATAAGCGTCTGAATCTCTAAAATATTATATCAACTTACTCCTTTCCAAGCGGTCTAGTTGTTTCCAGGGAATCACATCATAATCACAAGAACATGTTTTCTTACACTGCAGTTCACTGTTTCATAATAATTATTGAAACATCAGAAAATATTCTGCGGTGCTTCTGCAGATGTTACACAAAGCACGAGCGCAATCCTCCATAAAATATACAGCATATGGTGCACTCTATCTAGCCCACATATGGATGAATCTTGGGAGGCATGAACTACTGAATTCAAGTGGTCATGGCCTATAATCTATTGTCAAACATGGGACAGAAAAGTTGCAGAATGTTACCTCTGCAAATGGAGTGAGATATAATAGGTAAAACAAAATTTAGCAGGCTGAACCAGCCCATCAGATGGGAACAGCGAGCAACCACAAAAAAAAACACTATTAAGATCAAGTTAGAGGCAAGGCCATTTGAGTCCATAAGCATTTCTTTTTTCACCATCCAGCTTTTCTCTCCAGAGTTGAGTTAGTAGCTTCACTCCAACATTTATTACATGTATTTTTAGGAAGGAACCATCCAAAGGAACACTGTATTTTTTAAGGGAACGGTATATCAATACTCATGAGTAAAGTTTTGATTTTCTACACTGTAGAAGAAGGCAATGAATTTTAGTGATGATTTAAAAGTTCAATTTGTAAATTTAATGAAAGTGTTTTTCACATGCAAAAAATCTCTCATTCTTATTGTGAAATTAGCAAGTTGTAAACAATCCCTGATTCTTCTGGGGCTAGGAATCTGTTCAATCCGCACGAGAGAGAGAGAGAGAGAGAACAAGTAAACTTGATAAATTACATGATGAACTTACAACAAATTGATTGTGAAGTCCCAGGGATAACTGTATGTAATTTAAATTACAACTAGAAAATGAACACTTATTCATATTTACAAGTAGAACTATGTAGACATTCACAAAGTCATCCTAGCTTGCAGACTTTTCACAAAGTCATCCCTATTTCTTTAAAACATCAGATAGATATGAAATTGTGTGATAACTTCTCCATCTGCAAATGAAGCATGCTGCTGAATGAGAAACATGACATTTCACATGTGGTTGTCTCCCATGGAGATTCATTCTTAACTTCAAGAGCCAGTGGCTCTATCTTCTTGCTCAGTGATTTCACCACATCCATACTGACTCTATTGCCAGAGATGTCCTGGACATATAAAACAGTCATGGTAGTATCCCCCTGGGTTTCAATGTCGGCACGTACTACAGTCAGCCCGTATTCACCAAGAACTTGCGTGATATGCGGAATCAATCCAGCTCTATTCCGAGCACATAATTCAAGCCGAACACCCTGGAGACAACATGAAAGTGAAAAACTGTTTAGATCTGATTGTTCTATTAGATTCAAGGGATGTTATTAATAGGCAGAGACTACCGCGCAGATCCTGCGTGCTATTGCAGCTTCTAAGCATTTTCTCACTCTCTCTAAATCGTGGTCATTGCACATGTAGCCATCCTTGTGTCGAATAAAATACTCCTACACCAACCAGCCATTTCATGGTCTGGCATCAGTTCTTCTTCACAAGTTAATCCACTGCAAACCAAAGTTCCAAGAATGCGGGAAGAAAACTTGTTGCAATAAAATAAAGTTTAACACACCTGATGAGAAATCGCCCCATGACATGTAACTGAAGCATGGAACACAAAATACTGAAGATCTGTTAATGTGCACACTATGTCAAACATTAGTCTCTGCCTGTCTACACATTGGACATTGATAACCGAGTATCCTCTCTGACTACAACTGTCGATAGAAACTAGAGCCTTTCTGGATTCCTCACTGCCATCACTGGATGCTGATGGAGGCAAATGAGGTGTTTTTGGTCGAAAAGGTTCGTCAAAGTCCTGATTGGCTAGCATAAGTTGGTGTAACCGCCTTTCAGCATCTGTCATTGAGCATTCACACTCTACAAAACCCGTCTTAACACCTCTATGATTTTTGACTGATGCAACAGGACAGAGGATAGTAGAAAGATGGTTTTCTATGGTGGCTAATCGATTAGGGTCCTCGATTCGACTAGATGTAGATGCATCAGAGACATAAGCAATGCATGCAAGGCAAGCATTGTGACTCCAAGCATGAGCCTCAACAATGTTACACCTCAAGTCCGCAAGGGTTGCTGATATCTCAGAAAAGAGACCCGGTCTATTGGTTCCAGCCATTTCAATTGCAGTTAGATCACCAGCAGATTTAGTTCTATAGACATTTTGAAAGCTCGAGTTGATCTCTACTCTAGTTTGTATTCGTTTTCTTGCACCTATCGCCTGCAAATCAGTTGTACAATATATCAAAAAGTAAAGACAGGTCAAAGAAAACAGTGACTGTTGATCTTAAAAAACATGGAGGCCAGTCCACGGATTTTCCATGTAGGTTTTATATATCACAAACTCTTATTCCATTCCAATTATAAGAAAATCCAATTTCAGGCCCCCAACACACTAGGGATCTGAAATGTGGAAAATTACACAATCAAGAATACAAACACATAAGCGCAACAATTTGCTTTTGTTTTCTTCTCAAAAAAAAAACAATTTACTTGTGTAATGAGGATGAACTGATATTTCTTATTGATGCTCTATCTCACTATTCATGGGTATAGATAGATCAAAGAATAGAAATACACAAATACATAAAATGGAAATGAAATCAAACGAGAATAATAAAAGATACCTAAAAATACCAAGTTCTCTGTGATCTCCAAAGAACATTCTTCAAGATCTCTAAGATCTTCAAAGAATATTCCTAAGATTCATGAAAGGAAACAGAAGATATGCATCTTCTCTCACACTCCAACTCAAATTGGAGCATATCCACCGATCATGCCCAACTTGAGATAAAAACTAAGATGCAACTCTTTGATAAAGCTTTGGTGAAGATATTTGCAAGTTGATATTCTGTGAAAATATGAGGAGTGACAAGCTTCCCTTCTCGAACTACATATCTGGTAAAATGATAACTACAATGTATTTGGTGTGTTCATGAAAAACTGGGTTGGAGGCAATATGGGAGATTGACTTATAAAGGGGAATAAGAATTTAAGCTGAGAAATTGAGTTCATTTAGAAAAGAGACAGGACAACTAATTTCACAGGTGGCTTGAGCCATAGACTCATAGCCATATATTATGCCTCGACACTAGATCTAGAGACAATGCTCTATTTGTTGCTGCACAAGGTAACCAAGTTGCCTTCAACAAACATCACAGAGCCTGTAGTGAACCTTCTATCCTCTGGTTAGCTAGCGTAGTCACTAATCAAACGACATAGCAAGTCGTCTCCATTCCCTACAACGTAACCACCCAACTCATTTAAAGTGTCTTATTCATGTCCATGCAACGACCCATGATCCATTGGGAGGGTGACCATGTCCCAACTAATTAAATGAATCCCTCTATTATTGTCACTTGAGGAATTTGATACGGACCGCCGCATGTAGGCCTCAAGTCGCTGATGGTCCCCAGCGAGAGAATCCTTGCGGAGACGAAGAAAACAGGTATCATCACCATGACATCCTTCAGAAAAACAACCACCCCTCCGGATAGGCAGGATGCCTTGCATCCAGATAACTTCCGCCCGAGCCTTTCGATAATCGGAATCTTGTCTGCTTTCCGAAGACGGCCACAAGTCAGAGGCAATCCCAAATAGCTAATGGGCAGGTTCCCCCTGTGGGGTTTTAATAACCACCACACACTCAGCTTCGGCTTCTGAGAATGCAAAATATACAAAGATGGATTTGGATATGTTGATCAACGGACCTGAAAGCTCCCCAAAAATATCAAGAACCATGCTCATTCCTCTTACCTCTGAGGCTACCCCCCTCAATTAAAGATATGGTGTCGTCAACATAATGCAATAGGCGGATGGAAATGCATTCCTGAGAAAACCAGAAGTGCCCACCCTCTGGATAAAGGTTCTAAGAACATGGGCGGATCGTAATAATTTTCCGTCATTGAGGGAAGGCGTAAGCCTCGATTTTTATATGAAAAACTATAAAATATATAGAACTTTGTACTAAAATACTACAAATGAGAAACATTATTCATGCAAGTTGTAACATTTTACATATTAAGACATAGTACATGTTTTCTTATACAAACTATTTTTATATTTCTAATTTTCCGTCATTTTACACTGTTGATGTCATTGGGCTATTCTAGCCATTGATGTATTTTTTGACATGCACTTTTTCTATTTCTATTTTATCTTGTTGAGGACTATTATGTAATTCCCATTAATTGGGCTTTACAATTTTCATGCTATGTAAAAAGCCCTATCTTTTGAATAAAAATCATCATATGAATTCTCTAATTTTCTCCACAAGGTGTGAGAGCGATGGTAAAAGATCAGAGTTCCCGCCCTAAACCATGTCGCCACCATTAGCATCGTTGTCTCGCCACCTCAATGGCAACCAACAATGTTGCCGCCCCTAGCGATGGCTCAGTACCATAACCGTTTATCAAAAGCATTGCCACAGCCTACTTTCTCGGCCTACGTGTAGTCCAACGACTCATCATGTTCTCCTGAGTGGTTCTGCGACTGCTAGTTTATCCTAATGGTTGAGTAGATTGCTTCAAAACCTCTTTGATCTTCTCTCCCTTATCGCAATAGCCACGACTCCAACCAAGAGGAAACCCTTGATATCAACCTTTTCTATGATGGTTTAGGGGAAGGGCTACCGAATGAATCGAAGTATTCGGATTCGATCATTGAGTAATAATTCATAAACAATTCGATCCGAAATAAAATAAAACGAGTTTGAATTTTGACTTGTGGTCAAGGCGCATGCCTAGGCGCGCTTAGGCGGCCGCCTAGGCGCCCAGACGCCCCGGGCCGTACGCCTAGAAAAAGCGCCTTGCTTTTATAGAAAAAGGCGTACGCATTGGGTCGCCTGGGTGCCAAGGCGACCGTCTAGGCGCGCCTAGGCGTGCGCCTTGACATCTAAAAATTTTACCTTTTTGTGTATACCCGAGAAACCCTCTTTTTTGTGTATCCCATGCTTTTGATTGTAATGATGTAGTATAGATTTCGACTTGTGGTCAAGATAAGCTATCCCAAGTTCCAACTTGCAATCAAGAGTGAGGGTTTTTGGTAACCCTTAAATAAATTTTCTCGGTTTTTCACGCTATGTATATGGCAATATAGTAACCAAATAGAAAATGATGTTTATAAAATTTATGTAACTATAGTACTTTGATGTGATCACTTATAATTTTTCTAAGATTGGTAGCAAGAAAATTTGGCTTTTGATTGGTAGAAGGTTCATAGCACGTGTAGCCTTGTTGAGTCCTTGAACATCCTTGAACAAACACTTTTGATTGCAAGTTGGAACTTGAGATAGTTTATCTTGACCACAAGTCGAAATCTGCACTACATCATCACAATCAAAAGCATGGGATACACAAAAAAGGGGTTTCTCGGGAAAATGCCTAGGCTCCCAGGTTTAACGCTTTGTGGCCTTGTCGCCTTAATAACCATGGTTCACATTCCAACATTCTGATCCGTAGAGTATAGCAGGTTCCATGGCTACTTTGTGATGCTTTCCTTTAACTTTCGAAGGGATTTTCTTATCATAAAGAATAGTAGAGGCTCCTCTCCACTTTAGGCAACCTACATTAATTCTATGAGTAACATCTCCATCAATTTCCCCATCCTATTGCAAAATAGATCCAAGTATCTAAAAGAATATTTCTAATGAATGATATCATCTCCAATCTTCACCTTGAGTCCTTCACCGTTGTTTCATTCAAATGTGCACTCCATGTATTTAGTCCTAGACCTACTTATACAAAATTCTTTTGGTCTCTAGGCATGTCTCCAAACCTCCAGCTTCTCATTTACTCCATCTCGTGTCTCATTAATCAACACAATATAATCGACGAACAACATACACTAAGGTTTCTCATCCTGAATGTGACTAGTCAACTCGTTCATAATCAAAGTAAAAAGGAATGGACTTAAAGGCTAAAGCTGAACCTTGATGTAGACCGATGATGATGTCAAAATAGTCAATCTTCTCAGACTGTATTCTTATACAAGACAAAGCTCCAATATACATTTTATTTATAAAGTTAATGTTGGCTTCAAAAAAATTTATAAGGTTAATGTTAGAAAATAAGAAGTTGGAAGCATAATCAGAGATAAAGAATAAACATCATGGAATATTGAGATTTTTACATGGAATCCTACTCCCTAAGGTGTGGGATGAAACCATGGGAGAACGCTTCAAAGGGTTGTTGTGTTCATTGCACTTTCTCATCTGATACAGGAGGTCTGGGGATTTTTATATAGCCTTCACAGACCCTCCAAGTCCCATCACTGGTAGATGTGAGACTAAATACTGGATGTGGTAATTGGATCATAAATGACGCATATACTCCAACACTCCACCTCAAGCTGGAGCATGCAATGCTCAGCTTGGACAAACAGAAAGAAATCTCATACTCACAATACAAGACACTACAGACTAATATCAACTCAACGTAAACACAACTGTCGGTTGCTGTCGAGGGCGTTGTTTCTCATGTCGTGCAGGTAAGGAGGAATAAACGGGTTGGAGTGTGAGTCGAACTGGGTCTCCTCGTCGGAGAACATGTGTTCTGTACTGCGCCTGTCAGAGTCACTGAAACTGAAAAGAGTCTTCTCATCGAAGAACGTTGGCCCGCCACATGTAGAATATTGAATCATATGGACAACTGCTCCATCTCTGAAGGGCCAAACTTAAAAAGCCGTGGATACATCCTCGTCGGAGTCCACAGTCACTGGAGAATGAAGTCTGCAAAGTCTCCTCGTCGGAGAACAGGGTCTCTCCCATATTGGCTCAGAGAATGGGATCTCTGCTCCGAAGTCCCTATGAAACCACATGAAATCCTAGCCCACGTGGAATAGGGAATGAGATCTCCACTCTAGAAAAACCTATGAACCACATGAAAACTCTGAGACCAAAAAAGAAGATTGGGACCACACAAATGACGGAAAATATGTGCACATCAAACGGAAGACTCAGAACCAATCTGAACAACGAGTTTGAAACTGAATTGTAGAGTCTGAAATCTGGCTAGCCTGGAATCTGGAAAATTTGAAAAACTACACGTAGAACTCTACACAATATTCCTCATTTCTCCCATACTAGTCGGAACACAATGACATCGACAAAGTTGGGAGAAGATAAGAAAGAGGGGGGGGGACAAATAACAATAAGCCGTCACAATTTTTTTCGGATTTTTCTTCTCAATTTTTTAATGAAACATTCCTCTTTTTTATGGCTTTTCTTTTCCCCCTTTTTTTCTCTCGACTATTTCTTTTTTTATATATCCGGCTCATCATTTTTTCCCGCGTACGACTTTTTTTGTACGCAACCCTTTTTTACATAAATGAGGCCTTTTTTGACATAACTCTCGACCCTTTTTTCTTGGCCTTTCTATTTTTCCTTGGCTGTCATATTTTTTTAATCATCCCATTGAGCCCAATCTTACAGGGCCCCCTTCTTTTTATTGCAACAGATCCCCCCCCCTTTTTGACACAATAGCCCACTTAACATTTGGGCTCAAATAGAAAAGGAGGGAGAAAAAGAATTGAAAGATTCCCAGACCCATAAAGGAAGCGGGTCCTCTTCCTCCCCATATTACGATTAAGGTTCCCCATGAGATGGGAACCCATCTTGTCGTAAGGAAGTGCGTCGCCAGGAGGGAGGTGATCGGCTTGGAGTTGGTGGGAGTGGGACTTGGAGTTGGTGGGGGATGCACTTCCTACACGAGGTGCCCATGCAAGGAGGTAGTCATGGTGGCGTTGGAGTTGCTGAGGATCTAAATCTTTCTTTGAGTTGTCGAGCGGTTGATGCGGTGCTGCACAACTTCACCGCTACATGAGAGAGGGATGCCTCCGCCGTCAGATCTTTGGCGGCGCTGAAGAATCGAGGAGTGCAACACCATGGTAGAGCATAGGAGGAACCTAGGGGACGTTTGCAGTGGCGCTAAAGCATAGTGGTGCAGTGCAGGAGCCCTATCAGGCAATGGCGATGATGTTGAAGCCCTGCTGAAGACAATGTCCTTGATGACGGTGCGGCATCGGAGGTTGATGCCGCATAAGGGGAGGGTGCCGCCCAAGGCGGAGCATGGATCTGCTGCTTGGAGGAGATTATCACATTGCATGTAGATTTAGGGTTCATGCTGCTTCGTTGAAGATAATGGATGCAAGTCTCCATCAGATTAGAGAGGTGTCGCGACTGGAAGAAGATGATGCATGCTTGGTATCATGCGCGCAGAGGGAAAAGATCCCTGATCTCGATCCAGCCCAGCGCAACGCATATCACAAACACAGAACACCGACATCGAATTAGGGTTTTAAGAAACCCCAGAATCAATCTCAAATTGGATCACGAACAAATCAAGAACATAAAAATAAATTCAAGAGAATCGAACCAGCTCTGATACCATGTTAGAAAATTAAGAATGCGGAAGCGTAATTAGATATAAAGAGTAAACATCATGGAACATTGGGATTTTTATGTGGAACCCTAAGGAGCGGGATGAAACCACGAGAGAACGCCTCAAAGGGCTGATGTGTTTACTGCACTTTCTCATCTAAAACAGGAGGTCTGGGGCTTCTTATATAGCATTCACAAACACATCCAAGTCCCACCACTGGTAGATGTGGGATTAAACACTGGATGTGGTAATTGGATCATGGAAGGATCCTTACCCATCTACATAAGTTACGCATATACTCCAACATGTAATATATAGGACAAGTTCATATCAAAAAATATATATAGGACAAGTACTTGTCTCTTCTCCACATTGGGACTGAATCATAAGACTTCTCCAAATCAATAAAAATCATATGGAGGTTCTTCGTTTAAACTCTATAAATCTCCATTGTTCTCAACAAGTGGATATCTTCAATAGTCAAGGCCTCGAATTTCGATTTCAATCACCATTTCGGTGACCGACCGAAATTTCAATCATTTCGATCGATTTCTGAATTGGGCCCCCTAAATTTCGGTCGATATAGGTCATTTCGGTCGAATTTCGGTTTCCTGTCGATACTGAAATTCGATAAAAGGGATTTAGAGCTAACAACATACTATTAGGGGTGAAGAGCAAAGTTGCTTGAGAGAGTACTGCCACACATTAAGGCTGGGTAGGTGAATGGCTCGGGTCGGAGATTCGAGCCATTCACATAGCAATAATGATGGGTAGGGTTTAAAAATATCATTAAAGCGGGGTAGAGAAACGTGAGAAAAAATAAAAAATTAATAAGTGAAGCTGAATTGGAGAAAAGCAAGGTCTTAGCCTCTGTTAGGAGGCTTTGGATTTCTGACTCGAGACATAAACTCAAATTTCAATGAAATTCCACCGAAATTCTCCGAAATTTCCATTTCTTTAGGTCACAAAAATCGAAATGCTCTCTTATTTCTTTTTCCAGGTTTTCAACGAAATATCGTCTAAATGTCAATGAAATTTCATCGAAAATACATGTTGTTTCGGCGAAACAACAAAAATAAGGTAATCTAACCTTCGCTTTCATCAAAATTTGCATATATTAATGAATTTTCACGTATTTATTCACTAATGTGTTGAGTTGTTAGAGTGCTTTACATTGTTTAAAGAAGTTTCTTTAGTCATTTTTCTATATTTAAGATCTGAATCCAAATCGAATAATTTAGACATAAAATTTATAAGTTAAATTCAAATTTTAATAAAAGATCTTTTATATTTTTTATTTTTCTTTACTTTGACATATATGTTTTAATTGGTAGTTATCATATGTGTCACCTCATTCTCATTGAAAAGGTGCTCATGTGTCACCATTCTCTTCATGTTCAAGAGGAGAAACCAATGACTTCTAATTTCGGCTCCAAATCTGGTTCTGGTTCTGAGCAACATACTACTTTTTTTACTGTTGGAACGATTGGATGGAAATTTAATGTAACATATCATGTTAATATCTTACTATTAGCAAAAAAACTATCTTTCTATCTCTTTTATTGAGTTAAAGAATATTAGGCATCTTTATTTTAAAAAATGAGTTTTCAAGTAATCCCCAATTTCTGACCATTCACCAAAATTCTATCGAAATTAAACCGAATTTCTCTTCATAGGCTTACCGAAACAAACTCGAAATCTAACATTTAAGGCTTTGCCTCGAGGTGCTCTTACGCTTGATAATCCTTTGGTTGTTGTTGGACTTTCTCATGGTTTTGGGAGGGTCGAGGGTTTGTGTATGTTTACAACACCAAATTTCATTGTTGTAAATATCCAGGATGTTATGGCTCATCGAAACTCGACTCCAGTTGTTGATGTGAAGAAGACAGGGCCAAAGGTGGTTGACGATGATGACAGGGAAGTGGTGAATCAATCCCGACGAGAGGATGCACTGCCTCCGGTTTTGCATTTCCGTTGCTTCAAATGTGGTTTTTGGGGCCACCAATGAAGAGAATACAATCTTCCCATGATATAGTGGGCCACCTCAGATGATTTCCACCTCGTTGGGAGAATTGCCCGCAGTGCAACATCCGAGCCTCAGATGGTAGAGCCCATTGGAAGTTAAACTCCGCAGAGGAGAATCTTCATCATTTTTTGATTGCGAAGAGGAAGTGGGGTAATCTAATGGAGATGAAAGAAGATGTCTTACATGCTCCTTTGTGGACGATTTCGCAGATGACATCATTCCTCTAGATCCTACGGGTGCCGGTGTTCGTGGCCTTTCCACCTCTCAGGCGAGGATTGTATCGGTGGCTGACGTGGGGATTTATGGGAGGTTGTTTAGAGATGGCCATGCTTCAGAGATAGGGCATTGCCACGCGGTTACTATAGGATGTTTCGTGTTTCTGGCATGCCATGCACCTCTTGACTAGCTGTTTTTAGAATGTGATGGCTAGTTCTGCGAAGGTGATTGAGATTTTGCTTCGAATGATCTTCGACCAAGAGACGACATCGATGCTTTGATGTGGTTGTGGATTGTTCCGCTGGTCAAATGCTTGAGGTTGTGCATGTGGCGGGTCGAACGACTTTTCGACTTCATCTGGTGGAATGTTTTCCGCCTTCCTCAGCTCCGGAACCTCCTCCATGTTTTGATTTCATGGTGCATGAGGACCCGAAGGAAGGTTTTTTTGACTCGATAGATGTGCCTTCTAATGTGATCGGGGACACACATGTCTTGGTGATGGATCCATTGTTCGGATCCGATTGCCCTGGTCACACGACACTGGTGGACCCCAAATTTCTTTCCGACTCTAATCTGGGATGTGTACTGGCTCTGGCTCTCAGTTGTCTGGTCCTATGATTGGTCCCTTGAACACGGCTTCATGGAGAGTCGATGGATGTTGTGGTTTGTGCTTGAGAAACCATAATCTTTGTTGTATGTTTCAAGGTGCGAAAGAGCCATGCCGTTAGGAGTAGAGGCCCAAAATCGGTTGCCCTTGCCATCTGTAAAGCTAACCATTGGAAGGTGTCCGTTCATCATCGTAGGAGGCAACTGTTGGGGCCTTGGCCGCATATAATGACAAGTGAGTTGTAGTAGCGAGTTGTTTGAGGATGGTGTTGGAGGGGATGTCCCCCATTTTGTAAGATGAAGATTGTTTCATGGAATGTCCAGGGCATTGGCCAAAGTGCAGAAGAGAATGGTAGGACTACTTTTGGAGAGGCGGAAGGCAAATATTTTTTGTTTGAAGGAGACGAAGCTGGAGGCTTGGGACAATTTCAACCGGCATGAGGTGGTTGTCTCCCTCTTTATCGAGTACAAGGTGTTGACGTCTGTCAGTGCCTCGAGCATAGTAAGCCATATCGCGATATATCGATGGTATATCGGTATCGACATGTGACCGATATATCACCGATACGGCTGATATTTGCCCTTCCAAGGCTATTTTCTTCACAAAATCAGTCTAATATTGGCGATATGCCATCGATATATCGAATCGACTAGATACCAATACAGATACCGATATTACCTACATTGACATCGAGGGGCGTGCTTATTATAAGCTCCAAATTTTCATTTAATTTTCTCTTTCAAAAATCCCATTGATATTATGCCCAAAAGATGTTTCGTAGATTCGATTCTAACGAGTCCAAGAATATGAAATTCAAACACATGTAACTTAATGTATTCATGTTTTAGTGTAATGGCATCCTCAACAAATATTGAATTTCGAGCAATTACAGGATTTGATGATTCCGCCACCCATTTAAACCCCCTTCTTTCTCTCACATAACATCTACAAAAACCCTAATTCATCTTTTTCCCATAACCATAAAATAAGGAGAGATCGTTGTCGAGGTCGTCGGAGGTGTGGTGGTCGTTAAGGAAGATAGAGTGGAAAAAGATTGGCATGGGAATGCCAAAACAACCTTGTTTCACTATTCTATGATTTGATCCAATCACGCGATGTAGAGGGTATGCGTGGATAACCTCGTTTCGATAAGTGGATTCAGTAACGGATCTTCCACACATACCTATATGGATATCGGATTTACATTTGATTATATCCTCTTGATATCATTATAAGGGGATTGATGCTCTTGGAGTTTTCCCCCTCTACATCTTGCTGAAGAGAGTCCTATCTTATTTTCTATTAATTGATCTTTGGGATGGTATATAAATATATTGTTTCGATATTTTCTTGAAGTTTTTTCGGATCCTTGCATCACACCCATTTAAACCACCTCTTTCTCTCAAATAATGGCTAACAAAAAACCTAATTGATCTTTTTCCCATAACCATCAAATAAGGAGAGATTGTTGCCGAGGACGTCCGAGGTACAGTGGTTGTTAAGGAAGATCGAGTGGAAAAAGAATGGTGTGGGTTTGCCAAATCAACCTTGTTTCATTATTCTAAGATTTGATCCAATCACACGATGTAGAGGGAACGTGCGGATAACCTCGTTTCGATATGTGGATTCAGTAACGGTTCTTCCATGCATACCTATATGTATATCGAATTTGCATTTGATTATATCCTCTCTATATCGTTATAAGGGGATTGATGTTCTTGGAGTTTTCCCATCTCCATCTTGCTGAAGAAACTCCTGCATTATTTTCTATTCATTGATCTTTGTGTTGGTATGTAACTATATTGTTCGATCTTTTCCTGAAGTTTTTACGGAACCTTGCATCACTGCAAAGGTATAGCGATGTGTATAGAAATATATGCATTTTGTTCGAAATACACGTAAGCCGTGAACCGTTGTTGGTGTTAACATGTGGATACTAAATGTTTATCTCTCTTTACTTTCATTAATCAAAATCAATAAATCATGATGGGTTTTTCCTTGCTGGATTTTTCTACCATAAATTACTTCGCAACGCATGCTTACAATTTTTTTACGTATTCGACATTTAAATTGATAATTAGGAGTTGAATTGCTTTTTTAGTTTTTTTTATTCAAACTTGTTACCGCATGTTTAAGATGGATGTGTGGACACACACGTAAAGATCGGATTCGGAATGATGCAATCAGAAAGAAAGTTGGTGTTGCTCCGATCGAGGATAAGATGCGAGAAAACCGTTTAAGATGGTTTGGTCATTTGCTAAGAAGATCAGTCAATGCACCAGTTAGGAGATGTGAGTGTTGGGATGTTGAGCCGGCTAAGAGAGGGCGGGGACGGCCCAAGAAGTGTTGGAAAGAGACCATACGAAGGGATCTTTGTTTTGTGGATATAACCCCGGGATTGACCCAAGATAGATCTGAATGGAGGCGAAGAATCCATGTAGCCGACCCCACTTAATTGTGGCCTGTGAACCATAGACATGTGCAGAGAATGGATGTAGCAGAAATGAAAATGCTAAGGTGGATGTGTGGACACATACGTAAAGATCGGATTCGGAATGTGCAATCAAAAGAAAGTTGGTGTTGCTCCGATCGAGGATAAGATGCGAGAAAATCGTTTAAGATGGTTTGGTCATTTGCAAAGAAGATCAGCTGATGCACCAGTTAGGAGATGTGAGTGTTGGGATGTTGAGCCGGCTGAGAGAGGGCGGGGACGGCCCAAGAAGTATTGGAAAGAGACCATACGAAGGAATCTTTGTTTTGTGGATATAAGCCCGGGATTGACCCAAGATAAATCTGAATGGAGGCGAAGAATCCATGTAGCCGACCCTACTTAATTGTAGGAAAAGGCTTTGTTGTTGTTGTTGTTGTTGTGTTGTTACCGCATGTAGCGTTAATGAAAATATTTTTGTTTTGTCCATACGAGAACTTTATGCCTACATATAATACAGAAATCCACAAACTTTATGATGTAATGACAAAGGAACATGTATTATGGTACACAAGTACTTGAATGGTGTATTAAAATAACTACTATTTGAACTTGTTTATCTCTTAGGTATTTAGTAGATGACATATTACCTTACATCAATATTTGTTGTCGGCAAGGGTGGTAATTTGTGGCCCAAAAGTTAGTCTCGAGGCATCCAGGTTTCCCGTAAAAAGTAACTGGATGAGCCCCCACCCTCTACTAGTTGTGGTACGCTTGCAACCAGATCCTTGATAAGCATCACGTCTCGATAAGCGTCGGGGCAAGAAAATGTAACAAGAGCACTGATCTGACCCTAAGTGACTTGAGTGCACTATTATCACATTGCCATATGCCTCCTTAACTATAGGTAACAAGGTTGTAAAAATCGGTAGTCGGTGCTCGGTCGGTTGGGTCACTGACTCACTGGCTAAGGATTAATTGGCAGTCGGGCGACTAATCAGATTTAGTCAGCTTTAATCGGTTTTGAATTTTTAAATATTTTAAATATATAAATCATTTTTATACATATATTCTTATATATTTACAAAGATTTTTACATTTTTTATATTATTATAATGAAAGAAAAGAAGTAATTGAATTTAAATAAAACATTAAATATATTAGAATAAGTTTGCTTAAAAAGTTAAAAGAATATGGTATCTCTAAGCAAAATTTGATCGACTAGTCACCCTAGTCGGAATTAGTCAATACTCGGTCGGCCACCCCACCGACTAGACTAGTCGGACCTACTAGTCGGGCCAGTCGGGGGACTTTTACAACAGTGATAGGTAACATGGGGATTGGGATCATATCATATGGCCTCTAGCAGCAGCATAAATGAGGTCAAGCCCGATAAGAAATGTCATTACCGCCATGTCTTTGCGGTGTTCTTTCTATTTTGGAGTTGTGCAATGTGAATTACATGCATTATATTATCCAAACTGGGAACTACAAAAAATATTTGATTAATGGATGACTAGCTTGCTTCAGATTTATCATGTTAAAAGTATGTCTAGAATACCATATTCGAGTTTTCATCATGTCCATATGTCGCCTTTAGATAACTCCACGTAACATAAGCATGAGTATAGTAGACCAGCTCATCGCCAATACTAGAGATGACGCTTACCATGATTTAGGAACAACCCATAGTATTGTCTTTGTCCCATGTAGTTTCCTTCCGGTCTTTGCAACAAGCTCTGGCTCTAATAGAATGTATTCATTGTCGTATCCATGTGCGATCATCAAGAACATCCGTGACCATTTAGGATAATTGGTCGAATCCAACTTTGACATCGAACCAAAGGAGGGCAGCCTTGCACTCCATTCATTACTTCCATGACATGTACACCGGAATCTTTTAACATCTTCTAACCATAACCATGACTTGTTTGCACTATGCAACAAATTATGTAGAGTTGATTTAGATCATACCACAAGATAGATGTAGCATCGAATGCTCTGGGAAGGTCAGGTGACAAGGTTGGGGTCGGCAAGTGTAGGGGCATGGGGGCATCAGTGAGCTTTGGTTGCACGAATGGTGGAAACATAGGGGTTTGTAAAACGGCATTCGGTAACCACGTAGTCAAGCAACCATCTCCGGCGGTTGCACGAGGATGGGTCTCACAGAGACCCTAACCGCATAGGCATGAAAGAAGGGGGCACCCAATGTCGAGGTTCCAATGACGTGTATTTCCCCTCCGTATGGGAGGCTTATCCGTCTACCCCTTTCCTTCATGCCCATGTGGTTAGGGTCTCCGCGAGACTTAGTCCCGTACCGAAGGTTGTTCTACATCTCCCACTTGACCACAGTAGCCAAAGTTTTTAAACTCCCACCTAAGTCAAGTTAAACCAACATGTTTAATGTAGCCACTAGCTATTATTATCTTAGTTAGAGAATCATCTAACACATCACTTGTAGGTATATATAGCTACTATTTCATATTTAATTTTTCCAGAAAAAATTAAAATAAACCGAATAATTGGCGGTGATGCTACATACAATGTATTTTGCTTCATGTGCATGTCTAGATACACATCCTTGTTTCTTGTTACCCAAAGAAATGGTTGCTCCACCAAACATGAAAAGATAACCTAATATGGATTTCTTGTCAACCACATCCCTCCGAAATCTGCATCCGAGTATCCTACTATCTCAAGTGATTCACCTTGATATACCAGTTTCAGATGTACAGTTCCTTTTAGATATTGAAATATCCTCTTTACAGCTTTCCACTGTGTTGGATCAAGATTACTTTTATATCTACTAACTAGGCTAAATGGATAAACCAAGTCAGATCGAGTGCACATCATTGCATACATCAGACTTCCCACCACTTGTGCATATGAAACTTCTAAAGGTTTCTGCCCTTTCCAGAACATTGACTTTTACTGTCTTTTTCTAATCGCACGTGGTGTAGAAACCAATGTGTTATTCTGCATTCCAAATCTCTTCAATACAATGTACAAGTATTTCTCTTGACTGAGACTTACTGTTCTTGAATCTTTCTCTCATAATTTGAATTCTTAGAACATAGGATGCTTCACCCATGTTCTTCGTGTCAAATTTATTGCTCAATTTCTCTTTAAATTCATTGAACATTCTTATGTCATTACCTGCGAGTAGAATGCCATCCACGTATAATGGCATGGTAGCAAACTTGGTCCACTCTTCATGACATATACACAATTATCCAACTTACTTGCATTAAATCCAAATTGGATAGCTTTCTCATGAAATTAGAATTTTCATTATCATGAAGACTGTTTTAAGCCGCATAATGACTTTCTTGACTTATAAACCCTTTTCTCATGCCCTTCAACCGGAAGACCATCAGGTTGTCGCATATATATCTCCTCTCTTAATTCTCCATCAAAGAATGTTGTCTTCACATCTATTTAGAATAACTCCAAATCCATATATGCTACTATAGCCAAGATCATCCGGATTGATGCAAACTTAGCAACCAGAGAGTAGGTTTCCTGGAAGTCTATTCCAGGTTGCTGAGTATAATCATTGGCAACTGATCATGCTTTGTATTTAAAAACAGCAGAGGGGCAGATACATAGGGGGTGCCAATAGCGAAGGCGTGGGGGCATCAATGATGGATGAGCTGGGATACTAGTGAGATTTCGGGAGGTTTAGACATTCCATGGCTTGATTCCTCATCATTGTCGATTTTTAGCAGTCCTCCGGGGAGGATAGAAGATATGGGAATGATGTTTACCTTTGGCGGCAAAATTATGTTATATTGCATGTTTGTGATTTCGGCAAAAATCCCTCAAAGGAATGATGTCGTCTTTAGGTTTTTAATACCCTATGTAAAGAGTGTGATTCAATCGACTACTCATTACTAGAGTAATTGGCAAGGGAAGATGTAACCATTTATAACGAAGTTACACTGTTTTAGTGGTTTTGATGAAATTTGGATGACCATTAACATTTAATGGTCATCCTTTGGCTTCTAAAAAAAGTACACTTACCTACTTTTACTCCTTGCCTTCCAGGAAAACTGAACATCCAACTCTCAATTAGAGGCCAAGGACCACAAAAACTTGACAAGCAAGTAGTAGTTTCCAAACCCAACTAGACGATCAAGGAGAAGAAATCCATGTTTCCGTTTGCCTCTGTTTGAAACCTAGAATTCACCCTTTTCTACAAAAAGGAATACCCAAAAGGTTTGGACAATCTATTATTCAACTCCAGAAAAAATATGGAGTATGCATCCTTGAATAGGCCCACAACTTCACGAGTATATATTGCAATTTTCATGTTACTGAACTAAACAGCAGATACTGCTTGGGACCAGACAAAGATCCGGTCATCCATTTAACTCCAACTATGTTTTCATTATCTCGTACTCAGGAGTTGTCACTTTTCAGACGTTTATATTTGCAAAAGAATTGATCGAAGGAACAAATTTTAATAACTTTAATGAAACAGAATAAATAAAAAAACTTATGCATCCACCATTACTATAAAATTGCAGGTACAAGAAAAGCAGAAACCTGTTTCAAATAGTTGATGA
The DNA here is from genome assembly GCA_037367405.1 of Ottelia alismoides. Taxonomy (NCBI): domain Eukaryota; kingdom Viridiplantae; phylum Streptophyta; class Magnoliopsida; order Alismatales; family Hydrocharitaceae; genus Ottelia; species Ottelia alismoides. Next base: position 273,953 of record JAZKJV010011309.1, read on the forward strand.
CACCTTTATCTGTAATCTTTTTTCCACAGCGATCTCTGACATGAAATACTGCAAGACATTTATATGTAAAAAGAACAGGACACTGTTTCTAATAGTAGCAACAGCTTATAAAATGCAAGGATTTTTCAGTTCATAATGATCATGGATTTCTACACTTGAGGTCATGGATAATTTTCTAACACTGTAGTCACACCTTTCTACATAAAAGAAATAATAGAGCAAATTCTAAAAGTTCTGTATTTTCTTTTATACAACAAATGTAAATTCCCATGGTGAACCTAAATTCTATCAATCAGAGTAAATTCTGGTCATTTCTGAGAGAATTCTTAAAAGAATGAAATCTGAATAGAAAATAAAGTATGAAAGCTTGCTACAGAAAACAAAGTATGAAAGCTTTTTATCATGTTACCATTGTCAGGTTAAGCATTTTAATGAAATCTCAACTGACACATACAAAATAAGACAAAAGGACCGTCAATACAATCTCATCTTACTCATCATATGACAAGTGACAACAGGGCCATTGATGTAGTTCAGAGTTACGAATTACAAAAAAAAAAGCTCTGATTAAAGTTTTAGAAGTTTGTTCTAATTTTGAAAATGGTGCGACTCTTTTTTTAGGAGGTGGGATGGATCTACTTTAGAGGTCATCCAAAAAATATATTATAAATAAAAAAAAAGATAATTACATCCGCCAATTCTCTAGTAAAACCACCCAACCTCAAAAACAACAGCATTTCTAACTAGCCAAAGCGCCCAGAGTAGTGTACAAACCTTCATTAACCCTTCTTCTGAGCCTGACCAATTTCTACTCAACGAAACCCAAAAGGAAGCATTATCAATTCACTGGATGCTCGGAATGTTCGCATTTCATCACGAGTCCACTGAACCAGGACACTAAAAAAGGATATCAACATCTTACGTTGTTTCACCACTTATTCGGAAGCCCTCCTCCACTCTAGGAAAAAGCTTGGCTCGCCGCACAGCTATCAAGATTCGCTCTCCTCTTAATAACCACAAGAACATCCTCACCCTTGAAGGTATCTTCCAATTCCATATCCTAACACAGTCTTGAGAGATCTCCGGATCCATCAAAGAAGGCGGGGAAGTGACCATCTTGTATGCCTTCTTGATTGTGAACGTCCTATCTTTCCAACACCACGAATCTCTTCCTTCCGAAAGCACATCGAGTCTCGCCAATCTGCCAAAGAGACAAATAAACTCCTCAACTCTCTATTCTGACAACTCAGTCACAAACTCAGGAGTCCAAGAACCATCTGAAGAACTAAAAATGGTGCGACTCTTATAAATGTGCGTTGAACTAAAGGACATGTTTTTTAATTAGACCTTTGTCCTATATAAAGCATCCATGAATTGTGAATTTGTAATAGGGTTAGAACATGAAGACAAAATTATTTGGAATAGCCGTTTGGTTTATTATCCCCCTCTTCCTTTTTTTGGTTCTTTCTCCCACATCACCCTACATTCTTTTCTCAATCCCCTTCTTCCTTGGCATGTTTCTTCTCTCCTCACCCCTAGTCCCTCCCTTCTCACTGCCTAATTCTCTACAGGTTGCATCACTTTTGTATCAGGACATCGCTATCAAGCGATCCTATAAAATATTGGAAAGCAATGAAATAAGTTGAAATCAGTAACTGTCCAACATGAGTTAACCATAGAAAGTTTCATCATCCTTCTCATCTTCATTTCTCTTTTCCTTCACATCCTCGTATTTTTTCCAAAAAAAAGGTACTCCCACCTTAACTTTAATACCAACTTCTCCACTTTTGGTCCTTTGTCATTCATTATAACCTCCACTCTTTCCTTTCCTCCTTGGCAACTCCCAACCCCAACCTGCCCATCACCCCATCACTGCCACTGGCCCTCGCCCTTAATCTTCCCTCGTGAACCCCACCTTACCTATCTTTATCCACTATCAGCCCTTCACCCCTATCAAACTGTTAAGTAGAATGGAATAACTTATATTATTGATAGGTCCTAGTCCTCTTTATATAGGAAGAGGTTATAGACTACCTACAAGCACACCCGTGGGGAAAAGATAAACGACGGAGATAAAAATTGGGTAGAAGCGAGTCCAGGTGTCCCATGACTGACTACACTGATCAAAGGACAATTACGTAGTGCTTCGGTGAAGTTACCATCCCCTCGATCCTCTGAGCCACCATGGAGGTGTAAATGAACTCAACCAGGATTGTGAATTGAATGAGAGAATGAATATATCGATAATGAATCCTAGCCCTCTATATATAAGGAGGGGCTAAGGTTGGGGAAAGTACACGACAATGGAAAAACAAAAAACTACCCAACACATTTCTCCACAAGCTGGAGCATAAATAAATAGTGTGGAAATAAAATAATAACTTATTTATTCGTGAGGCCATAGAGCTCTACTATATATGTTGGAAAAAATGATAAATTTGTTTATTTCAAAGAATCATAGGGCTCTCATATATAGAGGAGATGCCCATGGGCAAATTACATAAGATGGATGAAATAAATATAAATGTGAAACCGTACATAGACCTAAATAATATCTCTACACTCCCCCTCAAGACGAAACATAGATATCGGTCATGCTCAACTTGGATGCGCACTTCTGAAAGGGTCTTCTGAGTAAGGCTTTGGTGAAAATGTCTGCATTTTCTTCCTCTAAGCTTACATGGGAAGTAGAAATAAAGCCTTTCTGGATCATGCCCCGTATATAATGGCAATCCACTTCAATATGGTTAGTTCTCTCATTAAAAGCAGGATTATTTGCAACGAATAAGGATGCATGATTATCACATTGTAATTACATAGGAAGTGACACATCAATACGTAAGTCAGCTAAAACAACTATTATCTCTATGCTCTCTTGTGCCATAGCTGTATATTCTAATTCAGCACTAGACATTGCAACCACGGTCTGCTTCTTGCTCTTCCCGGACACTAACAGGCCGCCAATAAATGCAGCAAAGCCTGAGGTAGACAACCTGTCCTTAGGACACCATGCGTAGGTTGCATCTGCGCAAGCTGTGATAGTGAGGGATGTCCCTTTTCTGAGCAGCAATCATGCACCTGGAGATGACTTCAAGTACCCCAAGATCATATGGATTGCATCTATATGTACATGTCTAAGTTGCTCCATAAACTGACTGACCCGACTAACAGCAAATGAGATGCATGGCCTAGTGATGGTAACATAAAGTAGCTTTCCCACCAATTTTCTATATCTACTCCCATCCACCTCCTTTATATCATCGTCGTATAGCCTCATGCTAGGATCCATAGGAGTAGTGGCAAGTCGGCACCCAATCATGCATGTCTCACTCAACTAGCATATCTGTAACATATTTTCTTTGGGTCATCACAAGACCCTGCCGATTTCTGGCAAACTCTAACCCAAAAAGTAACGTAAGGTGCTAATATCCTTGGTGACAAACTGTTGACCAAGAAATTCTTCTGTATTTTTTGATCCCCTGCACATCATCTCCTGTAACAAGGATATCATCAACATAGACCATAATAACAATCACACCACTATGGATCTTTGAATAAAGAATAAATAGTCTGCATTTGATCTCCAGAATGCCTACTTCTCAATTAGGTTTGAGAGCTTCTGGAACCAGGTCCTTGGACTCTGCTTAAGGCAATATATGGCCTTGTGAAAACAAACCTGCTGACACCCCCCCTCAGCAGCAAACCCTAGAGGCTTTTGCATGTAGACTTCTTCCGGAAGATCTCCATATACACAAGTATTTTTGACATCAAGGTGAAATAGTGATCAATCACATACCATAGCTACAGCAAGGAAAACTCGAAGTGTGGAGTGGCAAGCAATCAGGAAGAATGTGTCCAGATAGTCCACTCCATAGGTCTGAGTGAGCCCATGTGCAACTAATCTGGCCTTATAACGATCACTACTACCATCAGCATGGTGTTTGACAGTAAACGCCCACTTACAACTGACAATAAACGCTCCAGGAGGAGTTGGGACCACTTGAGTGCTCAGTAAGCCTTGCCCACCGAATACGACCCATCACGACGCGTCCAGCAATCCTGATCGTCTGTAGGCCCAACCACCCCCTCCAGTTCCCTAAGCAAAGTCATGAGTTCCTCCAGACGTTGATGTGAGAGCTCAGATCTAAATTGTGGGAAGAAAGAGTGGTCATCCCGCGCTTCTGCCACCAAGCATTCCGAGTGCAACGCCATTTCTCTTAGCCACGAAAATTTCGCGCCTAAAACACCTTCCTCAATCCAGTCGTCGGTCCAAAATCAAAAGCACATACCATCGCCAACGACCGGTCTCAAAAAAGTTCTGAGTTCATGCACCATCATGCTTATTCCCCGCCAGAAATATGAAGGCGTCACACCAAGGTTCGCACTAGTACGGAAAGAAGTTCCAGATCCGTAGGTTTTCTTAATAAAATTGCATACGAGGCTATCACAATCGCCCCAAATTCTAGCAACCCATTTGCCGAGCAGGGCCTTGTTCATCTCCTCCAAGTTGCGCACTCCAAGTCCATCTTCCTCCTTAGGACACGACACCAAGTTCCAATTCACCAAATGAAGCCACCTGATTGCCTGAATGGAAACCAGAAAAATCAGCTCATTATGGATTCCATCCGTTGCCTTACCAAGCAACAGATTTGGCGAGAGGAAAAAAACCGGGATCGATGAAGCACTGATTTCAGCATAACCAACCTGCCTCCCCTAGACAGGCGGACCGATTTCCACCCTGCAAGCCTATGCTCCAATTTCTCAATCACATGTACTCAAACCGCAACGCGTAAACGATTTGCCACCAACGGGGTGCCTAGATACCGCATTGGAAGATCCTCCTGAGGAGACCTCATCCATCTTGCACACAAATCAATCTCCCCCTCCGCCAAACCCAACGGTACGAAAGCTGATTTATTTGTGTTCAACCTCAGCCCCGAGACCTCCCTAAAATATCCAACACCGCTGAGAAGACCTTGTAATTATCTGCTCCTCCCTCCACGAAAAGAAGAGATCAGTCTTTGGATCCATAGATGTTTCTTCTTAAAAAAAAGTATTTATTGATCGATTGCAAATAATTGGGATAATACAAAAAGTTCTCCAACTATGCTTGGATTTCCAACGTAGCAAAGAGATTATTAAACCTTCAACTTTAAGGTTTTAACGTTGGCATAAAAGGGTTGTGAAAGATTATATAAGCATGTATTTGAGAGAGAGAGAGAAAAGAACGGATTCCTCTTTATTAAATTTCAAGAATGAGGCTCGTAATTGGGATCGAGGAATATTTGGGGTCGTTTTTTGTAATTGACCCTGAATAATTTTGATCAGACAGCAACTTGATAACAGATAAACAAACTAGTATAACTGTTTGCATTGCAATTTAAATTTGTATACAAACATTGTCTTACCATCCATGAACCATTTCGCATCGGAGGAGACATAGCTTTTTATGATATAAAGATCGGCATCGGTCAATACTTGGACAACTTCAAGGAGGAGGCCTTGTCTATTTTCGCTATCAACCTGCAAGTTGGCTCGATGGTAATCCCTGAAATTCAAACTATGTCACCTGAATGATCAAAATCTCCCATATGAGCAGCTTCTTACTGTTAAAACTGTACATCTTTCACAGCGTTCATTGTTTATGCAGACTCTGCAGCTGCAAGGGGGAAAGCTTGTGGTTAAGTACGCAACGGTGTATATGTCTAGGCAGATAGCTAAAAATGGTGTCACAAGCAGACCTTGGTCCGAAAATTCTCTCCGCAATATTCTCATAGTCCGGGTCAAAGTAAGGCCAAGATATCTGCTTCATGCTGCAAAGAACCATAAAAAGATTTGATTTATAAAATGCACCAAAAAACCTAGTTTTCCTAAAATTGACCTTTTAGCTTTAAGAATACATTATAGCATATAAGGTTACCAAGTGCTATCAATATCGTTTTTTAGCATTTAAGCACGCCTCGAGTTAACTTCCTTCAAATCAAAATTATGGATATCTATTTACAAGCTAAATTAGTTGTTGATATTACTACATTCGAAAGAAACACAAACGAGCACAAAACCTAAAAAATCAAGTCTTCTTTGGGGATGGCTGAAGTGCATATTACATTTTTTCTATTTTAAGGAAATACATAGTTTGATGCAACATGATTAGAGGACTATCAAATAACGGCAAGTTAGAGGTGATATATAGGTACGTCAGTTACTTCCATGTTATACAGATGTGTTTCATTTCTTTCCTTCAAAATTCCAAAGAATGACTTTGCAAGGCAAAAGGTCGTCCAAATTTCATGAAAAAAAGAAAGAGAAATATATAGAAGCTATGTTGTCGAACTTTTTCTGCAAGTCGGAATATTCTACATACTGAGGACATATATAATATGCACAGCAGAGCAAGAATAAGATAGAACAAAACATGAGAAGCGGTTTCCATACAATCCAAAGAACTGTCCTAATACATGGGAGAAGATCGTGTGAGGTCGGATCTTGCTATTATCTTTGTCGATGATTAAAAAGTGTCAGAATCCTTATATAGTCCCACCAATACATCAAAGTCCTTCCACTAGAAGATATATGACTAAACAATGATCCACATAACTCACTTTAATTGGATCTTCACTAGATCCAATTAGTCCAACTCTTTATCTTTCTCAACTTCCCTTTCTAGCTGAAGATGAAGAAATGCTCAGCTTGTAGCAAAAGAAATCTTCATTCTCTCATACACAAAAAAAGTATAACAATATAAACCATCCCAACTCAACACATATGTATCTTGTAGTGTAGCTAACACTACGTTTTTTACTATTTTCTTATTTTATTCTTATTATCTCTTTCTTTCTTTCTTTTTCAACCATCTTCACATCTATTTCCCTTTCTCATATTGTTTTTGTTAGTAATGTATCTTGCGGTGATTTATTATTTATTGTAACCCCGTTAAGGGCACTTATGTATTTTTCTCCTCCTTAAGCTCTCTAGAGTTTTGTCCTATATAAGGACCCCTAGACCTCTAGAATAAAGCAAGCTAATTCATTCTCTTCTACATGGTATCAAAGCAGCGGTCCTAGACCGGTGTTCTAACCTAAATCCCTTCCCCACCATAAGCCCTAAAGTCCCTACACCTGCCGCCGCACATCTTGCGCCATCCTCAGGCACGTAAGGCGCCCTCACGTCGTCTCTGTTGCTCCAGGACCCATCGCGTGGTTGCCCAGCGCCGCTTAGGTCGCAGCACGAAGCTTCGGTCGCTTGCTCGCGCTGTTGCCCAGTGCCCCAGGCAGCCTCTTGCGTCATTGCCTCGCCGCCAGGTGACTCCAACACCATCGCCTGGGCGCGGTCCCTTCACCTAGGGCTCCTCTGACTGCAGCCCAGCCCTCCTAGAACCCTCGTCTGGCCGCTGGCCTAATTCCTAGGGTGCCTCCATCTACGGCTTCGATCCAGGGTCCCGCCCAACCCCAATCAGGTTGTCGCACCACCAGTACCAACCCCTCTCCACGCTTGTGTACCTTCTTGCGCCTCCTTCTACAGATGCCTCCCTCCACACGAACTGCACCTCCATGCGCCTCCCGCCGCTCAAACTGACACGCTACAAATAGAAGTTCCTTTTTCCTTTGTTATCACCTACTGCCGAGTCTTCCAGGGATGCACGGCTAGGTCTCCAACAAATGCTTGAATAAGACTGCGCGAACTCTCTGCGGCCGCCATGGCATCTGCAAAGCCAAGTCCCTATACCCAAATTCTTCTATGATGGTACAAGGCACCTCTGTAAACTAAAGGGCTCCAAGAACTATGTTTTATGGTCTCAATCATTCAAGTTTTTTATTGGTGGCCAGCGGAAGAATTATGTTCTTATCAAGGATCCGCCCAAGGAGACGGAATAGGATTATGATATCTGGTATGTGGACAACTGTCAAGTGATTACTTGGATGACAAACAACGTCGATCCGAATATAGTATCCAATCTTCTCTATAAGGAGAAGGAAAAGGCGATGTGGGAAAGCCTTGAGAATACCTATTCTCAAAAGACAACTAAGTCCAGGCTCTCAGATATCTACACACGGATCTGGTCTGCAAATCAAGGAGATACATATCGACTCCTCACTGTCCTGATTGAGGAGCTTCTTATCTTTCAACCTTCTTGCTGTGACAAACAGATAGGAGAACGCGTAGAGTGGCAAGTGTATTGCTTCTTAAATTCACAATATAAACCGGTGAAGGGCTACTTTCAGACTGTTGCGGCTCTACCCACACTGATGAGTGATGACTATCTTTAGTCGACTACAGGAACTTGAATCTCCTTCACCTCCTCTGTCTGTTGAGACTACGACACATTTTGCTAGAGGACGGCCCAACTACCAAGGAGGGCGTGGATGTGAATTTGATCGTGGTCGTGGATGTGAGTTTGGACGAGGGCGTGACTCAAGACGCGGACATAAGCGTTATCCTATTATTGTCCGCTATCCAGCATGCACACATTGTAGACGATTGAATCATCTGTCAGAACGTTGCTGGGTAAAGTTTGGCATGCCTCCTAATGCCAATAGTGCCTATGAGACGACCTCATATGAAGGCACCTATGATACTGCAGATACTCCCTTTAGGCACCTATGAAGGCATGCCTCCTAATTTTTCCCCAATGGCCAGACATTCTACTTTATGTATCCTTCTATATGTGGTTGTGACACGAGATTGTCCCCTCTATCAGCTTGTGTGAAGAATGTTTTTCTATATGGTGATCTACAGGAGGAGGCCTACATGCAGCAGCCACCTAAGTTCGGTGCTAGGGGGTGTCAGAATGTTTGCAGGCTACACAAGGCAAATTATGGCCTTAAGCAGAGTCCAAGAGCATGGTTCCAGAAGCCCTTGGACTTGCTAGAGAAACAAGGGTTTATGAGATCGATTATCGATCATTCTTTGTTTATGCACAGGACTCAGAGAGGTACAGTTGTCATTCTTTTCTATGTTGACCATATCATTGTTATAAGGGATGACGAGCAGAGAGTTTAGGTTGCTAAGGATTTGCTAGATCATCAGTTTGTGACCAAAGACGGTGGTAGTTTATGCTACTTCCTTAGACTGGAGTATGCCAAGAACCATCGAGGTCTTGTTACGTTATAAATTTTCTTTTTGAGACAAGCATGGCATATTGTAGACCTTCCACCAGGGTTGTAATAGTCGGTATTCGGTACTCGGTCGGTCAGGTCACTGACTAAGGATTAATCGGCAGTCGGACGACTAATCGGATTTAATCGGACTTTAATGGCTTTGAATTTTATGATTATTAAAGATATAACTCATTTTTATACATATATTTACATAGGTTTACATAGGTTTTGTACATTTTTATACTATCATAATAAAATAAAAGAAGTAATTAAATCTAAATAAAACATTAAGCATATTGTAATAAGTTTGCTTATGAAAAACAACAAAATATGGTATCTCTAAGCAAAAATTGGTCGACTAGTGTGCCTAGTCGGAAATAATCGGTATTCGATCAGCCAACCCACTGACTAGAATAGTCGGACCTAATAGTCGGGCCAGTCGGGCGACTTTTACAACACTGCCTTCCACTACTCCTATGGACCCGAGAATGAAGCTCTACGATGATGACACTGAGGAGATCGATAAGAGGAGGTACAAGGAGCTTGTTGGCAAGCTCATGTATGTTACCATTACCAAGCCAGATATATCCTTTGCCGTGAGCAAAGTGAGTCAGTTTATGGAGCAGCCCAAACAGACACATATGGATGCAATCCATATGATTATGAAGTATCTGAAGGCATCACATGGCACTGAACTTCTATTTAGCAGAAGTACATCCCTTTCAATTACAGCATGTGCAGATGCATATTATGATGGGTGTCCCAAGGACAGGAGGTCTACTTCAGGCTTCGCGGTATTCATAGGGAATTCCTTGGTGTCATGGAAGAGCAAAAAACAGATTGTGGTTGCCAGATCTAGCGTTGAGTCAAAATACATGGCCATGTCGCAGGCTAGTACAGAAATGATGTGGGTCAGATATGTTCTTACTGAACTGATATGGAGGTGCCTTTTCCCATGCACCTCCAATGCAACAACCAGGTTGTTGTCTTCATTGCAAACAACCATGCCTTCAATGAGAGGACCAAGCAAATAGAGGTGGATTGTCACGACACTCGTGACATGATACATAAGGGTATCATCGTCACTACTCATGTCAGCTCTGGAGACCAGACAGCAGATGTACTCACCAAGATCTTAGCTAGAGGGCCTTAGTAGAGATGCTGCTCCAAGTTGAGCCTAATTGATATTTACGCTCTAGATTGAGGGGAAATGTTGAGATATTAGCTATCTTTCATACCGTTTATATACTTGTACTTCTTATGTCTTCTTTATGTAATTTACCCAACAGGTTACTCTCTGATATCATTCTTTCATCTTCACAGTGTCACATGGCATCAACACTTCACATGTGGCACAAAGCATGTCACATACCAAATCAGTTGACTGAGCAAATGCCTCAACTGAGTGATTGGGTATATGTGGTCACATATATCTTCGAAAGGACAAGCAGTGCAAAATTACTAGACACTTGGCAATCATACCACATGATGTGTGTCAGTCGTATGAGACATAAAAGTCAATCAATTGATACCTAGATTTAATGAAAATATAATGGCTCATAAAAACCCGTCAAATGATCCTTTTTCCCATTCAACTGAGACCTTTAATAGGACACATCTCATGGGGCAGTCACCTGGCCTAGAGGACCAACTAACAGCATACCAAGATAAGGCTTTCAGTTCACTAAAAGTCTGCTTGGCTCAGTTGATCGGTTAAAATAGGGGGATATCATGATTGAAATCAGTCGACCAATTTGGGGTGTTAGTCAATTAAAAATGTGTTATAGATGACCAATCTGCCAATACTGCAAGATTAATTAACGATTCGATAATCTACCACATTTATAGCTTCCTCGTTATTGTTTGACCGGAATGTGAGGAGTAGAACCTATGGAAAATGGGCATGCATCCATGTCGGCTTTGGAGTTTGTCGTAGTCAATTAACCAAAATGGCAGAAAGGAGGTAAAATCTCTCGACCCGATTGTGGATTCATTCTCTACAAGAGATAAAATCCCCTTTGGAGTTTGTCGAAAGAGGTATATGTTGTACATAAGGTTGTGCTAACATCGATTCAATTAGCGGGAATAGTGGAAGTATGCTTCTCTTAAAAAGCGAAGGCAAAATCATAGAACATGAAGTTCTAGGTCATGGTTTTTACTCGCTTAGGTTTCCATGTTAAAATTATTGTGTCGATTGTGATTTGCATATTCCTTCTCTAATCTCTTTTCCTTGGTTTGTGGCTTGTAAATTTTCAGTTTGCAGGTGTCTTTTTGGAAATACTATTATTCCCCAATTCATCCCCTCCCATTTCTTGTGCCAAACTCACACTACCTAGGTTGCATAAGGTCGTCATGAGAATGTTGGTATATCGATTTACCAATCTGTAACCTAATAGACAGTTTTCCATTAGACTGATTAAGTCATGTGTGTTTTGCCATGTGACCTATGTGTACCTCGTGGCAACTTAAAATAGTTAAACAAAATGGTTTGTTTAATTATAGGTTTAAATAAATAGGTAATACACCAAAAATGAGGAAGCAGATTTGGCATCCGGTCAGGCATGAGGTATGGCGGCATAATTGATTCGCACAATTCTAAATACTAGGGTGTCAATAGATTTAAAGTCATTAAATGTGAGGTTTCTTCTAGCATGGAATAATCCGTGATATAAAAGCATGTTCAGATTATATACAAATACAAATGTTCAACTAAGGTAAGGAAGGGTTTCAAAAAAGAAATGTTTAACTTCTAAAAGAAATGTTCAAGTTCAAAAAGAAATGTTGTCAAAATACAACTTGTGAGCCCTCCCCCTATTCAATCCCCAAAACAAAGGGTAAGGTCCATCTCGACCACGTCAGCATGAATGCAATCGAAAATGCCACTGCAAGCCAATTGATGCCAAAAATTTATCAAGCCAAGCCTCAACTTTGAAGTATTACTTCACCACGTAAACATGCATCCCAAGATTTCAAAACCCACTCAACTCGTCGACCTCATCCTTGAACTCCAACTCAACAACATCCTTTCCACCCCTCTCTTCATGCCTATCTCTCAAGTTCAACGTCGCGTTGATGTTCCCTTTAAACACAATAGGATCATCACCAACCTCCAATGTAGCCATCCTCAAGTCCTTTGAGAGTCTAGCATGTAATATGTATACCCTCATAGGGAAACCATACACTCCTGAACCCAAAAGATCCACCCATCTACCTGCCCCACGAGCCTTACTGCCACCAATTCCCCCATCTAAGACATCAGGAATTCAAACAAGTCCTTCCACCCGAACCATTGATCTATGAATCTATTCACCAAGCATTTCACTAAGAAAGCACCAAAGTTCCAATTTGCCCACAACCAAGTATCACCTAATTCCATGAGAGTTTCATGTAGCATGACAACATCTACTGCCAACTCCACCGAGTATCTCAGTATTGTTCTTTTGCTCTATATCATGCAACCCCCTTAAACCTGATGAAGCAATCCTCATTGTGCAATAAGCCTCCCTCTTGTTGAACATCCCTCAATCCCCTCCACCTATGTCCATGTGGAACTTCCATTCAATAGTGCATCATGTTTGAAAGTCACCACAACACTCATCGAAGTTGCAAAAGTTAGTAGTCAATATTAAGTCAGACAGGCAACTGACTAAAGATAAATGGACAGTCGACCAACTCATCGATTTTTGCAATTGAATTCTAACTAAACAATGAGCATATTACTTTTAATTTACTTTTAAAGAATCAAAAAATAATAATAAGCATTGTTAAAAAAGAGGTTGACCAACTAACCAGACTGACTAAGTCGACCATGAGCGATTGTTGACCAACTAGGCCTATTTGGATTTGAAAAAAAAAAAACTCCCCTCCAAATGCCTTTAGGATTGGTATAGTTAGTTTTCCTCTATTTAATAAATCTTTCGAATGAGAGAATGCCACAAAGTTAAAAAGAACCCCATGATAATTATCCATGGTGTGGACTAATTCTCGAAACAAAATAGCGCAAAAATAGGCAATTCTCATCATAACCCTCCTTTAAGGGTAACCGAATGATTATAGCAGTAGCGGAATTACAAAGATTACAGGGTTTATAGTTTAATTGAACATGATTTCAAGTGTAATTAATACGGGACACGTGATTTGCATTAGAAATTGTACAAAATATATTAAATATCTATTTCAAAGTAAAAGATTAATTTTAGAAGTATATAAAAATAATTATTTAAACTATACACTTATATATACACAGCAAGCATAAATAATTTTTCATCCAAAATAACTAATATCTGTTGTGAAAAAGAATATTTAAACTTTGCATTTTGAAAATGGATAATATTTATGAATATTATTATAGAAAGGACAACGTGGTAATTCCATTATATAATTAAATAATACGCACTGTAGCTCTACAGTGTCTGTTCCCGCTGCTTAACGTATATGTTAAGACAGGATCATCTATGAAAATAAGTTCTAGATAAAGGGTCGTATATGCATTCACGTATATAATGCTCAGAAATAACCTTCGAGAGTAATTTTAGTCATTTGTTAAAGTGCAATTATTTCTTGGGGACATCTATGCAAAGTGTCCTTTCCAATGAGGTGTGACTTTCCTGAAATTTAAAACACCACTACCAAATCTATAAATTGTGCAACAATTTTGTAAAACATAAACTGCACATTGTAAAAAAATGATGATCATATTGTTTTATAAAATATAGCATCCATATTGTAACATTTTTGTCTAATATAATAATATATTCATAAATCTTTCTTGATATACAAGTTATACTAACATTTATTATTAAATTTATGGAGTTAGAAACAGTAAAATAAATATAAAAAATACCTAAATTGGTGTGGCTTTCCATGCAACCAGGAAAATTCCACCTCATTGGAAGTTTCCCCTATATATAGGGGGTTTTCCAATGAGGTGGGCCTTTCCTGAAATTTAAAAAGCCACTACCAAATTTGTACATTGTGTAACAATTTTTTAAAATATAAACTACACATTGTAAATAATGATTATCATATTGTTTTGTAAAATATAGCATCCATATGTAATTAACATTTTTTATCCAATATAATACTATTTTCATAAATCTTCTTGATATACATATTATGTTAACATTTATTATTAATTTTATGGAGTTAAAGTGTAAAATAAATAGATAAAATATCTAAGTTAGTGTGGCTTTCCATGCATCCAAGAAAGGGCCACCTCATTAGAAGTTTCCCCTATATATATATATATATATATAATAGGATTTCCTTCCAACAGGATGAGTACTTCCTGAGTTCAGGAAGGCCGACCCTTTCTTTGTAAAAAACACGATAACTTTAATAGAATATGTATGTAGTTTGTATTATAATGTGCGTTTTTAATGTTTGTATTATAATGTGCAGTTCTGTATGCGGTTTTGTATATATAATGTGCATCTATAATACAAATTGTATACATATTCTACTAAAGTGCTCGTATTTTCTACAAACAGAAGATGGCATCCATGTGCTCAGGAAGTAATGTGTCCCATTGGAAGGGCCCCTATAGAGAGAGAGAGAGAAAAGGGAAGCTGTTCTGTGTAACAGCCAAGTTGGTTGTTACACGGAGCAATTTCCCCCATTTTTTTATTTTTTTCAAAATTTTTTTCATGTATATTCATCTATATATCCCTCCTACATGTCATTCATATTTCATGAGAAACAGAGACTCCTAAGCCCTCCATCTATAACAAGTAATTTTAAAGGTCTAAATTTTGCTGTAATCGACCTGTTCTAGATGGAGGGCTTAGGAGTCTCTGTTTCTCACGAAATTCGAATGACATGTAGGAGGGATATATAGATGAATATACATGAAAAAATTTTGAAAAAAAATAAAAAAAATGAGGGAAACTGCTTTGTGTAACAGCCAACTTGGTTGTTACACAGAACAACCTCCCCGGCCTCATATATATATATATATATATATAAAGTCAAGTTAGCACTTCGTACATTACGATAAATTCGTAAATCGTAAATGTCTAACTAATTTAGTATGGAAATTAATAAAGGGCCCACTAATTCTCGCTTAAAAAATAATTGAGGTCAACAAGGATCCGATCCGAGACCTTCAAAATCAATAAACATCAACCACTGCACTGACATATTTTTGCGCCCATTTAATTTTACCTTTTATAATTTGTTATAAGTCAAACTTGTGTCTAATCATTGAAGAATTGCAAATCTAATCAAGCTATAAAAACAATATTGTAGGCATGCTCGAACTTGCACATGTGTTCTATATAACCCAAATCATAATAACATATGCCCACAAGTCACAAATACCAACCAAATAAAAAAACCTAATCAATAAATGAATTGAAGTTCGGTGTATATAATCTCAATTAACAATCAGCATACAAGTTATAAGATGCGTAAACAAATCGATCTTTAAAAGGATATAATGATATGTGTGTATGTAATATTTAATGTTAACGGGACATCCATGCAAACAATTAAAGCTTAAATATCACATCGTACTTTAATACGCTTTAGGAACATGGTACCCTAAGAAAACTCAAAATTTAACTCATGTATCTCTTAATTATAGGATATACGAAGCAGTACTTATAGAGTATACATGCCATTAGGTAGAATAGGACATTCGTGTAATATAAAATATATAGAGTAAATTACACGGAACTCCCTAAACTATACACATGATTTCAATGTCATACCTGAACTTTAAAAGGTAAGAACGTAGTACTCGATCTTTAAGTGGTCATTGGCTATTAAAATTTAATTGATCGTTTGGTCTTTATGACCTTAAATCACAATAGCTTAAAACCACATTGACACAAATTTTAAAGATCGGGTACCACATTGTTACTTTTTAAAGTTCAAGTACGATATTAAAATCGGCGAATATTTCAGGGGTATTTGTGTAATTTACTCAAATAGATAACAATTCAAATTTTTATTAGCTCTAAGATCAATTATATGCACAAGAGTCTGTATTATTCCTTCAATTTACTTGTACCTTCACTATAAATTTAACCAAAAAACAAAGTATACATGTTAGACTGCCAATCTTTTTTGGAGAATAAATAGCCTCCACAAGTCGTGAACCTGGAAATAGTGGAAGAACACGAGGTTGCTTTGAACTACAGAAATTTTCGAAATAATATACAATTGACGTCCACGAATCTCGAACTTGAGTTCGATGCCAAATGTAAGATCATAACAAAACAAAATGTTGAAATTACAGTCCAAGCACATGCAAACCCTCTTAAATTGCCCGCGGGCGACAGCTCCAGCAAACCCTAGAGCTTGGAAGTCGTGATTTTCGTGAAAATCGAGCGTGTGCTTGGATAGAAGGAGGGGTGAGGAGGGAACCTGGAGGAGGGATGAGCTGGGGATGGCGACCGTCCGGAAAGGATGCGGGTCTTCGTCGCGGTCGTCGCTCGGTGGCGCGGGTGGGAGACGGGGGAGGGGCCATTTTAGGCGGGGGAGGGGGAACGGGTGGCGGTGTGATCGTGCGGAGCGGGAGGAAGGGCGGGAGCGGAGGGATCGCTGCTGGGGAATTGGAAGGGGAGGGAGGGGAAAGGCCTGCTGACGTGGCGTTTCTTGGAGTTGAAAGAGGGAACGACGGATGTTGATTAGAAGCCTCCCGTCCATTCAAGTCAAACATTAGAATAAAATAAACTATCGATCTACCGGTTAATCCGTCTCCGTCAATGTGGTGGGATGGATGGCATGGCAATTAACTATCGATCTACCGGTTAATCCGTCTCGGTTAATGGCATGGCATGTTGTACCGCTTTTGAAATGTTTAGATTAACAAGAAGAGGTGCTCGAGGAGGATGAAACATGTTGATTGGATGAGGCCCAAAGTGGAGTTGGAAGGAATTTGGATAGCATATCCTTAAGAGGGTCCGGAAAATTATGCATAGCAACGTTATGGCTCCCAGATCTATGGATGTTATGTTTCGAAGAATTGGATTTGACATCCAAAAGAGATTGACGGAGCAGCTTGTTGCCCGCGCCATCTCCCAACAGTCTCTGTATAAAATGATATAATACAACACCGCATTACCTCATTCCTAACCATGGTTTTGGTCCGCCAACCTTGCCTTAAGGTTTCACCTACTAACATTGACCTCGCTCCAGGGCTTCGCTCGCCCATACTGCTCTCACTTAGAAGTTAGAAGCAATGTTTTTCATTCTCGCTTAAGATGTTGTCTACTTACTTCATTTCGGAGCATTGTCCTATGAGGACAAATCCCAATTAAGATTTGTTAAAAAGTGATTTTCAATATTTTAATTTTATAAGGCACTTTTATGGTTCGAGATTTGATCGATATAAAAAACAGTACTACTTCTGCTCAAAGTTTATTAGGAATATTATTATCTTTTAATATTTTTCTTGCCAAATCTATTATTGCCCCCATTTCATCTTTCCACTACTCCATTTTGGTAAATGAATCTTGTCGTTTCTATGTTTTGATGTCATGAGCATTTTAGAAGTCTTGAAATTTCTCCAGATGTAAATTCTCCACCTCTGGTCGGGATGTTTTTATTATTTTTTCACTTTGCTTCTCAACAAATGTCGTAAATCTGAGAAAATATTTTGGATTTTTTAGAAAGTAAACCTGCATCGTTATACTATAAGCATCTATAAATAGTAGAAAAAACCTTGTTACATTAAGAAATGAAACTTGAATTGATCAACAATCATATGAATGTATAAACTCCAGTGGAGCTCTCATTCTTCATGATGTCTTTGTGAGTGGTAACCTATACATCTTTCTATATATCCATCCTTTATCACCCTGATGATATGGAGTACAATAGCCATGTTTCTTTACTTCAACTACTTTAGGCGTTTAAAGATAGATGTCCATCTCTTAAATGCTATTATAATGAATTGTATTCATTAATAGCTTTTAAGGCATATACTTCTTTTATAGATATTGATAATGGAAAGATTTTATTTGAGGCCGTTTAAATACATGCAACTATGTGGATTCTTCTTTTATCAGAGATTTAGGGCATTCCACTATGTTATCTTAGAGAATACCCGGTATCCAAAAGTTGCCTCAGACTTAGTAAATTCTCAATTAATCTAGAACAGAAAGAACATTGTAGATAAGCTTAGAAAGATCCGTAAATTACCGTTACCCCTATTTCGATACCTTGTTCTTCCGCATTCTACTTCGTCTAGCCTGCAATAATTCATGCCCTTCCGCATTCTACAACTTTCCATCTTTGATCTTAACTTGTGTATTATGTCCTTTTGAATGCTCATAAATGTATACTTATTACATGTCATGTAGTTACTACAACCAAATATATTAATATATGTGCTATCCTCTTACTCTTCTTTAGAATTAATGCAAGAATAAAGTAAGGAATTATAATCTTCATCTTTTGCAATATAATTTAACTCATCTTTTTGGAACAAATGAATTCTTTGCGTATGATTTGCAATCTTACATTTTTGCATTGGAATATATATTTTTTATATTCATGATTTTTTTTGTAAATGATGAAATGAGTAGATAATTTTCATAATACATGAGATATTTGATTGTGTCCTTTTGCCTTCAATTGCCTTGACCTTTGCAGAATACATTTCTTCCATTATCCTCTTATCTCTTAGCACATTATTTCATTTATTGCTTGTCGTGATCTCCATTCCTATATTGAGAGATGATCATTTATGTTGGAAATGCTTACTCAAAATGTTGAATAGTAAACGTACTAATTATTTGCCCATGCTGGTTAAGTGAGTCCATTAATTCATATATATTAAGAAGATAATTCTTTAGATTTTCCAATAATAATAGCAAAAGATATAATTTAGCAGGAAGTCTTCTTAATATCTTTTTAATTATCTTTTTATATATATCGATATCTTCATAACTTTGAATTTGATATATAATAATAGATGCTATTGAAAACTTGTTAGATTGTTTAACCTTTTTCATCAAGAGGTTATCAAAATCAATACATAGAGATTGAAGTTTGATACGAAATTACCTTAGTGGCTCCTTGAAAATCTCTTGTGTTTCCTTAGAATGAGTAACTTCAGAAATACCATGAAAGATAGATTCACTTACTCCTTGGTTGATGAAAAGAAAGACATTTGAATCTTTCCTCTCATTGTCCTTAATCTCTTTCTTCTTTCATTTACTTGATATAGCATCATCATCTTCCTCCCAATGACCTTATAAACTAGTTTCCATAACTCTTCTAAGATGAAGAGAGTCTTCATTTGAAGATTCCAACAACAGCGTTTTCTCCATAAAAGAAGGGAATAGAGCTTTAGTTATAGTTAAAAAAATGTATGTATAAGGTAGATGTCATGATATGGAGAATCAAGAAAAGACTTCAACAAGGATGTAAGCATGATAAAACTTTGATACTAGATTGTTGGGGCAGCGGAAGAGTGAAGGCAGATAGATATGAGTATGGTGAGATTAAATATGAATTAATGCACAAGAAAGAAATTATGCTTAGAAAATTACTTTCATTAGGAACTTGAAACTTTTTATAATATTTCAACTTTTACCATAAGAGATGGTAGACTTACAATGCAACACTTGAAATACTTGATGGACTCAAGTGTTGATAGTGGTTGTGTTGTGTTGAGCTAATTCTTGTGATGTGATGCAAATGAGAGATCTTAAGAGGTATTTATAGACCTCCATGTTGATGGAGATATTTTAGGATGAGTTTTCAAGTATATATTCCCATTCCTATCCCAAAGCAGATATTTTTGGTGGAATGAGGTTAATATCTATATATTTTTAGTGGGATGAGATAAATATTTAATTATTTTTGGTGGAGGTAGATAAATATATATATATATATATATATCTAAATATTTTATTCACGTCTTTTCTTCTGCAATCTTCTCTCGAAGTAGACATTTCTTTATAATCCTTATGTAGATGGAAGATCTTAGGTTCATATATTCACGAGCATATTTATAAATACAAAACTGATGAGGTGTGCATTGCGAATTACTTCATATTTTCAATAGAAACAAAGCTTCTTCGATGGTCTTAATTTTTATTAAAAACTTAAAAGGGTGATGAAATGAGATATGAGTGAGTTGATGTCTGAAGAAACCCCACAAAATGGATAAAACATCCAAATTAGTGAAAATTAAATAGTTGTTAACTGTACAGTTTTGCTTTAGGTGTTCTCTTCTTTATAAACTAGGTGCATTGATGCAATAATATGCAGTATTCAAGTTACCATTAAGAAATATATCGATATAAGAATGATACCATGATTAAAAATAGAACCTCAAATGGTCAACAGACTCTAATAGGATGTATGCAAGCAATAGATATATTTGTGAAAGAAGATATATAGGTATAAAATTAGTATGTACCATTATAATATATAGATTGAAAAAAGATGAGCGGAACTACTAAACATTTTGGTATTTTGAGTATGTGTTTTGATATAAGTCAAGTTGGACATAAGGTATATGTTTCTTATGTATCGGTGTAACTATTGAATGTATTGATATACAAAACGTATGATAGAGTTTCTAGAAATATTTTTAACAATATTTTGAGCCCATGATATGCAAAAATAATTAAAGAATTTTTATGTATACTTTAGGCTTACACATATTTCAAAGAAAACTTCTTTAAAAAGCCTTCCAATATTTCCCACAGCTCCTTTTTATCGGATTAATGTCCATTTATTTGATTGTTATAGTAATTAGATTTATGATCCTTAATTTTTTTTGTTAGTTCTCTAGCTAAAATGTTTAGTTTCAAATTAAGCATAAAATGTTTATTTTCATTCAATATCATATGATCATTGAAATTGGGACTACTTCAAATTCCTCCTTTTATGACGATGAAAACAAGATATTAAGTTTAGGATTTTTATCAATTGTGCCCCTCTGAGATATTGCAATATCAGTTATACCTCTTTCTTTTTTGGAATATCAGTTAAGACTCTAGTTTCTTCCATAACGATCACTTGTGCCCTTCCGTTAGTCTGGTTGTCAATGAGTTGAACTAAATCTTAGTTTATTCAATTCATGGTATAGTTAAGAGAGACATATCAAGAAAAAAAATCTACCTCCACCTCCAACCCATCCTCCTTCTCAAGGGGATTGCTATTGCAAAAGGAGATTATTTAGCAGTTGTAAATGACAGCTTAATCGATCCAAGAATTTTTTTCTAAAAAATCGTAACAAGTAATGGAGATTGCTTGTGATGCTTGATGTGAAGTTAAATTTGCAACTGATGATTGTACTTAGTAGTGTACGGTGTAAAGTAAACTTAATTTTACTAAGCCTGAATAATTATCGTACTTAATTTTATGCAGCTAAAACATGTACTTAGATGTTTAGGGTTGCTTGTATAATAAGGGCACCCGTCCCCAATTTAAGACAAGTTTTGGAGCTGAACTACTAAAGCTCAGATTTAACATATAAGCTAACCTTGTATTTGTATACCATGAAGTGATAAGAAAACGTGGATTTTATTACAAAGTAAGAGTACTTTGATTAATTTAATTATAATAATATAAAGGAGTCATGAACATCAAGAGATTGAGAATTCATCTAGATGCTTGATGCAAGGGGATCCTAACTAGTTGTATTTTTCCCTCTCGTCCATAGGAGTCAAAATATAATAAATGACTTTTGTTATTAAATGAAAAGATTAAGTGAAGCTTGTTTATATATGTTGTTATACTTGAAAATATAATAGTTGTAAGTTTCTAAAAAATACATGTGCTTAATATTTTAATGGTCATTAAATACCACGCTTTCTTATCATATTGAATGCATCTCTTTTACTTGCAAATGAATTTCCATTCTTCTTTTGTTTGCTTGTTATTTTGGAGTGCATGTTTGATGCCATGTAATATAGGCATACTTGTCTTCCTTTTTTCCCACTAATATACTATATATCATGTTTGTTTTGTGTTGATTATATATAGACATCTTTCATCTCTAATGAAATTGATTATCGTTGGTCATGCAAACATTTCCTATTTGATGTTGGATGACTTTATCTGGTCAATTGATATAATAACTCTCCACACTGGAATATTTGAACCGACCAGGGTTGTTGCATTCCAACATACATTCATTGCCACTTCTTATGCTTGCTATAAGGCATCCTATCTAGCGACATAGTTAAAACTCGCGGCATAAGAGGGATTGGTTGGCGTTTAGGTGCATAGAAAATCTAAGAGTAATTTACACAAAAGTCCCTGAGTAGCCATACCTGAACTTTAAAAGGTAACAATGTGGCTCCTGATTTATAATACTTGTCCCAGTGTGATTTTTGAGCTATCGTAATAGAATGAAAGAAAAAGCAGACACCCAATTTTCATTCTATTACGATAGCTCAAAGATTATATTAAGACAAATCTTAAAGATCAGTAGCACATAGTCACTTTTCAAAGTTCGGTATGGTAGTTCAGGGACTTTTGTGTAATTTTGCTTTGTCGTTTCAAATAACGGGATTGGAACTAGTATTTAAGTAGCAACCATCCATACATGTACTTTTGAACATTGGCTATTCTTAGAGATGTAATTAAGCAAATGCAAAGATATTTCTATTTGCTATTTTATAATGGATGTGGACATCTTCAATATGTATATCCTATGAATATGAATATAAATGTAAATGTCATTTTATGTAGTTTGATAGTACATATGTGAATGCATATGTTGAAAAATAAATGATATAGATATGTGTGTGGATTTTCATCTTTTCAGCATTAAATATAGATATATACATGATATTGATTTTTAGGATGCTTTAATTCTTCAGATAATAAATCTACGAATAAATAAACAAATAATAATAATTTCATGCATCCAAACTTCATCAATAACTCACAAATGGATCTTTCTTGTTGTTGGCAAAAGCTCATATCTTTCTTGCTGCAACATACAGTTATCGTAATATTCAGGAGCTGTTAGTTACGTAAGTTTAATTTTAACATCAAATATTTTGGGCATTAAATAAGTTGGGATTGTTAATCGTTTATGGATGATTTGTATTTGATTGTTAATACCTACATTCAGATATGTATCTGACTGCATGAACATATCAAATCTAGATGCTAATCACACATTAGGTATATCATTTGGTATATAATAATCAAGCCTTGAATAATTAAGGATTATACATATAAAGTTAAGATACACATTAGGCGTTCTTTTTCACCCTTAAGATTGATATTTGTTCAGGTCAAAACCACAAGATCGTTATCTCATATCCACAATTATAAAGACCCCCCTCGACATGAGAGTTTCTTCTCATCTAGCTCCTCGTGAATAATGTATAATGTAATAATATTACTATTACATATATATTTAAAATTTTAATAAATAACGAAAAAATATTAAAATCGTGGGATTTATAAGAAGTTATATTTATATAATAACTAGTTAGACTATTGTTAGATGTCTATTTATAAAATCTTTATTCTAATTAAGTCTTCTTTCTTCCCATTTTTTCTTTATATATTATTGAATCACACAAAAATTTGTAATCTAGTAGGAGCCCCCCTCCCTCACTCCCCCCAAATTAGCGTCGATCAACTAGTTAATCGAGCTATATAATTTCGAAACAAGGGAGAAGTGTATGCAACCAATAGTCACCAAAAAAGCAAGTTTAGTTCAATAACTAGCTAGTTAACTGAGGGTTATACAAGCTACAAAACAAGTTATACCAGTATAGCGTCCATTATACAAGTATTTCAATTTAAAATTTTAAGCCACAGTTTCCGCACATAAACTGGTATACCCAAATTTACAGAATTTCTTACATATAATTTAGTATACACATATAATGTATTCATTATTTTAATATATTTTACTAATTTTTTATTCTCATTTTTCTTATTTTATATTTAGAATTAGAATATATCTTAATATATATATATAATATATAAAGATAATGAGTTCCCAAGATCCATATTTAATTTTTTAAAATTCTAATTTAGATATTTTATTTAGCCCGTCAAATCTTTCAATTTCGATAATATGTTTCTTTCTCGTGATGGAATACTGAAGTGAAGCGACACGCCTACGAGCCCTCTGCCACAAGCATCATAATTGCTCGTGTGTCTCAATGATTCCACCAATGTCAATCGCACATAGAGTGATTCAGTCGATATAGAGGTGTGCTTGGAGTGGGGAGTGTATTCACACTATTAGGTCGAGCCCTTCCCCATAAGACCCCAAATATATATTTGCGGGACATAAACGTTCTCTTGCTACCTATATGCAACACACCGTCTTATATGCAGTTGCATACATGTGTTTGTGTGCGCTTGCACGTGGGCGTGCGTGCGCACGTGTGTGCACGAGTGTGTGGGGGAGTGTGCGTGTATGCGTGGGTGAGTGTGTGTAGGTTGGGTCGGTGTGTATGTGTTTGGGTGCATGAGTGCGGGTGTGTGGGCGTGTGCATGGGTGTGTTTGTGGACATGCAGTGTGCATGCATGCATGAGTGTGTTGGCGCATGTGGATGTATGTGTGCGCCTGTGTGTGTAGGTGTGTGTGTGCATTGGTGCATGCGTGTGGGTGGGTGTGCATGTTTGCACGCACGTGTTAGGGGTGTGTGTGTGTGTGCATGCGTGGGTACGTGTGTGCACATTGGCAAGTTATCGCCGTATAAATCTTCACCTTCCCCCAAATCCTCCAATAAATGATTGATCCCAGGATGTTGGGCATAAACGCCTTCTTGGCTGCCCATACGCAAGACGTTGTCTTATATGCAACTGCATACATGTGTGTGCACGTGTGCGCTTGCACGCGTGCATGTGCAAGTTATAGTCATATGGATTTTGACCATCTCCCAAACCTTCCCAAAGATGATTTACCTCTGGGCGAACATGGTCCAAGTATGAGAATTTCCAACACAACTAACAAATGCATCAAAAATTGGGCTGCTACTGAAATCCCTTCCACCTACACAGCTAGAGTTTTAAAGCTTATGGCAAGTCAATGACAAAGACATACCCTGATGGTTGTCATAGGCATATTCTGATTTGAAGCAAATCCCCTTGCTTTTGCTAAGGTGCACATGCCCAGGATAGCATGCAACAAGAAAATAGCTGGGTCTTTGTTCAACAAGGCGGCAACTTAACAAGCACTGCTACTGTACCATGATGCCCCTTGCCTTGGGATGATCAGTAGCCAACATTTGACAGTTCATAGACAGCAACTGAAAAATTAAAATGGTAAACTCGATCCCTACTCAGATTCAGCTGCGCGGTTGC
This sequence comes from Ottelia alismoides, assembly GCA_037367405.1. Taxonomy (NCBI): domain Eukaryota; kingdom Viridiplantae; phylum Streptophyta; class Magnoliopsida; order Alismatales; family Hydrocharitaceae; genus Ottelia; species Ottelia alismoides. Next base: position 299,302 of record JAZKJV010011309.1, read on the forward strand.
TGATCGACAAGAACATCTAACTGCAAAAAACTCACTGAGTGGAGTGCTGCTTCATCCGATGAGAAAAGAGCAAAAAAAAACTCTCGATTAAGATGATATGAAACTCAGACACAGTATTATGTGAGGAATTATACAAGCCCTGGAGCCATCGGTTCTGCCCCGGATCGATTATCTGCAGAGGCTAAGCACTTACAAGTAGAGCCAATACTCAAAACCACTGCATTTACCGTCTCCCAGACGAGTGATAGGAATCGGGTTTTACATCAAACAGGCTGGGCCGGCGTCGCGATCTTCGAGGAGGAGAAGTTTTCGAACGGCCAGGTAGCACATCAAAACCTGTGGATCTTCGCCTTGAGCTTTCACCAGGCCTCTCTCTGGGGGATCGTTCCCGATGGTAAAACTGAGTGTCACCAGGTCCCTCTCTGGGGGATTGTTCCCGACGATAAAACTGAGTGTCACCAGGCTTCTCTCTGGGGGAGTGTCTCCGACGATGAAAATGAGTGTCACAAGGTCTCTCTCGGGGGGATTGTTCCCGATGATAAAACTGAGTGTCACCAAGTCTCTCTCTGGGGGACTGTTCCCGACGATAAAACTGAGCATCACCAGGTCTCTCTCTGGGGGATGATTCCCGACGATGAAACTGAGCATCACCAGGTCTCTCTCTGGGGGATGATTCCCGACGATGAAACTGAGCATCACCAGGTCTCTCTCTGGGGGATTGTTCCCGATGATAAAACTGAGCATCACCAGGTCTCTCCCTGGGGGATGGTTCCTGATGATAAAACTGAGCATCACCAGGTCTCTCTCTGGGGGATTGTTCCCGACGATAAAAGTGACAGTGTTGTCTTTTTGAGGTCTCATTATGATTGGGCTCGAAAGGCCTTCTGTCATGCTTCATGTCAAACCCATGTGGATGTCTCGGGGCATTGTTAAAAGTTCGCCCAGGTGAATGCCTCCGTTCAAACTGGTAGTTTGCAGAGGATACAGGTTTTGTTGGAAACGGTTGAATGTGGCTCGTGGGTTCTTGTCCCGATAGACCTCGGCCTTGTTCCGGTGGATTGGATGGAAATGGAGCTCGAGACAACAATTCTGAAGTTTGGTTGTTTATGGGATAAGGCAAACCAGTTGCTCGAACTGGGTCTGGCATACGCAACAGTGGTGGCTGAGGAGGTAGTTGGCACTGATGATCAAGTTCCGGTGGATGACGTGACAATAAAGATGGAGGAGTTGGGGGTGGCGGTGCTTGTGGCAGTGGCGGTGCACGAACTTGACCTAGGACAGGTGGACACCACTCAGGCATGTCGTCGTCATCCCAGAGAGCTCTTTTTGGATACATATTAGGTGGTTGTTTAACTGAAATCTCATTTTCTCTCACAGCTGGATTATGTGATTTCTCTGCCATCTGCCCTGCACCATTTCTGTCAAAACTATTGGTCATGACAGTTACTTGCAATGGAGTCCCTGGATGGACATGAGTCGGGACTGCACGAACCGGAGCCTGTAATGATGCGACCTCCAACTTCAGACCAGGTTGAGCTTCAGATCCGCCATCAACTGGACTAGTATGCATGACATTTTGGCCTGTTAACACATATCCCTGTTGATGGGACTCTGGAGTATGCTTGGCATTTTGACCAGCTGACACAAAACCCTGCTGATTTGGCCATGGGGCACGTCCATCTGAAATTGGTCGACCACAAGCAGTATAAAAATCAAATTCTGGCAGATCATCATCATCGGCACCCTTACCACAGGCTTGAGCACCATGAGGCAACCACACTGCTCCAGAAAATGTGGATTTCTGGTCACTGGCATCTATAGGAGACTTTTTAGGAATGGTAACAGGCGAAAGAGCAGCTTCGGTGCATGAAACTGCAGTAAATATCTGTTGGGGACTGGAAGAATAGTTGTTGAAGGATAGTTGGGCAGGAACCAAAGGAATATTTTGATTGGTTTTCACAGATTCAACAGAAACTGAAGTGACATTTACTTCCATGCTTGGTAAACTCGTGTCGGAAGGAACAATCTCTATCTGGTTCATGGTGGAAGGAACAATCTGGGTCTGAGAAGCACTTTCACTCTCACGTGACGTCGGTACAGCTTGAGATGGAGGCACTATAACTGGATCCACCTGAGGTGGAGTTGCTAGAGCAGGATCTGCCTTCTTAACTGCGGCTGGTGTATTTTCACGATCCTGGGTTTCAGTGGAATTGGAGTTGATAACTGCTTGGAGACCGGATTCAGAAGGGGAATCCAGAATCTTATCCGGGTGAGTTTTTTCGGAGTCTGGCCCCTTTGAGGCAACATTTGTATTCGGATTCCTCCGCCATACAACACAACCAATTAAGGAATCCTGATCTTCCTCCACAACTGCCATGCCCTTGAAGAATCCGTATTTTGCAAGTATTGTTATTATGTTCTCGCTACGGGGGCAGACATAAAGATCTGTACCAGTACAGAGATGAGCAAATCCGACCCTTTGCCCATCTTTATATCCCTTCCCTACCTAAACATTTCAACAAGTCACCAACCATTGTATTAAAAGATGGCCTCACGGTTCATTGCATTTATCTTTAACAGTCTTACCTCCTTGATGCCTGTTAATCCAGTCTCTGAAGTCCCAACTTTCCAGCAAATGGAGGTTACCTGGGATAAAACATCTATGTCATTCAAGAAACAAAGTGAAAGGACGAGAAGCGACACAGATTAAATCCTTTCAATCATTTCGAATTTTTTTTTATTTTGAATAATCTAAGAATACCAGGATCATAAAATCCGAATGCCAAGCCATCGTTTCTTCAGATTGGAGAATCTCAAGATAAATACCCCATCTTTCCCACAGCAGGGATGGAAGAAAATGCCAAAAAATAAACACAAACTCAGTCCAAGATTATTATAAAATGCCAGCTCACAGCCTGGACAAGTTGATCAACAGCTACTGCTAGCCTGGAAAAGTGATATGACGTGATTCCATAAAATTGCGCTAACTCTCCAATTGTCAGTGTGCTTGATTTGATGAGAAAGGTGCAAGGCTATTATAGATGTTTCAGCCTCATCTCCACCTGATCCCAAATATTTTCATTAATGAATATTTAATTTTCTTTTCATTAATCCGAATTTTTTTTATTTGGAGAAGGCTTATGACTCTGTCACATGTGAGATATTATGGAGAGTTTTGGAGAAGAGACAAGTACTTGTCCTATACATTAGCCTCATAAAGGATATGTATGATATGGCTTTATCTTGTGTAAGGATCCAGTCTGGGAAGACTGGCGATTTTGACATCAACATTGGTTTGCATCAAGGTTCAACTTTGAGTCCGTTTCTTTTTACTTTGATTATGGACGAGTTGACAAGTCACATTCAAGATGACATACCTTGGTGTATGTTATTTGTTGATGACATTGTGTTGATTGATGAGACCAGAAATTGAGTAAATGAGAAGCTTGAGATCTGGAGACATGCATTGGAGACTAAAGGATTTCGTATAAGTAGGATTAAGACTGAATATATGGAGTGCACTTTTGATGGAAGTAATAATGAAGGAATCGAGGTGAAGACCGGTGACCATAACACTCGGAAGAGAGATTCTTTTAGATACCCGGATATATTTTGCAACGAGATGGAGAAATTGATGGAGATGTTACTAATAGAATAAATGCAGGTTGGTTAAAGTGGAGATGAGTCGTTACTAATAGAATGGATGCAGGCTGGCTAAAGTGGAGATGAGCCTCTGTTGTTCTCTGTGATAAGAAAATTTCCTTAAAAAATAATGGAAAGTTCTATAAAGTAGCCATAAGACATGCTATGATCTATGGATCTGAATGTTGGTCGGTGAGCCAAAGACATGTGCAGAGAATGACAGTAGCTGAAATGAAAATGAAAAGGTGGATGTGTGGACAATCCGAAGGAAAGTTGTTGTAACTCCGATCGAGGATAAGATGCGAGAAAACCGCTTAAGTTGGTTTGGCCATTTGCAAAGGAGGTCAGTTGATGCACCGGTTAGGAGATGCGAGTTTTGAGATGTTGAGCCGGCTAAGAGAAGGCGAGGACGACCCAAGAAGTGTTGGAATGAGACTATACGAATGGATCTTAGTTTTTTGGATATAAGCCCGAGATTGATCCAATTTAAATCTGAATGGAGGCAAAGAATCCATGTAGCCGACCCTAGTTATTTGTGGGAAAAGGCTTTGTTGTTGTTGAACATTTGATTTTTATTATTCCAGATATTATCTCAAGCAATTTCATGCTCTTTCTTTTTCGACGACTAAGGTTCTTTGACCAATGTTCTGCAGAATTCCTTGCTAGATGAAATCATTGAAAAGTTGCAATTGGACTTAGAGTAATCTGTATTGCAGCCTGGCATTTGAGGCACATGTAGCAAGCATTTACAGAATTAATATTCCGAAAGACTCAGGTAGGTAACTTCGAAATGGAAAGCCAGCGGTCTAACAAAAAGCAAGAGGTAGCACTAACCATCAATGCACGACTCCGAGAACGAGGAAGCTCTTGAACAAATTTCTCAAATGCTTCGAGTCTTACTTTTCCTTTAACTTCTATGAAATTGGGCCAATTTATTTCCAGTGCTTTCTCTCCACTGCATAGAGAACGTTGTAATGGGTGAATTTCATTGGAAAAAAATACCACACAATCACTTAGAGCTTTTGACGTTATCTGGAAGTTCCAATAAATGCAGACAATAATTTCCATAATGATATCTTATCATCGGATCTGAAGTTCTACATGAGCCTTTCTAACATAATTCTAAACCATAACTTACCTCGGATAAGGTAACCCAAAATTCCAGATATAGCACCAAATGTGCTTATATACTCAGAGAACATTGACAGGCAAAGGGTCGACAAAAAAGAGAAGGCAAAGAATGCTCTGTAGTTAAACTCTGTTGTTCTCGGTGCAATGAAGATTCAACTGCTTTATGCAGACAGCAGGAAGCCCTAAAACTATTATTCCACAGCTGGAAAAGGATCAGCATCAATCCAGTCAGAATAAAAGTAGCACCCTATCTAAGCTAGTTCATACTAAATTATAATGGGTCTGATTCAAACTTAAACCAACAGGTGAAGGCTTCTTTTTGCATCTTCATATGTTCGTCTCTGGTGAAAATCATCCTTTCTAGTTCACAGTTGTGGGGATGATCCATGGGAAATCTCCTGGATCAACCCAGTTCCTGCTTCTGTGTCTTCTTTTTCAGAAATAGTGAGGGGATGAGTATTTGTTGACTTTGACACGCCTGGCAAATATTTGTCCAGTCGACGGAACTTCCTGTCTCTGCTTTTTTGGTGCTCTGTGAGTTCTTCAGTTAGTTGACCTTTCCGATCTTTTCCATCTAGAACCGTTTGAATTGACCTATTTTTGCACAAGATTGGGAGTCAATTGGAGTTTAAAGGTAGATAACTCTCGAAGTCCTTTTTCTGCACCTGCAAATGTGGTGCTTAGTAGGAAGTACAGTTCTCATGGAAGCCTCGTGCAGACATGATCAGTGCTCTTTGTCATGCTAAGGAGATTGTTAATTTGGGAGAAGGCCTGTAAATTGGATTGATTTTGCTTCTGGAGATTTTTTTTTGGAGTAGCTTCCAAGCTAGAACATATCAGTAGATGGCTGTTTGTTTTTATCTAAGGTTGCAAGGCCAGACCTACATCTTTCTTTTAGTCAAATTGACTTGAGATAAATGTGATCTTTTCCGTGGGAAGACGTAACACGTTCGAGGTGCTAAAGCGTTGGTTGAGTTGTACAATATTCACTTATATAACTTTCTATCAGATTGATGTATATTATGGATGGCTACTGTTCTCGGGTAGACATGGTTTGCTTCGATATATCTAGGAATATGGAAAAAGAGAGATTAATTTCCTATAGCAAAAAATAATTTGGATCGCAGTACTTGGAAAAGGCTGGTGCAGTTATATCTTCTGTGGCCAGCTCCCTGGTAATTCAAGTATTTATATTCTTCTTCCCCTGTGGTAACATTTCTTGACAAATAAGGATAGGACGGTTATCTAGTTTGCTGCTTGTTACATTTTAAAAAATTGACTGGCATGCAGATGAAATTTAGCTGAGACAGCTAATGCCATTGATTTGCAGAGTTTTTGTTCTTTCAACTTATAAACGGCAGGACTAGATATGAAACTAGCCTAGTAACATCTAACAAGAAAAAGGTTCTGTTCCAGTGAGACTGATCCCTCGAGGGATGTTCCAACATCTTGTCTAGTAGTAGAGATATATCTCGATCATGCTCTTTCTCCTGTAAACCCAAATTATACATGGATCTCCAAACACAGTAGAGTTGGAAAGGTATTTCCCACACTTGTGAACTATTTCTATATCAAGCAGAGCTTGTAAAATCAATGTGAAGAATTTCACAAGGGGAATCATTTGTATGGCTGAAGTTCCTTCGTCTGTTTTATGATGAAAGTTACTCACTACAACACACTGGATGAACATCAATTCCTTGGAGATACAGTGAGTTTACCATGTTCTCAGCTGCCAGATAGGCAATTTGTAGTGGATTCCACAAGTATTGCCATGGAGTTCCACTCTACAGAGCATGAGCACTCCATACACTTGCTTGGGCAGCCATGAGAGGTGAGGCATAACCTCATCGCTTGGTCCTTCTCCAAGCAACAAAATTTCTTTCAAGTGAAGTAGAAGAGAGTGCTTGGAGAGAACAAAAGGCAGGCGAACCAAGTATCGACATCATTAAACTAATATAGCCATATAGCAAGTAATGTATTTTCAATTTCTACCTGGTTTCTATGTTAGCTATTCCTATTTGTAAGCCTTCTATATTTAGGAGTCCTGTTAAGGGCTATTATGTAATTGTCATCTATTGAACCCTACTATAAGAAACCATGCCCCATGCATAAAATTTACTCCATTGGTTCCTCTATTTATCTCCATGTGATATCAGAGCAACGGTCATCTATTGGAGTTCATGCACAAAAACATGCCACCGCGGTTAGCCTCGACACCAACCCTTGCCCTAACTGCTCCCCACAAGTGCCACCCCACCGACATCACCCCACTGTCCTAGGGGGTCTCTGCCATGAGAAGAATGGGCTATAGCTTATAGTAACTTGATATCCCTGCAAATTCTATTTTCGTCAATGTTATCTTTGTTTCTATTGTCCCGTTCTTGTGGCACTTATGTCTTGGTCTTCCTTCGATCAGAGTTCCTCTCTTAGAAGTTTCCTAAACCGACCTTGCTGAAAACTTTTGAGTGTGAAACATGTCAGTTTGGTAAACATCGTCAAGATTCTTTTCATGATATGACTAAGCCATATTGCTCCTCACCTTTTTCTTTAGTCCACTGTGATATTTAGTAGCCATGTCTGAACCTTACTATGGGTGATCACTAGCACTTTGTTGTTTTGTTGATGATTATAGCAGATATTCTTGAGTTTATTTAATAAGAGAACTGCCAAAGATAAATAAAATTGTCAAGTCCTTTTTTGAGTTTATAAAAACCTCCTCCTATCACATTAAAATTTTCAGAATTGACAATGCTCTTGATTTTATTTGGATCTAAGCTCAAGAATGGCCAAAGATAGATCTGGATAGAGGCAAAGAATCCATATAGCCTGCCCTACTTAATGTGGGAAAAGGCTTTGCTATTGTTCTTGAGTTTAGCCACCAGACTTCATGTCCATACACCTTACAACAGAACATGGTGGCGAAAAGGATATTTTATCTTCTTTTTGACATTGCTCGTACCCTCCTTACTCACATGAAGGTCCCAAAAACCTTATAGGTGATGGCATTCTTACTATTTACATACCTCATCAACCGAGCATCTTCTATGTTCTCAACGGCGATAACTACGTTCTCCCTTCTGTATAAAGATGAGGAACCCTTCCTTCTGGCGTTGAGGATCTTTGGTTGCAGTACTTCTGGTCATAACTTCCATAATTCAAAAAAAAAAATACATGCTCGTTCAATTAAGTTCGTCTTCCTTGGATATTGTCGAACTCAAAAGGCATGCATTTGTTATGACTCCACCCATCACCATTATCATTTTCTGTTGATATTAGCCATTTTTTACTAGATTGGTTACTTCTCTAAGTATGTTAGTGGATTCCTTTTGAATTCCCTCCACCTCTCCATGTCTATAAAAAGAAGCACCTAATACATCTTGAGTTTATTCCTCTATATGTTTCCTCCCTTGCAGGATGATGAGCCTTCTTCAAGTGACCCCACGACTACAAATTCGGAAGCTCCGCCAGAACTTCTCTTGCTATAGAAGTCCAAAAGACAATGCACGCTACATCCATCGTCATACTTTATTTCTACAAGTATTCTACCCAGCTATGACATGAATTTTACAGATTCTCTTATAGTGACAAATGTTCCTCGAGATCATCAGAGTGCTATTCATGACCATGGTTGGAAACATGCGGATGAAGAGATGGATGCCCTTACTTCCATAGGCACATGGAACCTTTTGCTATGTCCACCAAGAATGGCCCCTATTGCTTACAGATAGGTCTTTACGACCAAACATTTACCTGATGGATTAATCGACAAATTGAAAGCAAGATTAATGGCAAAACGATTTAATCAGACTTATGGCATTAACTACTTTGAGGCATTTTCCCTAGTAGCAAAGATATGGTCCGTTCATACAATTCCATCTATTATGACAAACAAAAAATTGGCTCATTTCTTAGCTAGATGTGAAGGACATATTCCTTTATAGTGATCTAGAGGAGGGGTATATGATGCAGCCACGAGGATACTCCGTCGAGGGTGAGCGTGCATGCTGACTATGTAAGGTCATTTACGACCTAAAGAAGAGTCTACGAGCATGAATCGTCATACTCACTTCTGAGATAAGATCTCTTAGTATCCATTGATTGCATCTGACTATTTCGTGATCATCATGAGTCCTTCATGTCCACGATACTTGTTATATTTGTTGATTATATGATTATCATTGAAGATGGATCATGGAAACGCATACATTCTTGAGACCAAGGCCTTCTTCTAGAAGGTATTTGTCACCAAGGACCTTGGCAATCTTCCGTACCTCCTAAGTATTGAGGTGATCTGCATGGCGGAAGGATTGCATTTTTCACAGAAGAAATACTATTTAAGTATTCTTTTTTTAGAAGAACAAGGGTGTAGTCCCCAGATTGGAACCCACCACAAATTTATTTTACTAAAAGAAAAAGGAAAAAATGAGTACAGATGTGTTACAACCAGAAAATCCCAAACACTCATAATTACATGTTATACCACAATGACACCAGTGCCCTGTAGTGCTCCAACACCCTCTCACAGAGAAACGGACGCTCCCGGAAGATTTTCTCATTTCTAGCACACCAAATGGTCCAGAGCAGGGCAAAAGGACCAGTCACGACCTCTTGAGAACTTCTACAAGCCGGTCTAATTGAACTCCAGTATGACGCATTGTCCACAGATTGAAGCCATAGGACAGTCGCCCGCTCCCACACCGTAACCGCGGTATAGTAGCCAAAATAGGGATGCTCGGAATCATCCTGCTCAAGGCTGCATCTATCGCATAGGATCTCCCCGGTACCCAACAGCCTTGCCCTGCGTGCTTTTAAAAGTAGTTGTCCACGTCTTACCATCCACATGAAGACCTTAATCCACATAGGAACCCCGCTAGCCCAAATAAGTCTGTAGTCTCAAGCGGCCTCCTCCTAAGCAGCCCCACGCGTCCTGTCGAAAGACCGATATGCCTTCTTTACCGAAAAACTCACCCCCTTCCAAACAAAATGGTCCTTGCCCTCGTCGGGGCCATTAACCTCTGCTAGATCCCTTAAGAGGACCACGATCTCATTGCACCTCTGATCCGATAAAGCAGAAGTAAAGGTTGGGCACCAAGATTCCGCCGACCAAATCCGATACATCATAGCATTCATGTCCCCTGCAATGGCGAAGAGATGCGGGTACTTCCTACTGAGAGGACCCAGCCCAACCAATCATCCTTCCAGAAGACAAAGCCCTTCCCATCGCCCAGCATCGGTCTCACGAGAACACCCAGCTCTGGCAAGACACTAGACATCCCCCGCCAAAGCGACGACGTCCGCATGCACGCCTCTGTTCCCATAGAAGCTCCACAACACCTTGCAAACCAAGTCTTTAGACTTCCACCAGATTCCAAGTGCCCATTTCGCCAGCAAAGCCTTATTACTATTTAAAATATTCTTACAGAAGTTGGATTACTTGGGATGTAAATCATCATCTATCTAAGTTGAATCACAAAAACATGGTATCTACGTTGATCTTGTATTTGAAAATACCACGCGGTATAGAAGCTTAGTGGACAAATTGCTATATCTCGTTATCAGTAGGCCTAATATTTCATATGATGTGAGCAGAGCTAGTCAGTACATGGAGAAGCCTCAATACATCTATTAGCAGGACGTTCTTTTAATCCTTCAGTACTTGACGGGTTCTCCAGGAAAGGATATTTACTATGAGGCCAATGACTACACTGGCAGTTTTTCTTACGCGGGTGCTAACTATGCGAGTTCTCCTGAGAAGAGGTGATTCATTACTGATTTTTCCATGTATATAATAAAACAAGAAGCAGTATGTAGTCTCTAGATAAATGCAGAAGCATGATACAAAACGAAGGTACATGTGAGATTACTTGACTCGTCTCTTTTCTACAGGAACTTGGACTCCCTGCGACTCCTCAGTTCCCCTAATATTGTGACAAAAAGTCTGCTACGTACATTTCCACTAATCCCGTCTTTCATAAGCGGACTAAGCATATCGAGGTGGACTGTCATTTTATTTGAGATGATGTGTGAGAAGGGAAGATCACAACTCTGCACATTTTCACATAGTTCGAACTTGCGGATATATTTACAAAAGCGCTTCCAAAGAAACGCATTCCATTATTGACTTACAAGTTGGGCTTTGTCAATAGATATGCTCCAACTTGAAGGGAGAGTGATGACATGGCCTCAAATTTCAGCGAAATTCGGTCGAATTTCTGTCGAATATCGATATCCAGTCGAAATCGAAATTCGACCGAAATGACCGAAATGACCGAAATATGGGGGTCCTAGTACAAAAAATGACCGAAATGATCGAAATTTCGATCGAAATTTGACCGAAATTCCATCGAAATTCTGTTTTGGTCATCACCGAAATGGTGACCGAAACCGACATTTAAGGCCTTGAGTGATGACATCATTGGACTAATATAGCCAGTAACATATTTCTTTTTTTAAGAGTAGTAACATATTTTCTATTTATAGCTTGTTTCTATGATAGTTATTTCTATTTGTAACCCTTCTACTTTTAATTGTCCTATTAAGCATTATTAAGTACTTGCCATCTATTGGGCCTTACGGTTTAACGATATAAGAAACGCTACCCTGTGAATAAAATCCATTTCATTAGTTCTCTATTTTTCTCCACAGCAAGGATTGACAACATGAAGAATGCCCTTACTGAACCTTTGAACTCGATTTTTTTTGTATTTCAAAGTTACACAGGGTATAAGAGTCAAATTCCTAAGTAGTACCTGGGAATTACTTAAATACCCAAGTACTACTTAATGTTTTTTTTTACTCAAAAACTACAGGGGTGTCGTATGTTGAACATGCGACACCCCTTAAGTTTTTTTTTTACCCAGGAAATACATATGTGTCGCATTTTGGATATGCGCTATAGATAACGCATATTCAATATGCGATATTGAGCCTAAATAAGGCCCGCGGCCAGCGGCCTTGCCATTTCCCAGCCCTTTCGTCGTTCTCCTTCACCCGTGCCGCCCCCGACGCCAACTTCACCACCCGCGTCTTGTGATCTCCTCCTCTCTCAAAAACGCCCGTTTTGGTTACTCCTAGCCCCGCGGAACACTCCTTTTCCGTGTTTTCACTGATTGGCACCGTCCTAGCCGTCCCCACGTCTCATTAGGGCTAATCACTTGTTGCGAACAATTGGACTTGGTAAAACGTTTTCTTTAGTTATTGTTTGTATCATATGCATGTTATTTTCATTTCTCGAATGTATGACGTTTGCTTGTACGTTGTGTCACGTATTAGGTTAGAATGAAGCAGTTGTATTGTATGTGTCATTTGAGTAGTACACTCATGTGCGGATCGTCAACCAACATAAGGGGGTTTGTGTTGACTGCTAATATGACGTTCGATGAGATGTTGAACTTGGTTTACCGTAAGTTCAACTTGGATGTTGACAGTCAAAAAATCCAATTATTACATCGCATCCCTCGAGGCCCAGGGGAGGAACCGTCATTTTCATCTATTGTCGATGATGATGATGTGCAGGCAGTTCTTGTGTACGCTCGGACCATTGGGAAATCAATGCCTACCGATATTTATGTTGAAGATGTATCTGTGAGCGAAGTCCCCACTGTTATGACTAACAAGGGACCGTCTGGAGTCCCGAGCACACAAGCAGCAGTTGTCCGCAGCACGCCACCAAGAAATGTCCCAACCATGGGACCCTACTTTGATACGGATGCGCCTGTAACGCAGCCAAGCACGGTTCAGGATTTGGGCTTGAGTGAGCCGTTGCTGCGAGAGGTTAACCGGATGGATCAGGATTTCATCCCTTGGGGGACCGATGATGACCTGGAAGAAGGTAGTGAAGATGTCGAAGATGATCTGATGGACGAGGAGCTCCCAACTGATGAACAAACCACGCATACTATTACACCCCGTATACCCTTTTTTGGGGTTAGAGGGTCAAATACTCGTTCAACATATGAAGACGACATTCGAAGCAAGTCTAGACTTGATGGTGTTGCTGACGAAATCCGCAAGGGTAGGACGTTCAAATGTAGGGAGGATTTGGTTTACGCTGTGAAGAAGTTCCACATTCTATCACATTATGACTTCATTGTCAAGGAATCCACCAGCTTAATATGGTCGGTTTTTTGTACGCAGAGATCAAATGGTTGTGTTTGGTATTTACGAGGACATTTCAGAAAATTTGATGGACTGTGGGTGATCTCCAAGGTTGTTGGGGCACACACTTGTATAAATCCAACAGTTAATCAGGATCACCCTCAGTTGGACTACAAATTCATGTCCAGATCATTGCTAACTCTTGTTAGGGATGACCCTAATGTTCGTGTATCAAGTTGTAGAGCTCACATCCACGAGATGTACAACTACTGGGTTTCAAGGAAAAGGGCTTGGGATGCTCGAAGGAAGGCCATCGGAATCGTATTTGGTGACTGGAAGAAGTCATACGCTGAAATGCCTTTTCTTTTGCATGCAATGAAGGCTGCTATTACAGGGACTGAAATTGATATTGAATACAGCGACCATCCTGATCCTCGGAAACCTCTCTGCCACAGATTTGAATGATGCTTTTGGGCATTTGGTCCTTCCATTGATGCATTCAAATATTGTCGTCCTCTGATTAGTGTTGACGGGACACATTTGTACGGGAAGTACAAACAAAAACTGCTCATTGCTTGCGGTGTTGACGGGGATAAACATATTGTTCCCCTTGCATTCGGGATCGTCGACGAGGAATCCTTGTCGTCATGGAAGTGGTTTCTTTCGTTGGTACGTGTAAGGGTAATCGGCATGCGAGCTGGACCAATATGTATCATCTCTGACAGGCATTCTGGTATAAAAGCCGCTATGAAAGATGCTGACGTGGATTTATTAGAACCCTTTGCATATTGGCGGTTTTGTACGAGGCACGTCGCGAGCAACTTCAATAACGTCTTTAAAAATGGCTCCATGAAAGCTCTGGTGCAAGCCGCAGCATTACAGACGACACCTAGGAAGTTCGCGTACTTCATGAGGAAATTGCAAGAGTGGAATAATAGAGCAGGTAGATGTTTTTCAACTCATGATTGTCGTCGTGAGCAATGGACCTTGACCTATGACGGTGGGTATAGGTTTGGTCAGATGACTACAAATCTGAGCGAAAGCTACAATGCAGTTCTTAAAGATGCCCGTTGCTTGCCAATCTCTGCGTTAATTGAGAAGACCTTTTATAATTGTGTGTCATACTTCATTCAGCATGCTGAAGAAGCAAGCGCAGCCATTGCTGCTGGTCGAAAATTCATGCATTACGCATCCACAGAGTTGACCCGTTGGACTGCAGCTGCGAATGGGCACACAGTAACTCAGGTACAAGTACAACCAGAAATATTATTCGAGGTGTCTACCAGGGCTCGACGGACGTCTACTGGTATTCGCGGGCGCAAACAGTACACGGTAAATTTGCTACAAAGGAAATGCACTTGCAATAAGTGGCAAATATATCGTATCCCATGTTCCCACGCCATTGCAGTCATTTCAAAGTGTCGGGCTGAAGTGGATTCCTATGTTGGAGAGTGGTACACCTGGGAGAAACAGTTGAAGGTTTATTGAGGGCAATTTTTTCCCATCGGGGATCGTGAAACATGGGCTCCCCTCGAATATCCTGAGTTACGTCCGGATCCAAAGCGTAAACGCGGTAAAGGTCGTCCACGTACAACAAGAATACATAATGAAATGGATGTTAGAGATGTGATTCGGCAAAATACTTGTTCCTATTGTGGGATATTGGGTCACACACACCGTGGATGTCCCAACAAAACCGCAAGGGATTCTCAAGCATCCACATCAAATGCGCCGACGGCGACCGGGAATAAGAATAAATGTGGAAATTGTGGTGGCCAAGGTCACAACTGACGTAAATGTCCAAGTTCGAGTAAGTGTGCTTCCCTCGTATATTATTAATTTTCATTGTGGTAAATACTTGTTGCTTTTGTCGGATATTGTTGTTTTTAGATTGTATTGTGTGACATTGAATATTGTAATTTTCAGATGGATCCCAGCCCAGTTGATCCTTAAGTTTTGCACCTTCAGGAGCGACATCGTTCACGTCGAGTTTGGGCCGGCGATGTAAGTAATTATAATTTCTTCCTTCCTTCAATTTTTTTCCTAACAATTTTCTTGTAGGAATCTTCGTGGTTGTGTTGCCGACGACGAGAGACCCATGTACGTCGGATCCCTTTGGATGACCGGCTACTGCCTTACGTAGTCGAAGCAGAATTTGGATGCATTTCAGAGCTCGAGTTCATTACCCTGGATTGGCATCTGGTGACAGCGTTAGTTGAACGGTGGAGACCCGAGACGCACACCTTCCACATGCCTAGTGGGGAGATTACTATCACCTTGCAGGATGTTGCATTCATCATGGGGCTGCGAATTGATGGGCCTGCGGTTACTGGGGAGACAACACCTGGAGCGAAATGGGCAGATACATGCGAGGAATTGTTGGGCGTTAGGCCACTGCCCGCAGACATAGTTGGCAGCAGGGTGTCAGCAAGCTGGCTGTCCACCAATTTTTCAGAGTTGCCAGAAGATGCAGACGAGCTAGTAGTACAGAGACACGCTCGAGCGTACATTTTGCAGTTGCTTGGTGGAGTCCTATTCACGGACAAGTCAGGGTCCTTGGTTTCACTTATCGCTCTACCACATCTACATGATTTCGAGTCCTCTGGGACACTGAGCTGGGGATCAACAGTACTTGCATATCTTTACAGGCACCTATGTTTAGCAGCAGACATGGCGACCGAGGAGATTGGAGGCTCGGTCATACTCCTTCAGCTATGGGAATGGGAGCATTTCCCCCACATTGCTCCAGTTGTTAGGGACGGCAGAGAATGGTACGGGCGCCCGTTAGGAGTCCGCTGGGCAACGGTGTTTGCCCATCGTAGACAGCCCACACACGTGGTGAGACCCTACAGGGATGCTTTTGACATGCAATCACCCGACCAGGTAATTTTACATTCACAAATTTTTCCTATATCAACAAAAGAAATACTAATCGTAATACAATTTTTGCATTCAGGTATTTTGGACTCCCTATACCGATGAGATCTGCGCCCATCTCCCAGCCAACTCTCTTGAAGGCGAACACATTTGTAGAGCGGAAGTGCCTTTAATATACTTCCACATTGTGGAGTATTACTACCCAGATCGTTTCATGAGACAATTTGGGGGTCTTCAAGATATTCCAAGTCATTGCTCCACCTTTCAAGAACTCCATGCTATCGATTTGAGGGGGAAAGTGCATGTAGATTGGAGGGCAAAACACAGCTTGCATATTGCCCGTTGGGATGAGCGGGAAGTTAGAATTATTCGCATCGATCGGTCCAGAGGGATATTCGCGACGCCCACATACGAGCAATGGTGTCGGACCATTACTCGAAGATTTGTCGGACGTTTAGGTGCAACTCTGGCAAGCAACGTAAGTACTCGAACTATAATTTTTTTGGTAAATTAATTAAGAAAACTGCTTCAAATTTACATCTACGTTTTTTCCTTAGATGCAGCTCGCTTTGTGGAGCCGTGTCTACGACATTAGACACGAGGAATGCCGCGAGATTGCGGCACAAGCGAAGGCGGAAATGACGGAGTGGCTGTCATTACAATTTGCAGATGCGGTCACGTTACATGACGAGCGTGCTGATGTGGCTAGGGAGGAGGCAAGGCGAGGAAGGGCAAGAGGACGGGGAAGAGGAAGAGGTCGAGGTAGGGCGCGTGAACAAGTGGCGGAACCCATGGACTATGAAGAAGCCGCTGCGGAAGATGATAACATTGCGCAAGGAGACTACTTCACACCTGCCACCGAGCGACCACGAGAGGACTTGCCAACGCCTTAGGCACCGTTGAGGCATGGATTGGACGCCAGCCAGACACGACCAACTTACTGCACACTAACGCCGCCGTCGATGCCAACCTTCAAGGAAGATGTCCCAGGGCCCTCTCAAATCCACATGATAGACGAAGCGAACCGTCTATTACCGTTCCATCCTCCTGATTCTACGATTACATACCAGCGGAGGAAAAAACGTTGACTTGTAATCATTGTAATTTTTAATATGATGCAAAAATGTAATGTATATTCGTGAACAAGTCTACTTATATTAAATATTTGGAATGTCTTCTTTGGATCATACATCTTTCATTAGAAACATTAGATGTTTGGAATGTCTGGAATGTTTGCAATGTCTGGAATGTTTGCAAAAAGATGTCTATTTACATTAGAAACATGCAATTGGCATGCTTTTTCAAGGGTTTTTAGAAACATGAAATTCCATAGCCCAAACCTGGCCAGTCATTTTCGAGGGAAATTCCCTGTAAAGATGTCGCATATTGAAAATACGTTATCTGTTGAAATTCCATAGCCCACACCTGGCCAGTCATTTTCGAGGGAAATTCCCTGTAAAGATGACGCATATTGAAAATGTGTTATCTGTACTCTCTACAGGCTATCAGAACATTGGTCGAGACTAGTCCTTTTCGAGGGAAATTCCCTGGAAAGATGTCGCATATGCAACATGCGTTACCTGTACAGAACATTTCGAGACCAGTCATTTTCGAGGGGAATTCCCTGGATATATGTCGCATATTGAATATGCGTTATCTATAGCGCATATCCAAAATGCGACACATATGTATTTCCTGGGTAAAAAAAAACTTAAGAGGTGTCGCATGTTCAACATGCGACACCTCTGTAGTTTTTGAGTAAAAAAAAACATTAAGTAGTACCTGGGTTTTTAAGTAATTCCCAGGTACTACTTAGGAATTTGACTCCAGGGTATAATACTCTATAGAAACCAGCCTTTTTCCACGGCTCTCTACAGCTTGACCCAAAACTTCCCTTGCTCGTCATTGGTGCGCTTGCTCAAGGCCCTCAGCCGACTCCTGGAACAGATGCATAATGGTGGGTTTTGGTGCTTACATCAGTTGTTAGTTTAGTTGTTAGTTTCAATCTGGAGATTACTATAATAGAGTCATTTTCTAATGCAATCAAGCATCAGATTTATCATGTTTGATATATTTTTTATGCTATTGTTTAGGGTTAAACTATTCATTCGCATACTTCTAATTATTCGGATTTAAAATATATATTTCAGTTTTTCTCCTCTAGGCATAGCAATGAACCTAGGAAATGCACCATATTTTTCTGGGAAGTCGCATTCTAAATTAACATGAAATCTGGCTATTACAATTTTATGAACTCAATGGTTAGAAGACTTGAAAGTAGAATCTCTTATTACAAATGTATACATTCTTTTACACCCATTTTCTACAAAACATGTCCGAAAGTATGCTTGTCTTGTTACTTTCTATCGAGCTGGTGTCACTATAAGCATCTTTCTTCTTCTATAATAACGTAACACTTTATCTCAGTTACGTATACCAGACCTTCAGCAGTATGTGCTTAGCACCTGAAAGCACGACTCGTCTCTAAAAATACCAACTACACGTGCTTCTTAACAAATTTGGGGAAATTTAATCCACCAAATTTCTATAATTTCCAAAGAGAAGACACGTAAAAAAGGCTAGTAAAGGGGTCCCAATGCTAATTATACTTTTCGACTCCAGATGAAATTTTCAAAATAGCCTGTAACTCAAAATCAGACTAGTTGTACGATCATATTGGCTATTTTTTACCGCAACTAAAAAGATGTAGCAACCGGGTCTTTGTGCTCGAGGTTGTTGTTTATTATGTGTACTCCTGCATGCCAAGATTAAGCAAAACGTATATATGTTGATCATCACCTTCTACCATCTTGTGTCATTTACTTTTCAAATGATGTCAATTTAACAAATCACAAACTATTCAGTGAGAAAGCCTGATGCTTGACTTCTAAAGGGCCGTTCCATTGCAGGATAGAATCCAGGATAAGGATTTTATCCTCCATCCTGCAAACCCGGGATAGCATTTCAAATGCATGCCTTCACCCCGTCATGTGGGATTCTATCCCTCCCCTCTCTTGTTGTTGGCACAAAACCAACAAGAGCCTTGTGAACACCAAGCATGTGAGCCCTCCAGGCGGGCACCCTCGAGCCTTTCCCCTCTCCAGACAAGTGTCCCCATGCCAGTCGCTCTCACTCCTCCCTCGAGCGGATGAGGGCCTCTGTCCTCAGAGGAGTGATTGGTATAAGGTAACTCTCGTAGTTGCATATGCGAATGTTTAGGGAGGTGGTGGGCATTGATGGAGGGTTTGAGGTGGCGGTGGAAGAAGAGCTTATAGTAGCGGCACTCGCGGGTGAAGAAACATGAGGACTTATTCTTGATGGAGTTGACGGAGCAATTGACGGGAATGACCAGGTAGGAGCTCGGCTCCCGCGAAGAAGGTGAGACAACAAGGATATATAAGTCAGGATTGAGTGGAAAGTGAGCGTCAAAACAAAGAGCGAGAGCGGAAGCAGATTGAGTTGTGAGTTGGCTTTATGAGCTTTCACGGTGCCAGCAAGAGTGGGTCTAAGAAATATAATGAGGTGGGACATACACAAAGGGAAAAAAGGTAGAAGCAATAGCAAGAGATTCGAGAGGCAAGTAGCTGACCCCGCTAACATCATGTCCGAGAGCTAGCCCTTGTCTCATCTTTTTCCGAGGCGCTAGCTCGGCTTAACTTCTCTTCGCTAACTCCAAACATTCTTCAGGAGTAGAGTCAGCTTTCTTTCTAATAAAGCTCAATTAGATATTCCACTAAGATGGATGGAAGAATGAAAGGTGTGGGAAGAATTGGGAAAGAGAAAACAGAGTGGTGTGAAGACGAGGAGGCTGGAACTATATATGAGGGGCTAAGTAGGATAGTGAAAATCGAAGGAGACATAGTGTGTGACCCAACGAGTAAGATTAGGAACGAAACGAGTAAGATTAGGAACGAAGCGGCTTATCGGGATTGAACAAAGGTTTGGAGAGCTTGAAGATGGTGGCTGAGGAGAAGCACTTGGAATCGTAGAGCTTATTGCTGGAGGAGGAGTCGAACACGACGATGATGATGGTGGCACATGAATGGATGGTGATTGACAGCGATGAGGTGAAAGATGGTCTGGTGGAGAAACTTATATAGCAAAAATAATCTGACCATTAAAATAGAGGAGGGTGAGGAAGGGGGTGGAGGTGGAGAAGGAAGGGATGGTGTCTGTAGCAAAAGCATTTTACAACCGTTATATGATAGAATGAACTTTTTTTACATTTTCATTTATTTTCTTCCTTTTGTTGGTGATAGAATGAACTTTTTGAAGTTGGATACATATGAATAAATCTAGAAATGCGAACAATCATACCTAACTTAACTAACTGTTATATGTTATTTTACAACCGTGTTATATGTTATTTTACAACCGAATGCATAATAACAAATAATTACCGCTTATCCTATCTTATTCCTCAAAAGCCTATCCTCCCAACCAAACATTGGGAGATAAATATCCAATGACCTCATTATCCCTTATATCTTATCCATCATCCATCAAAAAGTTGAACTTTTAACACCTATGCTCAACAAAAGCATTATGATGTTGATTTTAGATAATTTATTCATCAAACATTTTGGGCAATACTCACAGTTAGTTTGAACAGACCGTGTACATGCTGAAACACATAATATCATACTAGGTTGAATCATTATTTTTGACATGGTAAACATGTCATCAAGAAGAATTTTCTGATAGTTAACTAACAAACAATCACCATATGAGGAACAACAACACAAAGCCTTTTCCCACAATAAGTAGAGTCAGCTACATGGATTCTTTGCCTCCATTCATATCTATCTTGGGCCCTTCTTGGGGTTAGATCCAAAAAACTATGATCCCTTCATAAAGTCTCATTCCAACACTTCTAGGGTCGTTCTCGCTCTCTCTTAGCCGAATCAAAATCCCAAAAGTCATATCTCCTAACCGGTGCATCAGTTGCCATCCTTTGCAAATGGCCAAACTACCATAAGCCGGTTTGTCGCATCTTATCCTAGATCGGAGCTACATCAACTTTCCTTCTGATTGCATCATTCCAAACCCGATCTTTACATGTGTGTATGTGTGTGTCCACACATCCACCTTAGCATTTTCATTTCTGCTACTGTCATTCTCTACACATGTTTATGGTTCACAAGCCAACAGTTTTTTTGAAATCCTGAAATAGGGGGAGACACTCGCCGGTGTTCGCCCCATCTTTTATTCAAAAAGCGAAAACAGAAACAAGATGGAAATACAAAAGCTACGATAGAAGGAGAGACCAATTACAAAACCCACTCCTCCACCAATCTCTTGGCATGAATCCCCACATTTTCCTTATAAAAGCGTTGGCCCGAGAAAAGCAAGGCATTCCTTCCCAGCCAAACAGCCCACAGGACGGACAGAGGATAAATCATCTCCCTCCTAGATCTATTCATATTCGCCACCAACGGCCACAAGCCAACATTAAGATCTAAAGAGCATAGCAGGTCTCACGACAGCTTTGTAAAACTTTTCTTTGATTTTCAAAGGAATTTTCTTATCATAGAGAACAACAAAGGCTCATCTCCACTTTAGTAGCCAACCTACATTTGTTATATTAGTAACATCTAAATCAATTTCGCCGTCAAGTTGCAAAAGAGATCTCAAGTATCTAAAAGAATCTCTCTTGAAGTCTTTTCTGAATGTTATTGTCACCAATCTTCACATAGATTTCCTTCACCATTGTTTCCATCAAAAGTGTACTCCATAGATTCAGTCTTAGCCATGCTTATACGAAATCCTTTAGTCTCCAAAGCATATCTCCAGATCTCAAGCTTCTCATTTTCTCCATCTTTAGTCCCATCAATCAACACGATATCATCAACGAATAACACACACCAAGGTATCTCATCCTGAATGTGATTTGTCAACTCATTCATAATCAAAGTAAAAAAGAATGGACTCAAAATTGAACATTGATGCAGACCAATGTTGATATCAAAACAGTCTATCTTCCCGCAGTGGATCTTTACACAAGATGAAGCACAATCATACATATCCTTTATGAGGTCAATGTATAGGACAGGTACTTGTCTCTTCTCCAAAACTCTCCACAATATCTCCCGTGGAACAGAATCATAAGCCTTCTCCAAATCAATAAAAATCATATGGATGTTCTTCCTTTTAGCTCTGTAAAACTCCATTGTTCTCCTCAGCAAGTGGATGGCTTCAATAGTTGAGTGACATGACATGAATCTGAATTGATTTTCTTTTACTTTGGAAACTTGTCTCAACCTTCTTTCAATCACACATTCCCAGATTTTCATTGTGTGATTCATCAGCTTGATACCTCTGTAATTTAAACAATTTTGAATCTCATTTGTTCTTATAAAGATGCATCACGATGCATCTCCTCCAATCTTCATGTATTTTCTTACTTCGTCAAATAAAAATGGCGAAACCTTCTCCCACTATAAGTAGGGGCGGTTACATGGATTCTTGCGTAAATCCATGTTGAAAGATTCGACTATTTTTTATAATGATTTTTTAAGGAGTAATTTTTTATAATGGTTGTCGACTGCCTAGCGCAACCCCCACAAAGGGAGGTTTGAACCCTGGTCTTTTAGGTGGTAGGCACATTGCACTACTTTAAGTGGGTACATTGAATAAATTTATAAGCGAAGTCAAACCACACTTACCTAAAACTCTCCATACTTCTATAGGAATGTCATTAGGTCCTACACTTTTTTCATGTCTCATAACCTTCAAAGATTCCTCTACTTCCTTTATATTCGTCTATAGCTTGCACAATTCAAGTAACTTTCACTATTAGATAGATCTCCCAAAGTGATCTCTCTATTTACTTCCCCAATAAAAAGCCTAAGGAAATACCGCTTCCATCTAGTCTCTATATCCTTCTGAGTAACAAGCATGTGACATTCCTCATCCTTAATGCATCTCACTTGCGAAAGGACCATGAAATGGCAGGATTAACATTTTTTATTTTACTTGCATACATTGTTAAAGTGGAAGAAAAGTTTCTATCAAAGTTGGTAGAGATTAGAAAGAGAGAATCCATTAAGGACAACCTTGATGTGAAATATTACATTTGGGCCAAAAAATCCATAATTCCTCCTACCACCATGGACAAAGAAATTTTAAGTTGATTAATGACAGATTAGAAGTTACCGATGAACGGGATCTACTCCATGAGGAGCGGTACGGACATAGATGATATCATCACGACCTCTCTTTACGTACCTCCCAGGATGCTTAACGCCACTTCGCCAAAGGGCATTACCCGAGCTTTCGTGTCTCTCGGTGTGGTCAGCGCTGGGTGTTTCCGAGAAGCAAGGCTGACCCATTCGCCTTCGTTCATCTAAAGTTCCTGACCCTTATGCACGAGTTTTAGAATCTGTCATCTTCCTATCAAGGGAGAGGAGTCAACTGAGCATCTCAGTGGTGGGATTGAGTACCCAGATCGAATCAGAGTTCACACCGCCCATCCTGAACAAATAGGAGACGTAAGCCACAGGTCGCACATAAGCCACTGAGTCGCACGAGTGAAAAACACCCAACATCAATATTAAGACTCATGCATGTTCAATATGAATCTTCATGTTCACTTTGGTAGCAGTCGTGACCAACAACCCTCAACAGTCGGCTCATTGGTAAGGCGAGAGCTGCAAGCCCGATTTCCGATGGCACACCTCCCAAATAAACACCACTCGATGACCAAAAACCTTCGACCCTTCTTTCTGCTTGGAAGACATAGAGGGGGTGCTCGAGGCATCTCATCTTGTCATTGAGTCCTTGCTCATTCCCTTCACAAAGTTTGTGACCTTTCTTTCTCCGCAACCGCTCATGCTTCGCAGACTTATCGCGTGGTAAAGAGAAGAGTACGAAAATATCTTTTGATGGTACCCTATTCCTCTCTCATATCAAGGCCCAAACCTTCATTAGGTGCCCAATCAATAAAATGATATTCTCATCCAGATGGTACCAATCTTCCCGATGAAAACGCATGAATTCATCATGATGCAAAATAGAAACGCAATTTACCACTTCCTCCAATAATACAATTTAATGAAGTGGCATTTTCTTCTTCAAACGGATATAAAGAAGGGATATTTACACTCATGACCCTGAATAGTTTTGTAATTACGTACATAACCCTCAATAATATATAATTACGCCCATAATCCTGAATAATGCTTAACTCTTACATGGCATAACCTTTTGTTAATCTCCATCTATTTTTTCTGTTCCTATAACGGAATCCATCAAATATGAAATATTCTACCCTTTAAGTTCACATTATTTTCAAATGATGCCACCCACCTCCAATCTCCAACACCACCAACCCATATCCACCACCACCATTCACCGGCTCTCCCCAGCTCATGCGTGAAGTGTTTTGGCTGAACCAGGTCGTGTCCTCCATCCTACGGTTCAACCTCCCCCTCCCCTACCACTCCACTCTCCTCTGACGCCATGACCTTCCCTTACTCGAACGAGAAGGGTCGTTGCTCTTCCATCTGCATCTCCCACATCGCCTCTCGTTGCTCTGGCAAGGCTTGATTCCATTGTGGTTGGGTTGCGAGCGGAGGAGCTGGAAGGCGAGGGATGCAGGCGGAGGAAGGGACGAGGACTGCGGGAGAAGGGGCTACGAGAAGAGGAGTGGGGGATGCAGGCGGAGGAAGGGTGGGGGCTGCGGGTAGAGGGGTTGGATCGTGGGGGTTGCGAGCGGAAGTGGGGTAGGGACTACGGAAAGCGGAGGGGCGGGGGCTGCAAGTGGAGGGGTTGGAGGGGCAGCGGAGGGGTGAGGGTTGTGGGTGGAGGGGTTGGAGGGCGGTGGTTGCACACGTAGGAGGGCAGGGGCTGCGTGTGGAGTAGAGGCAGGGGTTGCTGGCAGCCTGGCAAAGGGGCGATGGCTGTGGACGGAAGGGATGGAGGGGTGGCAGTTGTGAGCGAAGGAGGGTGAGGGCTACAAGCAAAGGGGCTGAAGGGCTGCAGGCGAAGGAGAGGTGGGGGCTGCAGTTAGAGGGGTTGGAGGGGCGGCGACCGCGGGGGAGGAGCTGGAGCGGGAGGGCGTCGAAGGGGGAAGGTGGGGAGCTGAAGGGGAGGGCATTGGAGGAGGAAGATGGGGGTCTTTGGAGGAGGGGGTTGGATTTTCTTTTTTTTGTTTATTTTATTAATAACCATTGGACATAACATAGGTTAGATAAACTCAACGGTATGGCTAAGTTAATGGACTAAACAAACGGAAGGTTATGGGTGTAAGACGAAGTAACTATTCAGGATTCTGGGTGTAATTATGGATTATCGAGGGCTACGTAATAATTGCAAAAGTACAAAACTACTCATGGTTATGGGTGTAAATATCCCTAAAAAGAATCAACTGACAACATAAACTTCTAAAAGCACATGAAAGGTGTGTACAGAAAAACATGGATCTTAAAGTGCATATTGATTAAGGAAGCTAAGATAATAGATTCATATGAAAGGAGTTTTTAATAGTAGACACAGGAAAGCGAAGCAAATTGGATCTTCTTAACATGGTAATCTACTTGTTAAAGACTAAAATTACGTTCTGATTGGTATTGCTCGGATATATATCATAGCTGATTGAGCAGAGCTCCGTCCAAATAACTGATATAATAATGGGGCCAATACTCAAGCCAATCATGCTGCACTTGTCAGGTACTTAAACAAGTGTCTTGAGATAGGAGAAACTGGTTTGATCTGTATCCTATCATCTTGCCGTGATCACTATAACTTCATGATGACTCTTAATTTATTAATGTCTAAATACACCTTCATTTTGATGGTTCATAATTATACATGTGGTCATTTAAAAAAGATATTATAAATAAGTGACCTTGTAAATTATTGAGAATAACACAAACACCATCATGTCGCACGTGTTCTCTTATGAACATCGCCCTACATGTACACCTCTTCAACATAGTGGTGTCAGTAGCATACACAGATGGTTCTCTCATAAATGTGTTGGGTTAGCACTCATGTTATGGTTTTATTAGATTTACGTAGAGAAAATAAAAATAAAATGTCTGGCATGGTCCAATCACCCACCTCTCTGTCCCATATCCCTCTCTCAACATTCTCTGGGGGGAAACAAAATGCAAAATGTCCCCTAACACACATCTAAGGCATCGGGCGCTCGCAATGGCTAATAGGATGAGCTTGCAATTTGCAATTGCATAAATTGACAAAATGCATGTTGACTTCAGAATATAACTAGGAGATGTGAGCAATCTCCTCATAGTACGTGATCAACTCAATGGTCATCGTGAGTGTAAAAAGCTATTCCTATCCCAGGGTTGGGCTTATGAGCCATTGCAATTAAAAAAACGCGGGGACTGGAGGATATGGATATTAATGTCCATGGATTATGGCTATAGCACCGATAATAGAATCACATTGACCGGAAGGTCCAACTACTACAGATAGGGGGAACCCACAGATAAGGTCATTTTTTCACTTATGGATTGTGTAAAATAGATGTTCTTGCAAACTAAGAACCTACCAATCAAACAATTGATTGCAGCAAAAAGAATGAAAGCACGAAAATGGCAGAGAGAATTAGGGGCTGCCAGATTAGTAAGGTCAATTTACTTAAATGGAACTTACTATGTGTTTGAACCACCACCAATATGATGAATTTAGTAGCACAAAGGTATTGCAGTTGTTCTTTCTTATAAAAGCAAGATTTTAGCACAAAGGTATTGCCGTTGTTCTTTCTTATAAAAGCAAGATTTTAAAAAAAATAACAGATGGTTATTCAAGAACAGTAGCCATCTTTGTTTTGTTTTGTTTTTGAAAGGAAAAAGGGTGTAGTGCCGAGAAGACGTCCACCCAAAAAACTCTTATATTCACAAACTGAAAGGTGTGTCCATCTTTGATTTATTTGTCAAGAGAAGAGTCTTAACCAGCTCAAATTATCCTCTCTGGCAACATGATAAAATCTTTTGGATACCCAGCAACACTTTCTGCACAGGAATATTAATACCAGCAAACAATATATCATATTTTTAGCTGAAAAGCCCAAGGAAAAACCAAAGCTTCCATCCTTGGACGTACAAGTTATAGGTCCAGGCTGTCTACCGCAGCCCTAAACCTATTTCACAGATTGTCTTCTGTAGTACAATCAACCTACCTAATTCCCATGCACTGATGGAAAACATCATCTCAGTCCTCATTACCATTATTAAACAAGGAACTCGCGGCATCTGCATCAGAATCCAATGCAGTTCTTACATCTTCCTAGGCAATTATCTCCCTGTATGAGCTACATACACCCACCCCTTTCAAAAGCACTCCGGGTGTCTGAAGAATTGTCTGTTCCCGTTCCACATCAGTTCTACCTAACAGAGGTGCTTTATCTGTAACCATACTTAATGTAACCTATTTCGTTCATTCCTGTGAACCTATTAAAGAAGGACTAGTGTGCATTTTTTTGCTCCACAGACACAGGATAGGTTTAGTTTTTCACTCAACAATCTGTTCCCATTTGAAATTCATTCTCCCCAACAAAGGTGCTTTATTGTAATCATACTAAAGGTAACCTATTTTATTCATTCATGTGAACTGCACCATTAAAGAAAAGACTAGTGTGCATTTTTTTGCACCACAAACACAGGATAGGTTTTAGTTTTTCACTCTAACAATTATTACACTTTTCAAGAGAAAATTGAGTGTAAGTTAGGTGGTTGGAAGGCAGTGTGTCAGTTTTGGGGTCACCGTTTAGTGCTACTTAGGGTTTTGCTTTGTCGTTCGGGTTTCTTTTAACCTGTGCATGCTGTTGATGGTGTCACAACGCACAAAGGATGGAGACCAAGTAGTGTTGAGTCCCAATGAGATGAATAGGCTCTTCTAGCTAAGTGGGTGTTGAGAATCAGGGGAGTGGATGACGATTCGCTCCGCCATCTAATCCGTAATATATATGGGACTTCTTATGGTATTGGTATTTCGACGAGGCTGGTCAAATCACCATTGACCTTCTGGAGGGATATCTTCTTTGCCTTGAGACTGTTGATGGGATATGGAAGGTCCTTTAAGTTATAGGCAAATAATTGGTCTGAATACAGAGCATTGTCTGATCTTTACCCAAGACTTTGCTTCAGCATTAAAAAAACATATTAATATCAACAAGGCATGGGTGAATGGGGCGAATCCCTTTTTGAATATGTGTCCTCTAAACATAGGATGCACAACTTCTTAAGGTTGGCTGAGCTTATTGCCGCAGTTGAGTATGGGGATGTGATCATTGGACTTGGATTAATGGAGTTCTCGGTCAAGAAGACCTAGATGGACTTAGTCACCCCTTTGGTGTTCGATCGAACCTGGTAAGCTAGCTGGATCACATGTTGTTTTTGGAGTCCAAAGTGCCAATTAGGGCAAAAGTTTTCTTGTGGCTCTTGAAGTAAGGACCATACCTAGAGTACATGGAGAAAAGATTATATATGTACCGATTAACGTATGCCCTCTATAATCTGAGGCCATAGAGGATATGGATCACTTGTTCCTCTCATGCCCTCATGCTAGAGAGATACGAGATAAGGGGGCAAGGATTAGATGGACACCAACAATACAGCTGGGCTGGGCCTCTTTTGGTGCTACTATTTTTATGTCCTGTACATGAATGAATGAAGCCATTAGCTCTCACTTTTGTCCTATGGTAGGCAAGAAATGGTGTCGTGTTCCATCATGAGATGTTTTCTATAGAGAATGAATATGATAAGATTCTCACTTCTATATAATTATTATAGTGTGATATAATATATACATTGCAAAGTGTGCCATCATAGGCGTGCATCCTCTTCTTTCTCAAAAAAGTACAGTTTTCATAGGCTTCTTCAAACTTCAAAAAGGAAATCATTTACTCAAGCTCTAATGGGGAGATTTCCACATAAACCAAGATGGATTGTGTGGTAGTCCACTTCCACTTCTTGCCAGATTGAGGATGCCTTCTCACAGTGAAAGAACGGGTGTTCTATTGTTTCAATATGTGCCTCGCAAAGAGGGCATCTGTTTGAGACATTCTCAAAAGTCTAGCACAACGATCCCTGGTTATGATCCGTTTTCTTCAGCTCAGAACAACCACATAAAGAATCCAATCCTAATTGGCAGCTTTAGATTCCAGATAAAATTGCAGTCACGGATCATAGTATCCGTCCTTGGAAAAGGAGGTCTGGCAATGGCACCGTAAGCCCGTTTGACCGAGAACAAATTATTCTTCCACACCCAGTGATCATGCCCAAAGGTTAGTTTATCGATTTGCCGAAGGGAGTCCAGAAGCAAGAGGAACTCCTCAAAGCGATGATCAGAGAAGTCAAGAACGAAAGTGGGCGACCAGTTTCCATCATTCCAGTAGTCTATCACCTTTGCATCACAATTGACAGCAAGAGCAAACAAGCGAGGGAATCTAGAGGAGAGCGTTCCCTCCCCTGACCAGTTATCAGTCCAGAAGGCAAAAGTAGTACCATTGCCAAGTGTCAGGCGAAAAAGATCCTGAAAGCGTGGAATCATTGATCTGATGCCTTTCCAGAAGGCGGATGGTTGGGTATTATGTTGCTGAGGTAGCAAGTACATAACATTAATGCCATAGATGTTGCGGATGAGTCCGCAACATAGGCCTTCACCTCTTCCCCATATCCTTCTGACTCATTTTAAGAGAAACGCTTCGTTCATCGACCCCAGACACAGAACCCCAAGGCCGTCAGACTCCGTATGCAAAGTAATTTTGTCCCAATCCATCAAGTATATACCAGGGACATCTTGGCCCGACCTTCCCCAAAGAAAACGCCTCATGAGCATCTCTAATCTTCTCTTTATACCGACCGGTAGCAGACGGGACGATATGAAGTACATAAGGATAGTAGAGAGAACGGCTTTCACAAGAACCAAACAGCCTCTACGCGATAAGATAGACAATCTTCCAACCTGAAAGCTTTTTCTCTGAATTCTCTATAACAGGGAGCCGGTCTGACATCTTGAGACTTTCAACTGTCAGAGGAAGGCCCAGGTAACGGATCGGTATAGAATCAATCTCAATGCCAAGCGTCGTGCAGCAATCCCGTGTGTCAGTGTCAGAATGGTCAAACGGGACAGCAGTAATTTAGCAAGATTAAGGACAAGCCCAGATAGCTCCCAAAAGATCTCCAAGGTTAGCACCATTCCTTTAGCTTCCTCTTTGCCACCGTCGATAAAGAAGATAGTGCCATCAGCGTGCTGAAGAAGAGGCACAGAAATATCATCAGTAGTATACCACATCGACCCTACTTAATGCGGGAAAAGGCTTTGTTGTTGTTGTTGTATACCCCGTTGAGACCACATTTTGTACCATATGTGCCACCATACAAGCCAAGACATCTACTGCAATAACAAAAAGCATAAGGGCGAGTGGGCATCCCTGCCTAACTCCCCTTTGTAGCTAAAAAACCCTCAGGTCTACATTCACAAGCATTGTATAAGATGTCGTGGTGACACACTGCTTCATCCAAGAGATCCATGTGTCAGGGAAGTTACATTTTGACTTTGCCATATAAAGAAAATGCCAATCTACATTGTCATAGGCTTCGGAGAAGTCAATCTTCCAAAGCACCCCCTTCAATTTACGCCTCTTCCAGTCAGCTATGATCGAGGATGCTATCGTCATCTATATGTCTTCCCAGAATGAAGGCACGGTGATGACGTGAAATTATGTGATCCAACACACAGTTCAAACTAATTGCCAAGACATTTGCTACTATTAGATAAATAGCATTGGAAAAGGCAATCGGACGGAATCTTCGATTCTCTCGGATGCCTCTTTCTTAGGCAACAGAAAAATTAGCGCTCTATCAACTCTATCAAAACCTACATTGACACCAGTAAACTCCACCACAACTTCAATCACCTCCTTCCCTATAACCCGGCCATGATTCTCTCGGGTTATGATTTGTATCAGATGATTTGCATGTTGTTCAAATAAAGTTGTGGCCCCATACCCCAGCCATCTCCATTGTTTATCTTCGCTTCTTCTCGAGAATTCATGAAAGTGGTCCGTTATAGATTGCCCCATGTCATGTCATGTCAAGGTGACACATCCCACTTGCAATTCTATGAAAGTAGGCCGTGTTTGCATCACCTTCTTTTAGCCAAAAGTGACAGGATTTCTGCTTCCATTCTGCAACATTTTTTATCCTCCTTTAAAATAGTTTTTTTTGTTATTGCTCTCTCCATGAACTCCTCAAGTGTAAGGTCTTTGTCGTCTTCAAGCCCATCTAATCTGCCTAGCTCAGCTTACGCATCCGCTCGACGAGCCCTTCTCATTGCCCTGACCTCCTTGTAAGAGCACAGTTGTATGCGAAACGAGATAAGCTTTTGAGACAACCAAGATGCTGAAGAGCCCGAGGTCGTAATAGAGCTCCAGTGGCCAAAAACCAAATCTCTAAAAGCCGTCATCTTGGAGCCAAGCTCTCTCAAACCTGAAAATCCCCAAGGAGGGAGACAACAGCCAAGTCCCAGACCGAAGGAGTATGGTCCGACCTGGTTCGAGCTCTGGAGGATGACATCGAGAAGGGAAAGTTCTACAGAAGCTCCATGGAGGATAGAAAACGATCAAAACGGGAGCAAGACCCAGAGTTGCTCCACGTGTACTTTGTGTCTGATGAATCAGTCACTTCATGCTCCAGATCATCAATCAGCTCTGCAAACTAAAAAGAATTAGGGTCCTGGCAACTTCTCAACAGTGGTTTGTCCATCGAGAGCAACGTAACGTTGAAGCCCCCCCCACGAGCCAGGCCACATCTGGGAAGGTACCTCTGACAGACTTAAGACTTGACCATAAAACCGAGCGAAGAGTATGGGCACAAAGCCCGTAGATACAAGAGACGACAAACCGAGCGCCTGATACATTGTATTCCAAGAGAATTGTAAAAGCATAATTCCCCCTTAGCACGGAAACAAAGCTGAAGGCCGAGTCCTTCCATGCAACAACTAAACCTCCCATGGAGCCAACAGCATCAAGCACCTTGAACTCATTCAGTAAGCCATAGCTCAAAGACCTCCAGAGAATAGTTGTAACGGATGAAAGTTTAGTTTCATGTAGCAATACCACATCAAATTCCCATTCACTTAACAGAGACGCCACAGATCTCCATTCATCCGGATCACCCAGACCCCTCACATTCCTCGTTGGACTTTCATTGAGGAACAGTGGCGAGACCCATTGTTTGAACTACACCTGTTGCAGCTGCAACCTTAGCTTTCTGTTCGGAAAGAATAACGGGTGCCATGTGGTTGGCCTTTGAACGCTTTCATGACATGTAGTGTTTTCCTCTAATCTCGAGAACTCCCTCTGCATAAGACTCGGACGACGAAGATGGAGTGTTGGCCTCATTTGCCACAAGCAAAAGAGAAACAGATGTTGCAAGAGCTTGCTCTATGGGCACCTTTAATATTTGCACAGCACGATCCAACCCCAACAGCATTTCCAGCTCCACTGAAGCTCCTTCCTGGAGTGAGAGAGAACTGACGACAAAAGGGGATCTCCCAAAGGCTGCACGGGTTGTTGCCACAGACTAGGGCTCCAACAGCTCGAAAGGAGTTTCCGCCAAGCGTATATGATCACTTTCCAAAAGCACAATATGTACAAGCTCGCCCTCAAAAGGGACAGAGTTCATGTTCGATCTCAGTGACGTAGGGACAACTTCCACACTCTGCAGCATGGAGTTCATTTCGAAAAGGAAGGCAGTCGAGAGGTCATGTGACTGCTCTTTCGTACTGATCGAGTCAGGTGCTCTCACCAAGTTCGATGGATGCGCCCCACTAATCGGGTTAGTTTCTGCAGTCTTCTTGGCAAAGACCATTTCAACCACTTCGGCAACCTTCTTGGCAATAAACAGAGCCTCCGTGAATGCCTGGGTCGAGTTCGAGTCCGAGAAGTCGCTACAGCAAAAGGGTTTCGGTTTGAAAGAGCTGAAAGAAATCTCTAAAGGCCCTAAAGAGGAAGGCCTTAAAGCAGTGCGCCCTAAAGTGGAAGGCGACATCGAAAAGGTTGTCGAGGGAAGAAAGTCGTGCTTGGGAGGCAGCACACTTTCCAAAGGCCGCTTGGCAATCACCCGCTGACAGCCCGAATCCAAGAGATGTCCTTTAACTTGGCAAGATTCCAAAACCGGAGCCCTTGATTCCGAAATCGGATCTTCGACTGATCTATGTAATGATCGTTGCTTCGATGTCAACCGTCTGGAACATGTGGCGGCTTCAACCACCACGGGAGGCAACGACGGTGGTGGGAGAATCTGCACCAGAACTCACAACAAGGCTTTGCACGCTTAAACGGTGCAAACCGGCTCTGACGCGCACAACTCCGAGCCCTCCAGAACCACCAGTGTAGCCGAAGGATCTGATCCCAGTCGACGACCACCTGAGAGCAACCGCGTCACCCACCCCATGTGTCTCAAGGTCGGTCTAAGGGCCTCAATCGTGCAAGATAAGAAGGGGATACCGACGACATGTGAAACCTACAGTCTAGTTCATGGTGCTTCTCCATCTGTGAAGCTTGGAAGACACCAAGAGACCCCATATTCGCAGTCACCAAGTAACAAGACAGCAACCTCTGTCTCCGACAACCCTCTTGCGCAACAATGCTTGTCGTCCAAGGCAACAATATCCCTCGAGAAGGAGGCGCACAACAGCCTTCTTGTAGCTTCAAGAGTTGAGATGTTTATTTATCACCGTACTATATTTATGTTTTATGTTTTCTTCGAGTACCACTTATATAATTAACCCTTCGCTCCTCTCCTATATAAGAGAGCATTGGGATCTCTTTTCAGATTATGAATAAAGTTTATTCCAACATGGTATCAGAGCAACAGTTCTAGACCGGGGTTCTCGAACCAAAACCCTAACCCTAGCCCCATCCGCCAGCCTCTCTGCGCGCCTCCGCGCGCCCCCACGTGTCACCGTGCGCCTCCGGGCGGCCTGTAGCAGCCCCCTGCGCCGCCACAGCCACCCCAGCGCTGCCGCCAACCATCCCAGGCCGCCGTCGTAGCCCACAACGCCGCCTCTACCTCCCTCTGGCGCACCCAGTGCCGCCACCCCCTGTCCAGCAGTTGTTGCCGCCTTCCAGCAACCCAGTGAGGTTCGTTTGCCTCTGAAAACGTGGTGGTTTTATCAGAAAGGGGTCCGGCAACCCCTGTTCATGTGTATCAAGGTCTGGACTGCTCTGTGAAGGGAGACATAGTCTGATTTCTCCCTTCATTTGAGGCTCTCGACCACAAACATTGGATTAGGGATGAGTGTACAAGTCTACAGATACATCTCATCCCTCTTTTGATGCTGTAGACAAGACTTTAGCGTGATATTCCCCGCTTGTTCCGCATTTTGGCGTATTAAAGAATGTCAGAAAACAAGGGTGATGTCTTCTCTTCCGGTGCCTTCAAAGGACCGGCACCTATCGTAAAGATGGACGGGACCAACTACGAGTTATGGTCCATGCAGTTTCGCACCCTGATGCAATGCCACAACAAGGAGCATATTCTGACGGATTCTAAGCCAACGGACAAGACTGGGGCCAACGCATCATGGAAACAGGATGATGCCTATGCTCGTATATGGCTCTCTGGGATGCTCAGCACAGAGATTGCTAATGACATTGTCAATCAGCCAACCGCGAAGGCCATGTGGGACATATTGGATGCTACCTATGGACAAGCGAAAAATGAAAGCAAAATACTTCAACTTCAGTTCGACATTTTCTCGACCAAGCATAATGGTCGACCTCTACATGCACATTTCTCACATCTGAGAGGCATGTTTGAGCGACTCCACAGCTTCATGCCTATCACTACTAGTGTGGAACAACAACAGGCATATCGGAATGCCACTATGACTGGAGTTTTTCTGTCCTCTCTTGACCCGGAGTACGATGCCACTCGCACTCAACTACTGACTGGAGAAAACATACCTCCAATGGAGGAGGTATACAAGCGGCTAAGCAGGATTAATACCACACCTGCATCCACGTCGCAGTCGACTTCCTCAGCAATGGCTGCTTCTCGTGGACAAGGTAGTACTTCCCAGTTCCGTGGCTGTGGACCTCGTGGTAGAGGTGACGGTCGTCAGCGTGATCCATGTTCTTATTGTCGTCATCCTGGCCACTCAGAGGAGACATGCTTTCACAAGCATGGATTTCCGGTGTCTACACGGGTTGCTGAGCAGTCTGACTCTTCACCTGCACCCACTACTGATGCACGTTTTGATGATCTTGTCTCGAGACTTCGAGAAATGGTGACCACTCCTGTGACCCAGACTGCAGGGCCATCAGATGCAGCGACCACCGCCAAAGCTCTACATAGTTCATCAGGTATTTCATGTGCTTACCAGTTCCATTAGCAACAGTTCCGATGTGACAGATTGGATAATTGATTCTGGAGCGATGAATGAACTTTGAATTTCTAACTTTAGTAGGTAGAGGTGCAGATGCCCTAGATCATCCTTGTCACATTATGGGCCATGTGGCTAATTGATCATCATAAGACTAATAGTCAGATAGCTACCAATGTTGATCGGTGGACATGAGATGATAGCAGACTGTCTGCGACTACAGCTCAACAAGTTTGACCTAACTTTTGGTATGGATTGAATGCCAGATCATCGTGTCATGAGTAATTATTTCATGAAGACGATTGTTTTCAGGATTCCGGACTTAACCGAGATTACCTATAAGGGTACATTACATGACTCCAAAATGGAGTATATCTCAGTGTTGAAAGCTCGAAGACTTGTTGATGAGGAATGTGATTCATATCTAGCAATTGTTCGAGAGACATCTGAGGGAGAGCCGATGGCTCGAGACATCAAGATAGTGTCAGATTACCCTGTTGTGTTTTCAAATGATTTGCCAGATTTACTGTCTGAGAGAGATTAAGTTCGAGATCACATTACTACCAGATAGACAACCAGTCTCGATGGCTCCGTATCTCATGTCACTGGTTGAGTTGGGAAAGTTGAAGATGCGATTGCATGAGTCACTTGATTTAGGTTTCATAAGACTGGACACGTCACCTTTGGGTGCTCAAGTTCTTCCGTCAGAAAGGACAGATCGATGAGATTATGCATAGATTACAGACAACTGAACAAGAAAATCGTGAAGAACCAATATCCTATGCCAAACATTGATGATCTGTTTGATCAGCTACATGGATCTTCGATGTTTTCAAAGATCGATGTCCGGTCTATCTACCATTAGCTGAAGATTCAGGAGTCAAATATTCCGAAAATAACATTCAGGACTCGATATGGACATTATGAGTTTATTGTAATGCCGTTTGGGCTCACAAATACACATGCATCATACGCAAACATGATGAATAGGATTTCCGTCCAAACTTGGACGAGTTTGTGATTGTATGCATTAACGATGTGTTAATATATTCCCGAAATGAATAGGGATCACATCAATGATGTTCTGATATATTCTTGAAATAAATGGAATCATGCAAATGATCTAAAGATAGTCCTTGACATACTTCAATAGTACAAGTTGTATATCAAGTTGAGCAAATGTGAGTTCTAATTATCCCATGTCTCATTATTTGGGCATGCCATTTCTGGAGCAGGTATCGCAGTTGACCCTGCGAAAATTGAGATAATCATGTCTTGAGAATAATCCAAGACAATCATTCACATTCATAGCTTCCCTGGACTAGCGGGTTATTACAGACGCTTTGTCGGTAGTTTTTCCTAAGTCATTCTTTTCCTGGCACGATTGACACAGAAGAGAAATCCTTTCATTTAGAATGATCCATGTAAACAGGCCTTCAAGACACTGAAGGAAAGATTGACGACTGCAAATATTCTTGCACTTCTTTCAGAAACTCAGGATTATGTCGTATATACAAATACTTCAAGAGAAGGTTTAGGAGCGGTTCTGATGCAACCAGTCACGTGATTGATTATGCATCACCACAATTAAAGTCGCATGAGCGGAATTACCTCATCCATGGCTTGGAGTTGGTGGCAGATGCGCTTAGCAGGAAAGTTCATGCACATGCGGAAACTAGCTATATACGTAAGATATGCTCATAAGTTTGACTAATTGGCATCAAGAAAGTGCATTCATATATACCGTCATATCTCCACGATTCAACGGTCTTTAGGATTGCATAATAAAAGGATAGATTCTTGAATTTGAGACAAATACATGCGTGCCAACAAGGACAAAAGTGATAATTTTGTGGGGACTAAGTCTACTTTACGAAAGGATGGTTGGGTTATTGTGCCCAACAATGAGCAATTGTGTAGAGATATTCTTGATAAGGCACATAGTTCACGATTGTATATATTCTTCCTGACAGTACAAAGATGTACCGGGATCTAGGCCAACAATCTGGCGGGATGGAATGAAGCCAGTGGTAGCATGTTATGTTAACAAGTACATGACTTGTCAGATGGTCAGGGCTTAACATATGAGACCACCATGGTTGTTATAGTCTCTCCCATTCCCAAATGAAAGCGGGAAAGTATCTCTATGGATTTCATCATCGGATTGCTGAAGACACCGGGTGACCACAATTCTATCGGGTCGTTGTTGATAAATTGACCAAATCAACCCATTTCATACATGTCAGCATGACCTACACAACATCTAGGACGGCAAGATTTTATGTGCAGAACATTATCAGACTTCATAATATACCACGCGAGGTAGTATCTGACAGATTGACAGAGACTCGATGATTACATCTCGATACTGGCACCAGTTTATGTCAACACTTCAGACAGAGATGAAGACGAGTTCCGCATACCGTCCTCAGACCGACGGACAAAGCGGACACATTATTTAGACACTTGAATATATGCTACGTGCATGTGCTCTAGATAGGAAAGGGTCCTGTAAGGACCATCTGACATTGGTAGAACTCACGTACAACAACAATCATTATTCCAGTATTGGTATGACATCATCCGAAGCCCTATATGGGCAGAGATGTCTCGCATCTCTCAGATAGCATGAAATAGGCGAACATACTCTTTACTCTGTAGATCTCTTCGGGAAGGGACTACGAGGACTATTGATCGATCTTGTAAGGAAATGCTTCTGATGACTCAAAGCTGCTAGAAGAGCTATGCGGACCGTCAGAAAAGAAATTTGGAGTTTCATGTAGTCCGATCCTCTTCTCTTAATCGATTCAAATTGTAACTTATCAATATTTAACTTAATCCTTCATATTGATGGAAATTCCTGAAAACACAAGAAGGAGATTGAGTGTTTCTACGAGTATCTCCCATGAAGGGAGTACAGAGATTTGGTGCTCATAACAAGTTGACACCACGATACGTTGGATTATTTGAAATTTTTAGTCATATGTGTAAGGTGGTCTATTGAGTAACCCTTTCTCCACACCTATCAATTTAAGGAATTACGAGTACGACCTTCACCACGTCACCAGCTACGAGAACCTTGACGTGGAGTCAAATTTAATTTACAAAGAGAAGGTCAGTACAAATACTCGATGGTGTTGTGAAAAAAAAGCTTCACAACAAAGAAATTCTCATAATAAAGGTGCTATGGCACCGACATGATGTCAAAGAGGCAACATGGAAGACAGAAGTGGATATGCGGGCACGATACCGACAACTCTTTCAGGTAATTGTCAAAACAAGCCCATTTAATTATATATATTGCAAGAACACGGGCTTGTTTTCCCTTTGAGGTTTTTATGGGTTTAAAACCCTTTGAGCTTTTTATGGCCAGATAAGATCCAAACAAGACACAAAGTGACCTTGACCCGAGTCTCGAGGACGAGACTCCCTTTGAGGTTTTTATAATTATAACATCCGGATCCGAATAAACTGAAGCTCCTGTCAAGAAAAGGATGTTGCAAGCAATTTTGGATCTCCAAAGTGGAGATATTCAAAGGTACATATCTCTCTCCTCTTTGTTCTCATTAAAGTTAATGTTGAAGTTTCTAATTCAGTTTTTTTTATGTTGTTGTCCATCAGGTATTTTATCTATTGTTGTATGTTAGATAAAGCCACGAATACCTTCCAAACTTAGAGGATCAAAGGTACAATCTTTCTCCCTCCTCTTGCTGCCTTTCATGCATGATTTAGCCTATAAATTTTTATTACAAAAGCCTTCTAGGTACCTGGGGTTGGGACATAAAAATCTCTTAACTGAAATTATATTATAAGAAAGTATTGGTCATATCAAACTCACAAATAAGCCAACTTTTGGTTCACCTGGACTTCATACTGGTTAATAGAGAAAAGTCTTTGATGTAATCAACTCCATGCGTATAAGAGAATTCTTTTACTGAAAGCCCCTCTTTAAGCCAATTAAGCTTACCATCAAGTGTATGCTCTATAGGTAATAACCACCGATAGGAAACAAGAGTGGCATTCAAAATAAAGGGCATGAGGTTAGAGGAGCATTCTTCTTATCATTCATGACCTGACTTCAGTTAGAGTTTTGTAATATATCAATATAATCTCTTAGAATCAATACGGTTAACGGTACATCAATGGATTGCATTCGGGATCAGATAAGTCATTACTCGTAATAATTAGAGATAGAATGGTGAACACATGATCTCACCCCTTCACATAGGGAAACCAACTGAGGTAAAGAAGCATCTTGAGCAATGTTTGATGAAGGGCTAGATTTGGATTATTTATGAATTATGATTATGAATTTATGATGCACTATTGAAAGTTCACATTCCCACCACATATAGAAATCTTAATCACGTTTATCTATACCATTGTAACTTTGTGTAAACTAGGTTGGGGGAGTGACACCTTCTGAACAGATTTTTGGATAGAAGTTCGAAATTAGATGCATATGTCCATTGGCTACAATCGCTCGAAATCAAAATCTGCTGAGGATTGTTCAATTAGTGAAACTCTTGCTTCACAAATGAACAGTGTAATCCTTGCAACATATGACCTTGCTGCCACATTTTTTTATAAAAGATTATGGATGGCCTTATTATGATCGACTTCTATCTACCTATGAGACACTGCTCGAATAAGAGGGCTTAATCATCATAGGCAATCTCCTTGATGCCACTAGTTAATTTCACATGTACAAACATTAATCGGATTTAATATCTTACTTATAGGAGCAAATATGATGATCTTCTGAGAATTCATCTTTTAAAATATTAGAACTCTTCTCTCAAAGTCAATAAATGATTTCTCAAGATCTTTACGAATAAGAAATCATCAATCAGTTGATCATTATGTATAGTCTACTATTCATACAATCTATTATATATATAGGATGTTATGGCAAATGATCAGAAAACACCCCTCTTTTGATGTCTCAACTGGAACTGGTACAATTGAGACATGATTCTTGTTTAGGTACCATATAAAACAAAATGATAAAGACTGGCTAGATCCATATCCAAAGCGTAGATGGTGATCTTATGATTTAGAAATAATAAGATGTGACCACAAAGACCGATCATCTTCATAAATTAATCTTTTAGGTATATTCTACTATTTATACATATCATCAAAGATAGGTAGTGACAAAATACCTAGAATTGTAAAGTTGACCATTGAAGAGATTGAGAAATGATGGGGTAGATGAATAAGTGAAATCAATGTTGAATCATTATATCAATAAGATCGTTGATCAAAAAGACCTAGATCTGTACAATCAACCACATAAAGGATTAAGAAAGGATGAGGGATCAAGTCATTGATGACTGATAATTAAGAGTGCCAGTCATGGTGACCTTTACGCCTGACTGTGCGAGGGTGCGGTGACCCTCAGCTGGACGGGAGATTAGGAAGCCCAGTTAGGGCAGCGGCCGCTTGGTGCGCGGGTCTAGGATCCCAGTCTTTTTCTCGGTTTTCTCGCGAGCGCTCGCAGTTTTTACGCCTCTCTGGGATACACAGATTTTCTTTTAAAGACCAGTTCCGCTGACCCTTGTTCTTTAGGGTACCTAGGCTGGAGGACCCTTGGTTTTAGTTTTTCGAGCTCGTAAGCCCGTACCGGTCGGGCCGGTTTTTCTTTTAGAGTGACTTTTCCGCGAAATCTCTCTAACCCGTCTCAGTGGCGTAGTTTTGGAGTAGACCTATCCCTCTATTGGACCGCCTTCCAATTAGAGGGCGACACGGAAGAGCCTTTTGTAGGCTACCTCACCGCTTGAGTTTTGTTTATTTTTCGCCAGCAGACTTGGCGATGCTACATCCGAATCATCCATGTATACATCTGAATCCTCTATGGCTACATCTGAATCAGTTACAGTTGAATTTGGAAAAGTTACATTTGAGATTGAATTGAGTCACAAATGAGTTTGGCTAAAGTTGAGATGAATTACAGTTGAGTTAGTTTCATGGAAGCTTGGATACAGTTAAGTTGTTTGTAGTTGTGCTAGTTACTTTTCCGTCAGTAATTCTTGATGAAGAGAAAAGATCAGTTTATGAAAATCATCCTTATCAGATTTCGATCTACTACCACAGCCGTTCGAAATAGCTAGTGGACGTGTTGGGAATTTAGTTAGGATGCATTTTACTCCACCGCATGCCTACGGAGGCACCCCAACCCTAAGGCTTCTTTACTGCCTTAGAGTCATAGTGTGAGGTCTTATGTAGACCAAGACCACAGACTATCTACTAAGCTTGAGAAATTCAATATGAAAAGAATCAAAACATCATACTCATCATCTACACTTACTATGGTCTATCCTCGTGACTCACAAACATCAAAAGAGACCCGAATCATCTCGACCATATCAATCATTAAATACTCGAGATATCATGATTAATTCAATCATGATATCCATTAAATAAATCATTGGAACATGAAATTGATGGGGAAGAATGGAAATCATATACAGTTTTATACTGGAGTCACATCTTGGAATCATAATATGAGGTCACACTCAGATCAAGTTCCTAGATTGTCCATCAAATCTGATTGATTGGATAAAAACCAAGAACAAAGACTCAACATCCACATCTCAAGATCCATTAAACATGATTTATAATTTTTTTTTGACGCTCAAAAAAGGGGGACGCACTCGATGGTGCTCGCCCCGATGTATTAAAAAGTTAAGAGAATGTGGATCTTATAATTAATTAAAAGGTGACAATTTAAAAGGTGACAATTTAAATACGGATCTTATAATCTTTGTATATAAATGATTAATATGGGTAATTAATGTAGGATGAGTAGAATGTGGTTTTACATACCAAACAACTTGAAAGCATGTTTCAATGCAAGTAGCTCTAAAAATTTAATTGTCAAAGCCCCTTTTCTTTGCTTTCTTTTGGAGCCACTAAATTTCCTGTTATTATTAATTAATTAAGATTTATTCAACATTTGTTGATGTTCTTTTCTCCCTATTCCATGGATTGCAGGCATAATACCTGCACCGTTGTATTGGGAGAGTTGAATGTCAGTTTCTGAAACAAAACATACCAGGTATGTATATTATAATTTTGTTCAAGGATATTATAAATGCTTTTATTTCTCTTCTAATAAAATTGGGATGCATGTACATAATGCAATTTCTGTTGTTACATGTTAACTGTTATGGACTTTATGCAATATAAGTGTGACATGTTATAATTCTGTGGTTTATTATAGTTCTGTGGTTTATTGGTTAATTTGTGAATGTCATTCGTAAAAAAAAATCCCCTAATTTTCAGTACTCTAATGTGGTCCTTAGCGAACATGATACTACGTCTGATATGTAAACGGGTTTCCCAGATCCGAGAAGGAGCAGACCTCACATTTCTTGGAAATGAATTCTTCACACTTACACCTCGTGCTTTTGGATCGGTAGCCTTTGTCCATGACTTTACTCCTGGTCGTGACAAGCTCTCACCTAGAGCTGTCAAATGTGTCTTTATTGGTTATTCTCGTACCCAAAAAGGGTATAGATGTTTTGATCCTGTTGGGAGAAAATATTATGTCAGTGCTGATGTTACTTTTTTCGAATCTATTATGTATTTCTCTCCTACAGGTGACAGGCTATCCGAAAATGGATCCAGAGAGGATGTTGTGGTTCCTCCACCTCCATCTCCTCCGTGTGATATCCCGAGGTCTTCGCCACCTATACCACCTCCACCTCCTCATCCAGAGTCTACATTCTTACCCCATGTTTATACTCGCAGGTCTTCTACTCGACCCTCTGCTCATGCGCCTACGACATCATCCATCTTGCCTCAGGTATGTCAAGAACATATTATATCTACTGATGGCACTGGAGATTTTATTAATGAACAGGAGGATTTACTTCCAGAAGAGGATGAGGCTGATGACCTGGAGATACCGATTGCTCTAAGAAAACCGCATCGCCAATGTGCTACTTGCCCAATGGCCGCACATGTTTCCTTGGATCATCTGTCAGATGCCTACAAGAAGTTTATAGTGGGACTTTCTGCTTTTACTATCCCACGTACATATCAGGAGGCGCTCCAGGACACTAGGTGGCGACTTGCTATGGAAGAAGAGATGACGGCCCTACGATCACGTGGCACATGGAGCATTGTTTCACCTCCACCAGGAGCATCTATTGTGAGCTGCAAATGGATATTCACGATCAAGCAAAGGGTTGATGGCAGTGTTGATCATTTCAA
The DNA here is from genome assembly GCA_037367405.1 of Ottelia alismoides. Taxonomy (NCBI): domain Eukaryota; kingdom Viridiplantae; phylum Streptophyta; class Magnoliopsida; order Alismatales; family Hydrocharitaceae; genus Ottelia; species Ottelia alismoides. The sequence goes on from JAZKJV010011309.1 coordinate 342,628, forward strand.
AGCAAGGCTTGTGGCTCGAGGTTCACCAAACATATGGGGTGGATTATCAAGACACCTTCGCTCCAGTAGCAAGACATTCGACACTACGCATTCTGCTTTCTGTTGTTGTTTCCAAAGACTGGCCGATGTATCAGCTTGATGTCAAGAATGCCTTTCTCTATGGGGATCCCCAGGAGGAAGTTTATATGCAACAGCCACCAGAGTTTACTACTGAGGGGGAAACTCAGAAGGTGTGTCGTCTTCATAAGGCGATTTATCTGAAGCAAAGTCCAAGAGCTTGGTATCAAAAGCTATCGGAGTTGATAGAGCTAAAGGGGTTCGTGCGGTCTACTTCGGACCACTCACTATTTGTACAGAGGACATCTAGAGGTACTGTGGCTATCCTTGTTTATGTGGATGATATTGTAATGACAGGAGATGATGAGCAGGGTATTCTTACTGCCAAGGAGTTCCTTAGTCAGCAGTTCGTGACTAAGGACCTTGGAAACCTTTGATACTTTCTTGGACTAGAATTTGCTAGAAATCAACGTGGACTCGTGATGAATCAAAGGAAATTTGTTATGGACCTCCAATCCGAGACAGGCATGACAGGGTGCAAGCCTGCTTCCACTCCTATGGATGCGAGCATGAGAGTGTATGATGAGGACACTGAAGAAATTGACAGGAGGAGATATAGAGAGCTTGTTGGGAAGCTCCTATACGCCACTATTACCAAGCCGGATATTGCTTTTGCAGTTAGCAAAGTCAATCAGTTCATGAAGCAACCCAGGAAGGTACATATGGATGCCGTTCACATGATCTTGAGGTACTTGAAGACGTCACCTGGCTCTGGCCTTCTGTTCAGTAGGGACGCATCACTTGAGGTGACAGGATGTGCAGATGCAGACTATGCCGGTTGTCCCAAGGACAGAAAGTCGACTTCTGGTTTTGCTATTTTTGTAGGCAGTTCACTTGTTTCATGGAAAAGCAAGAAGCAGACTGTGGTGGCCAAATCTAGTGTTGAGTCTGAATACATGGCTATGGCACAAGGATTTACAGAAATGATGTGGGTCAGATCAGTATTGACCGACCGTACGATTGAGGTTCCCCTTCCTATGAAGCTTTTATGTGATAATCAGGCAGCGCTATTTATAGCCAATAACCATGCGTTTCATGAGCGGACAAAGCATATCGAGGTGGATTGTCACTACACTAGAGACATGATCCAGAAAGGTCTTATATCCACCTCACATGTTTCCACAGGAGATCAGACTGCAGATATCTTCACAAAGGCACTGGCCAGAGGTTCATTTCAGAGATGTTGTTCCAAGCTGAGCATGATTGATATCTTTGCTCCAGCTTGAGGGGGAATGTTGAGATATTTATTTATCACCGTACTATATTTATGTTTTATGTTTTCTTCGAGTACCACTTATGTAATTAACCCTTGGTTCCTCTCCTATATAAGAGAGACTTGGGATCTCTTTTCAGATTATGAATAAAGTTTATTCCAACATCAAGCAATCCAAGAACTTCCAAATGCTTCGATCTATAGAAGACCCAATGAGGATCCCATGCCTTTTAATTGAATCCGATTTCCCTTCTGAAACAACAGATGCGAGTGACCGAGACTGTGGTGGTTTTGCGATGTGACTCACGGTGCAGGACCATCATCCCATGTGTGCAAGACCGGTTCTGGTGACCCACGGAGCCGCACCTGAAACAGCAAGGTGGTAGCACGCATGAAGAAACATGATGCCCGTATGACCCACTCCGATAACATCGTTGGCCTCGCTTACGATGTGAGACAAACGACCAATATCCCTCACCCCTTTCCGCTTCATTGTGGGTAGCCCTCGTGGAACCTTCCCCTTCTTTCTTGGTGGCCCTCCTCCACTCTCTCACCCAATTGTGCACCTCCCATTAGAGGCGCTCTCTCTGTCACCGAGCTCTCTCCATCTCTCTGTTATTACTTGTACTATTTTACTCTCCTTACACACTATTTTACTTGATTATTTTACTCATGTAACATTTTGTGATAACAACAACAAAGCCTTTTCCCACATTAAGTAGGGTCGGCCACATGGATTTTTTTGCCTACATTCAGATCTATCTTGGATCATTCTCGGTCTTAGATCCAAAAAACTAAGATCCCTTCGTATAATCTCATTCCAACACTTCTTGGGCCTTCATCGCCCTCATATGTAATATTTTTTTATCAATGTACATATATCATATGGATACTTGTGATCTCCAAAATAGGTGCATGGCATTGTAAAGTAGCAACAGAGTGAATGGCAGAAATGAATCTTGGTTGGAATTTGGTGACCCTAGTCTGAACCTGCGGGCAAGCGAGTTGAATCTGGACAGAATGTTACAACATATGTTTCCTTGAAAATTTCTTTAATCTTCCTCAGTCCATCTTGCAATGCTCTTTTTCTAACTTCCCCAACCCCTGCACTAGAATAGTAGGTGACCTCCGTCCATTCCAAACTGCTTTAAACGAATCTCTCATTTCATCATCTGTGAATGCCCCCATCAACCTACGTATAATATTAACAAATCTGATCTATCTTATTGTGGCAACACATCCACCTTATCATCATAGTATCATATACAAATTTATTTACAAACTTCTATTATTGACTGTCTGCTGCTCAATATCACAAAGCAAGCACATCTCACTACAGATTGTAATATTTAACTTTTATCTTGAAGGACATCTTAAACACGGAGAATGAGTGCCATGTCCATCAATTGAGTAAACATCATTGCTGTTGCTTTATTTTGCATTGGAGTAAGCATTTATGGCAGGGAATATTAACATTTAACGTATTATCTGGAAACAATCAAGCAGGATTCCAAGAGAATCTTGATGTGTTAGCCTAGCATATAGATGACGACTACAAATATGTAACAAAAGAAGCCTTACAATCACCTAAGACTTACCATTAGTTTGAACCTTACACTGCCTATCATGTCAAAATATGTCAAATTTTCAAAGAATTGACATGTATAGCAATATGCCAATGTTAGGTGAATGCTAAGCATGTCAAATTTTCAAAGAATTGACATGTATAGCAATATGCCAATGTTAGGTGAATGCTAAGCATGTGAAACACAAGGGGCTCAAATATACCATCAAACTAACAATTACGCTTTATACCATAATGTGAACACCATTATTTGAGACCCAGATCTTGACATAGAAAAAGAGAGATTTATATTTCATGTACTGCTAAAGCACTCCCTGCCATGTACTTCCTAAGATGATGTGAAAGTATCCTATATCGCCAATTTGCAAGTTGCAGCCTGCAGCACCGTCTGTGATCTTTGTTGATAGTGTGGAATCAAACACCAAAAAATGGATATCATGGGTCTTCACTCATAAAAGAGAATGACAGGAACCAATAAGGTTTTGACTGGATACAGAACCAAACAAGCTATGGCTGGATATAAACCAGTACTTCAGTGGTCTTTGTTAAAAGAAATGGAACCAAACAGGTTTTGGTTGTTAGATTGGACCGAGGAGAGGGATTTTTATGACTCCCAAGGCCTTTTTTTGGCAAATAATCATGATATAAAGGTGGCAGAGGCCTGGTCCCAAGTTGCTTGGACTCCTCTCCACTCTGGTTTCTCAGAACAGAGGATTGAATGTTTTATAAGAATGATGAGGCACTTGATAATGAGGGTCCAACGATCGGGTGGGAGCTGTGTGACCATTAGACAATTGGAACTATGGAAGAATGTCAATTTCTCAGTCAAAGCGTTTGATCATGGAACCTTAACATACGACTACAAGCTGATCTGGAATTGGAAAGTACCACCAAGAGTAAAGATTTTCATATGGCTACTATGAAGGAGATGTGTGATGACAAAAGTATAGATAGTGAAGAATCCTAAGATTATGCCATGAATATTGATGTAACATGTCCAAGATGCTTAGAGATCCCAGAGGATGTGAAACACTTGTTCTTCACATAAAGGTGGTCTAGTCTGAGGTGGTGATTGCAAGCTTGGATAAGGACAGAATTAGGTCATTGTGATTGTTTGAGCTCTATGGATGGTGGGGACGGCTTTCTGCCATGAAAGGTTTATGTAGAAGATGTGCTAGAACATGCCAGAGTTCCTACCAAGATACGGTCCCTGTTAAGAATTTTTTCCTATTTTCAGAGAAACAATAATTCGGGTGTGCACCACATTGGGTGCTTATCCTCGTTGAAGGAAATATCACGATATATCGGCGATATATCGATATCGAAACGAGACCGATATGGGTACCGATATGGCGAAATATCCTCCTTTTCAGGTATTTCCTTCACAAAAGTGCGTCGATATGGGTGATATATCGCCGAAATATCGTATCGATACGATATCGAAACGACATCGAAATTGAGATGGCCTTCCATGCTTATCCTTCTCCTAAAAAAGAAAAGAAAAGGAGAATGAGTAAAGTGTAGAAAGTCGTTTGACTTTGATCATGTCGAATAAACTTATATTTTTATGTAAATTTGTGACCCTACAACTATGGATTCTGTATCTACTTGATTCAAAAAATATATTAAGCCTACCAACCTGAGTACATTCCAATTGTGGATTTTCAGATGTTAGAAGTTAGAAGAGCGCAGAATTAAGCCACATCCAAAGTTCTAAGGGAGGGCAGATGACTGCCATATGTCAGCAACATCGCATGGTTAAGTCACACCAGATGTTGTCAAGGAGGGGGTTAACCAAAAGATAACAATCTTCCTTTAAGATTTTCCAGACAATACCTGGTTTCCTAATCTCAGTGGACTTATGCCTATGTCATCATGTTGGTAGATTTCCGGTAATAAGTTAGATATCCAGTAAAAACTACATTATTATGGCCACACCACTAATGGAGAATTATTCCGTGTATCCATTATAGTAAATTTCAGATTTCCCTGACTGCATCATCACACGATGATAGATCATTATAAGAAAGTTATCACTTTCTAGGAGAATATTTCTATCAAGTAGTTTCGTATAAGAATGAAGAAATGAGAAAGAAGAAAGGTTGCCACGTTATGTTCAAAACAGTTCAGACCCTTGAGAGACTTTTCAGTCTCCATACCATGCCTCGCTATTTTCTAAACATCTTATTTCATGGATACCAGATGCTTAACACCAACATTATTGCAATCATAACTTAGTCCATTCACTGTAGAGGAGCTACATAATGTTCATTGCAGCTTCAAGTTGAAGAAAAAGGCCCAAAATGCCTAAAACCTGGAGAGCACCTATCCTTATCAGCGCAAAATCTTGAATATGTTTTAAAAGTACATGACTAACAAGTTTTTCATGTTAAATTTTGCATTACTCGTTGCATTTTTAACCAATGACTTGAGAGAGAAAGTTCGGATTAAAAGATATTTTAGACGGTTCACTTGGATACTTTAGTAAATATGTATTCATCAGATACAGATATAAAACTCCTACGGATATCAAATTCATGTTACACATGTTTTAATGGACGACTTATGGGATATTGCTGATGCACAAATATATGGATTATGAACAGGCAGAAATGATATTTAGAAAATCTAGTGAAATATATCAGAAAAAAAGTCAAAAAAATCATGGTAAAAATGGATAACTGCTTGTTGTTAATATGTGGGCAACATGCGCATGACCAGGTGCAAATGGCAAGTTGAATGCGGAAACCAGACTGAGAAGTTCCTCACATGACTGAGGCACTGGGGAAACCCACAGCTGCATTCAGATAGTCTGATGAGATGCTGATGTAGGAATATTTTTTACCATTATCGCATCCCATGTCCACTATCACAGGGGACATAACGGCAGAGACTTAAATTTCAACCTAATAATGTCGCGTACGAACCAAGAATGTGGCAGTGGTAAGGTTTGTCGAGATAAGACAGAATATCTTAGGATGAAAATAATCGAATACAGGCAACCAATGTGAACGCCAAAACCAGAAATGAAAAGTGTGTCGCATAGCTGAGGCACAGAGGAAACCCTAACAGCTGCAATTAGATAGACTCATGAGATGCTGAAAGCTGCTGATGTGTCAGAATTTTTTACCATGGCTCTGTCCATTTCAACTATAGCAGGGGACATAATGGCAGAGATTTTAATATTAAAAAGCTGTCTGTCCTGTTGGAAATTAAACTTTTTCGCACGGCTATTGAGATGGAAAATGCAAATCGTGAAATAGGGGAAAATCATGGAGACTAGATGAAGATATCACCTCTTTTTATGAGAGCAAGCAGATGAAGATGTGGACCAAATGTTTATATGACATGAGGTTTGGGATCGTGGTTTTTTTCTCCAAACAAAAGAAACCTAGAAAGAACATCATCGTAGGAATGCCTTTTGTTATACGTTAATATCTATGGCATCAGAAATATGGTGTCTTAAACGGGGGAGGCCTTAGGTCGAAAATTTAGCAATTGGTGGTCAGGATCGACATGCTTTTGGGGAAGCTCTTATCATCCCGGACAACATACTTTTAGCTTTTTCTGTTCATTAAAGATCAACGATTTCAGCCTCAAGTAGCTAGCTTTCTGTATTCGAAGAAATTAGTGACAAGTTGCTAAGTAATAGCATGAATATGGATATAACTCTTCAGCAAGTTATTGATTCAAGTGAACGTTGCATGGATGCTTTAATACAGTAACCCTCATTTTAGGCGAAGCCAGGATTTCATGATAGTGAAAAGTATAAACGTGTGTCATTTCACCTGTCTACTATTGTGGTATTGTAAACTTCTATTGACAATATACAATAAAGTGGGGAATTTGGTTAAAACAAGTATTTGGAGATATTATATGGGTGATAAGGGAGGGATCTCAGGGCCAAAAGGTTGGTGAAAGAGCACCGTGAACCAAGAATTCACAGTGGGCTAGATTTTGTTGCAGCTCATTAGTAGGTTGAGCATATGTCAGGAATCTTGCCACTTGGACACTCGTAAAACGAGAAAACAGTTGATATGTCACCAAGCCGCAAAAGGAAAGATGCCTAAAACAACCGGTCAAGTGAAGCAGATTCCATAATAGTTTCGCGGGTCCATATTTGCACTATATGACACCTTGACACTTCTGCAACATGATATAGTAATTATACTTATCACTACTTTCTAATCTCAATGCTTACCAAGATAAGATTCATAGAATGATATAAGAAACCATTATCTGGAATAAGAACTTCAACGGTTCAAAAACCAATTCTGTTTTTAGCATTATCAGTGATACTGTGATGGGTAAATTATTGATCTTTTCCCTATCAGCAAACAGAAATTCTCTAATTTCTTTGTTAACCAATATTCATTTTAAAAAAGGATTGTCCACTTGCAGTGATAGAGGTATTTTTGAGAAAATTTGCAGTGATAGAAATGCTACTACAAAAAACAACAAATCATCAAGACAATCTCATTTACTTGGGTACTTCTTCCAGAAGAGGAGTTATCCCCGCCACGTTTGCAGCTGACACGAATAGAATATATCTCTTCCTTAATCCCCCACGGTTATCTTATACTCTTCTCCATGCACATAGAAAATCCTGCCCCTAAATCTCTAATCTCTCCACAGATTTGATTAGCAATTCAGTTCATGAGCTAAACGTCCTCATTCTTTAGCCATGCAAGAGATACATCAAATAATAGCCTTTATTTGTTTATAAATCTTCTGCCACTCTATTACCAGAGCCACCTGTAAAATAAACGTCCCTTGGACATACAAACAATTCATTTTCCAATTGACTTGATGGAAACAAAATTTCTCACTGTTGGATTATGTAATAGTGTGGTCATTGGATCTCTTCAGGATCCAATTACCATCCACTCATGTTTAGTCTCACATCTACTATCTGTGGGACTCGGGTCTGTCTGTGGATCTATATAAGGAGCCCCCATACCCCCTGTACTCATTGAGAAACATAATAGAGGCATACGGCTCTTTGAGGTCTTCTCCTGTGGTTTCATCCCGCGCCTAAGGAAGTAGAGTTCCACGTAAAATCCCAAGAATTCCATGTTTATCTTTCTTTATTTTATTGCTATGTTTATCGATTTGCTTCCTATCAGAGCGGTTTGATTCTACAGTTCAATTATTTTATTAGAATTCTGGTTTTCATTATTATCTTTTTATGAATCTTGAAGGCGGATGATTCTGGTTGTTATTTGAGTTTTGATTCTGTCACGAATCATGATGTTCGATTGTTATTGTTCAAAGTCCTGAAGATCAAGTTATCACCAAGTTATAGCAAATCTAGGGTTTTTGCAACCCTAAAAAATGTTGACTCCAGATCTTCAGGCCGCATGAAACCATGGACGCACACCTCCAGCACCTACGCATCTCCGGCATGTTTATGGCGGCTAGGGTTCTTGTCTTGGAACCCTAAAACTTCAATGCTCAGCCATGTCCTCCACCACCTGGAGTCTTTCTTCCTGGGAGCATCTCCCTCACGCAAGATCCCATGCACACAGTGGAGAACCTACTTGCAAAACCCCAATCGGGTTGGATTTCTGGAATCCAACTCCAGAAACTCCCCATGCAGATTCACCATCAACCTCCGAGAGCAACAACTCCCCACACAGAGCCCTCCTTCTCGAGGGAAAGAAGGGGAGCACAACGATGCAAGTGGTTGTCAATCTACGTCAACCATAAGCTCCCTCCTCTTCAGGAAATGGATTACGTCGACGGCAGTGAGGGCCTTCGTTGACCAGCACAAGGCGGTGCACGACTCCTCCTCTTGAATCCAAGCGGCGCGCAACTCCTCCTCTCGGGTCAAACCCTAGGTTGTGCCCCGCAAACTGCATCCTCCTCCACGTTCCATACAACTTCAGCCCCTCGAGTTGGTGGTGGTGTCATCTCCTCTCCAAGCCTCCAGCAGCGATGGAAATCCCAGGCGGCGGCGGCGTTCCTTGTGCTGCAAGAGATGGGTTTCCCGCCTCTAGGAACCCTAATCGGATGCGGGAAAAGTAAGAAAAAGGGGGCCATGTGCTCCTTTCACTTATTAAAAAAATGATCTTTACGCCCCATCCATTTTTCTCTCCTTTCTAAATAGGCACAACGAGCCCTACTGTAACCTTATAAAAAAAAGGTGGCTTGTATAAAAAAGGAGGGAAAGGATGCTTTGTTTAGGCCCCACCATGAGCTGCACCATTTTGAAAAAGAAGAGAGATGAAAGCCGAAAAGTAAAAATTGAATGGCCTTAAGGAAAAAATGCTACGAACAAAAAAAAAGTTGTACGTAAAAAAAAGATTGATTTGTGCAAAAAACGCATGTTTTATTTCTCCCAACTTGATGTCCCATGCCCTTTATTCTATCAAGTATTGAAGAAAGGGGGGGTCAGAGATATATTCTTCAGGACTTCTACTACCCGACCACGACTGGCAGACCGACACTCCAGATTGCTACTGCGGTCATCCGACTTCATCGAGCATCGATTTCTTCGTTGGGGTGTACTTCTTTCACTACCTGACTACTACTCCGCATTGGACTTCTTCTACCACGACTCTTCTCCATGCATGATAGAGACACGTTCTCGTGACATGGTATCGCAACGACTCTACAGGCATGGCAGAGATACATTCCAGTGATCTGGTATCGCAACGACTCTACAGACATGGCATAGATATGTTTCGGTGACCTAGAAGTCACAGATTAGTCTTCAAGCGATGTCTTCTACCAGCAGCGAACATTTATTCTTCTTGTGATATATCGTGTGAAGATGTGATGTATATCGTTTCCTTTTTGTTACAAGCTGCAGCTTACTCATCTCGAGCTTGAGGGAGAGTGTTGGAGTATGCAATAAAATGGTAATTGGATCTCCCCAGGATCTAACTACCACCCACTCATGTTTAGTCTCACATCTACTATCTATGGGACTCGGGTATGTCTGTGGGGCTATATAAGGAGCCCCACGCCCCTTTTACAAATTGAGAAACATAATAGAAACACACGGACCTATGAGGCATTCTCCTGTGGTTTCATCCTGCTCCTTAGGGAGTAGGGTTCCATGTAAAATCCCAAGAGTTCCATGTCTTTCTTTCTTTATTTTATCTGTTTATCGATTCACTTCTGCATTCTAGATTTCAACACCCACTTTAAAAAAGGTGCGGGCTCACAATGGGACACACTCAGCATAAAATATTAAGAACCATAGATGGCTTACGCAGACCAAGTCATAAAGAGAGGTTCCCATGTTCAATACATTTTCCACACAATATTATCCTGACAAATAACACCCCCTTGCGAGGCAACCAGATCATCCAAAGAATAGCAAGGGGTCGCAAACACCTGGTCCGAAAAGAGGAACAAGCACATTCAACAATATTCCAAAGTTCCAACACTCGCGAGGTCCATCAAATAAATCACTAATCAATTCCATACCTCCCTAACCCTAAAATAAGCACATGAGATGAAGAGGTGCTACACATCCTCAAGAGAGTCCAAAGACCAAACATCTTCGACAAGTTCCCGCGTAATATATTGACCCTAAGATCCTTCATTACCACGCGGCTCCTAGTAGTCGAAGGAAAACCTTTACCAGTAGCGACATGTTAAAGCTCCACATAGATTTGCAACACATGTTCATATATATGGGGTCAAACACCATGGGGGTAAAGAGCCTATATGCTTTATTTAAAAAGAAAGAACCGTCAAACCATGTCCAAAAATAACGACCATCGGAAGTCAACCTCCTCAATAAGGTCAAATTAAGGAAGTCATGCATCATTTGCTCCGAGAATCCAATAGTAAAAATAAGGTCCCAATTCCCTTCAGACAATGCCTCTGCCACTAAAAGTTCCTGATTTTATCATCTAAGTGTAAAACCTCGAAAACAGTCACACAAAGTTCCTTCTTCTACCCAATCGTCCTTCCAAAATATAAAGAATTCACCGATCTCCAAAAAAAATAGAGTGTTCTGTAGTAATAACAAAACGTCCACTTAAAATGCACGACAGCATTCCACAACCTTGAGGCCTTAAAGACCAAGCCCCCATTTCCATCACCAGCCAGCAAACATCGACCATGTTATAAGAGGTGCACCCCTAAATGTTGCACCATACCCTACCATAGAAATCTTCTCTACATGATATATTGAAAAATCAAGAGGACTCATATCTTTGGTATTGAAAAAACCAGTCTTCCTCCCTCGAATAGCACCTTAAGTGATGACCCCCTCCAAACAACGTTTCACACGCTCCAAAACCAATACCCACTCAATTGATCTTGTCACCATACAAACCAATGTGAGGCCCTTGTAGATGGCATGGTCGCAAAAGGGGTAAAAAGCACTACCAAGCATGCCACGGACATGTGCTCGTCCATATAAAAAGGATGAAGCTTGAATACATGTTGTTAACTCGTAGCTCGGATGCCTCATCAATTCATGAAAAAATCCAAAAAAAAAAGTCTTCGCTGCAAATGCCAAGTGTTTTATGTCCTCAATGAAGAAGTCATCATCAACCGTGTATTGCAATAGTGGGAAAAACAAGGTAGCATGATGGCTCTAGTAAAACCTATCAATCTCCCTATGGCATAAATGCCACAATACCCATAACCAGAATATATATCAGCAACAAACAACGACACTAGCGGACAATCCCATATAACACCACACTTCTATTGAACTCACCCACTGTAAAGGCAACACTAACTATTAAATAAGGGTAAAAAGGAAATAGTAGTAATAGATTGCTTCATCCATGCCTCCCACCTCTCAAAGAAACACACCTTCATAACCAAATAGCAAAAAACTATTGCAATGAGTCACAGGCCCTACTAAATATCACTATCCGAAAGGAAACCGAGTGTATGTCATCTATCCTATGGAGCAACCACCTCCAAAGCCGACATAAAACTCTCCAAGATGGACTGCCCCTCAAGGAAGGCTCTTTGCATCAATGAAATAACAACCTCAATCATATCACAATAAGGGTTCACCAATATCTTGGTAACAATAATGATTACAAAACTAAACAGTTTCAAAGGTTTGAAGATCTTGACATGGTCTATAATGGCCTTCTTTGGCAGAAGAAACAATATGCTAGGAAGAAGCGTAAAGAGCTCAAATACTGAGCCCCCCCCCCAAGAACTTCCTAACAAAGCCCAACACATCCTCCCTGATCAAGTCCCAGAGTTCTTTGAAGAAGAGAACTCGCAAGCTACTCGAACCTGGGGAATCTTTCTACTTTAAAGATTTCAATGATGCCAAGACTGCCCTGTTAAGTCTTAATATCCTTATTGAAGTATGTAATAGATGGCTAATTGGATCTCTCTAAGATCCAATTACCTCGCCACTCGTGTTTAATCCCACGTCTACTATTGTGGGAATTCGGTCTATCTGTGGGGCTATATAAGAAGCCGCACACCCCTTGTACTCATTGAGAAATTCTAACAGAAAATCAGGTCCTTTGAGACCTTCTCCCGTGGTTTAATCTCGCTCCGTCGGGAGTAGGGTTCTACGTAAAATACAAGATGTTTATGTTTGATTATCGATTTTGCTTCCGTGCTTTATATTTCAACATGTTATCAAAGCAGTTTGATTTTAGGTTTATCTTGGAGATTCGATTTTATTTTTTATTCATTTGAATATTCTCTGGAGTTTGAATGTTGTTCGCTTGATCGTGAGTTAGAGAAAGCTAGGGTTTATGGAACCCTACTTCGGTTCTTCAAATCTCGTCAACCCCAATGCTTCGTTCAATATTAACGTAGAGGCCTAAGGTTATGATTCTTCATATCTTTGTTAAAGCTTTGATTATTTATAGAACCCTAGGGTTTTGATTCTCCGTATCTTCGTACAAGCTTTCAAGCGAAGCCCTAAGCTCTTGTGCAGACTCCAACAGTCTCCAGAAGACGACGGCAACTCAGCAAGGGTTCTTGAAACCTAATTCCTCTGCGTGGCCTTCTCCCGATGAAACCATGGCTCTTTGCACGAAACAACCGTCAACACCAAGACCCTAACTCCTACACAACATGCAAGGGCCAATGTTCTCCAATCAATGCATACATGATCTTCCTCCCACCAAAAGAAAAAGGGCGACATCATCAAGTGAACAAATCTAGCCATGTTTGGTAGGAGAAGAGCGAGAGGTTTTAGAAGGAAGTCACGTCACAACAACTCCCAGGCGTTGGGCATCTCCATGCCCATCGAAACCTTGCTCACCACGTGCAGGCCCCCCTCTCATAATCAACAACCGATGCCGCATTCGAGTCCTATGCATCAGTGGTAACCCTAGGCTGCTCATCACCGAGATCCACAGCAACATCGCAGGCTTGCTCGATCGTTGTTGCCACCATAATTTTTGCTTTAGGCGAACCCACCAACCCGTTCCAAGTGGCAATGCCATCCTTTATCATCTCATGGCAGCACCACTAGCAATGCCATCTGGCTCGTACACCACAGACCCCTTGGTGATCTCCTCGGCAACCTCTCCCCAAGCGCACTCCTTACGCAATGGCGATCTCCATACATCTCCATGCAACAGCTGCAATAGGTTATTTCCAAGGAAGAATCCTATGTCTTGCGTAAGAGGGGAGTTGAAACCCTTGCTAAATAGCCCATGATCCCTTACCCTGTTTCTATTTAAGCCCAACGGGCCTCACATGGGAGAGTTGATGGGCTGGTATCATTAAGGATGCTATCATGAAAAAAAAGAAGAATGATTGAGCTGCAACAAAAAATGGAGGGAGAGGCATTTGGGCCCACAGCTACAGTATGCAAAAAAATAGTTGAATGCATGGGCCCAACTTGGTCGTGAATCAAAAAAAAAAAAAGAAAGCTGAATCAAAAGTGAATGGCTTAAAATGGTTTTGAAAAAAAAGCAATTGTACAAAAAGAAGCCATATGAAAAAAAAAGGGGAATAACCGAGAAGGAAAAAAAGGTGTTCGTACAAAAAAGAAACCGTACAAAGAAAGAAGGGAATAGCCGAGAAGAAAAAAAGGGGTGGTCGTACAAAAAGAAGCCATGCAAAAAAAAAGGGAATAGTCGAGAAGAAAAAAGGGTGGTCATACAAAAATGACGATCATCACACAACACCATGCCATTCCTAAGAGTCAGATAGACCAAATCCATGTGAATGGCTTTAGTAGTCCCATAGGCATCCTAATTTGGGCAAGAGATTCCCAGAACTGGTCCAAAAATGAAATGTCCACCCACGGGCAAGAAGTGACGTGTCAGAGCATCCTTGCATGCTCACAAGTGAGGAAGGGATGCTCCAAATCCTCCAAGAAACTGTACAAAAAGGACGGCCTAAAGGAAGCCTGATGAATCCATGTCATGAAACAACCCCAATGCAGGAACTACAAAAATGTCATCGAAGAAACTTCTTTGTTCAAAGATGATCACGCAATTGACCATTCGCCAGGACAACCATGAATGGATGTCCAACCTTCCACGCCCACATGCTCCTCATCATTACTCGCTCCTTTTCTTCCTGTCTAAGTTCCCCACACCAACCGTTATGTCCTTCCTTTATGCTCCCTCGGGCAGTAGTATTCAATCGCATTCCCCAAAAAATAAAAAGACTATAGATAAAGGCTCAAATGAGGGCACCTCTTGCTCCTATTTCACCACACAAACTCAGAAGGATAGGGAGTAAATTTGGTGGTTTTCCTTTACACAAGACTGTGTACCACCAAACAGAAACTGACATTTTACAATGTCAATTAACTTTTTCATAAGACTACTGTGAAGAAAAAATTTTGTAAACGGCTTCAGAAAGTCCATTGAGATTATATATGGAGATAAAGTCACAAATTTATCACAGCCATCTCAATCTCTTGATGAATGTATTGAACTTGAACTTTTTCATTATATCAAGCTATCATTAAATATAGATAATTCATTATTGTTTTTACTGGAACATAGTCATTAGTTCAAAAGACTGAACCAGCACCATACCACAATGGTAGTCAGCAGTTTCTTGCATGGGGAGAGTGTTAGCTCATCAATGGAGAAATGAAAAGGCACGTGCATGATTGGCACATCCAGATGAGAAAGTATCCATCGACTTATTCAGGCATCTTCTTGTTTGTTCCCCAGATCCTCAACACCGAAGGTAGACATAAATAGGGAATAAGAACTGGGAAGAAGGAATAAGCGGCTTCCTAGATACTATACCTTTATTTGTTTCATAATGCTGGATGATTTAAAATGGATAAGTTTACTTATTCTAAACTCTGTTTCTTGTTTAATGGGTATCTATTGTGTGGTGAAGAGGTATACTTTATGATGCGGACAAGTATAACGAATAGGAAGTGACAAGTCTCCGAATCCATCTCAAAGATGCCAGAGATTTGTCTCAGAAAACTTATGCCAGAATTCTTACGTTGAGATTTCAGCTGCTGAACACTGTCTGATGCCTACCACACACAACTGGTGTATCAATTCTCAACAAAGCCTTGTAGTAAAAAAGTACGCTCAAAAGTGAAAATCGAAATTAAGGTTGCAAGACCTGCATCCAGGAATTCTAGTCACTAGATGTTACAAGTCCAGCTTTCATCGATATACTTTAAGAAAGTTTACAGCATTTCTAGTAGTACGGGATATTAGGAGTAAAGACGCATAAAGAAGTATGTGTAATGTGCATAACAACCTGCTATTTCTTTAGTTTCAAATTCATGACAGAAACAACAAAACAAACAAGTAGGTGGAGACACGCGACCTTTTAAAGAATGCAATCGCTGCAATGGTTGTGGATGTATTTAGCTGTATTGTGCCATCCCAGATCTTTGCAGCAACCATTGAAATAGAATTGCCATTTATAGATTTGCCTTCTCTGTCTAAGCGAACATTGGGCTGACTAGCAGGGGATCCAGACTGTAGAGTAGGCTGGTTACTATGACCAGTCAACATGTTATAATCTTTTGTGCCAGGGCATTTGTGGATGCCCGTATTATTTATCAAATCTTGATCTTGAGTATTAGCAGGAGTGTTGACTACCCCAAACATTCCTTCAGGCACTCCAACAGTAGGCTCGCCTGCAGATCTGGTGCAATCCTGTTGACGAGGATCCCTAGGCATTCGAGAAGAATGGTCATTGGTAGACCTTAACTCATTCATTGAAGGCACGTCACTATCTCCCCTTTCAGCAGCACTGACAGAATTTACTATGAAATTGGTTTGGTGCAGGAGGGCATTTATAGATCTTGCGAAATCTAAAATGTTATTGTTCTTTGCATGTTCATTTGTAGATTCAGTTTTCTTAAGATCTTGGATATGAAACTTCTTATCTGGAGCTGCACTGTCAGGAAGCAATTCATTTGTCAGGATAGGTTCATTAGAGGCGACGACAGATGGGTCCATATACATGTTGCCACCAAGAAATGAAGCAGAATATTTCCGGTTCATGCCATCCTTCAAAATAAAGCCTCCCTGAATGCTCCCAGAATTACCAGTAGTGCTGGTGGCAGATTGGGAGTTATTTACCTCACTTGGCCCCAACACATTATAGGTAAAATTTTGAGAGTAAGGTAACCTGGGAATCTCTACAATTGCAGCATTGTTTGTTGAGGAAGTTTCTTTCTGGGGGAAGCTTTCATGCATAGGGTTTCCTGTAGTTCCTTTCTGAAAATTCATGTCAAATGCCTGTGAACTTGCAGAGTGTCCGTTAACAGAATATATCGAATCTGTCCCACGCTGAGATGTGAAAATGTTTTCTTGGGCCGACTGATGAATTTGATTCCCGAAAACTCCATTAGTTTGAGAATGACTGAACTGAGATCCACCAAAATTTCCATCAAAAACAGCAGGTGCACGAACAAAACTGTACGGTGGGTTTACATTCTGGTTTATGTTTTGCATCGATGAGGGAGCATTTTGAACACTACTGCTCCAATTTAAAACTTCAGCTTTTCTATTTCTTGATGCATCATCAGCATACAGATCACTGAAAGCATTGCCTATTGACTGCCAGTTTGCATTCGCCGAGGGCATATTGGCGCCAGATTTGGTACTATCATATCTCGCCATCTGACCCGGTGCATTGTTCTTACCATGTGCATTCCACATCTTGAACAGAGAAACGCTGACTGGTTATTACCAAATCAACTCATCAGTTCCTAGCAGATCTGCACATGGATGACAGTGCCATTCAGAACTGCATAACCAGACCCAAACTTTAGCCCTTCAAGAATATTATAAATATCATTAAACATTATTGTAGCACAGTCAACAGTCGGTCGTATATTATTTTTATCTTTAAAACACAATCAATGAGGATTTAACATAATTAACTCTACTAAATACTTTTTAAACAACCCCTTATTATTATTATATAATATTCCTCAATTACTAATTGGAAACAATCTAATTTAATTGGAAATAATTTGTCTTATTTTCATTCACATCGCACACTGAATTTTTGATGTATACATGCCCGTATTAATCCAAGGATTGAGCGAGGATCCTAATCCTAAGAAAATATAAATCAAAGAAAATGCCCCCTTTTTCATCAATTTGTTGAAATTGAATATCTTCGTTTTAAGGCAACCATCTCTTTATGTAGCAGAGATACCCATCAATTAAAAGCTACGCTGGTAGCATCATGTAGTAGAGAAAAACACCAACAAAAAATTGAAGACTTCCACGCAAGAATAATCAAAATTTTAAGCAAGCACACACACATCCAATCTCCGTTCAACCAACCCACCAAATTCTAACCTTAAGCAATGTGTGTTCCATCAACCTAACAAAAAATGCATTATTGTCATTGGATTGTCAATAAACCAAAGCCGATCACTGCAACAAAATCATGATTCCTAATAGTACATGTGCGAGGCACACAAATTAATCTAATAACCAAAATCTGCAAGCATTCTTCAGTTGCAACATTTTCGCAAGGCAGCAACTTAGGAGGTCGCTAAAGAATCTCCATTAGCAGGAAACTTGCAGCTATTTTATTATCGCTTCCGATGAATGGGTATTGGAGCTTCTCCAGAGCATCAGCCAAAGAACTCCAAAAAAACAGCTATAAGATTGAAAGCTGCGAGATGTTTCAGCTGGAGATTGTGTGCAATTCAGTGCCTTCACATGATGACCGACCGAAATTTCGTACTGCGACAAAATCCAGATAAAAACTAACTTTGATTGTGCTAATAACATCATTGACAGAAACGAAGAGCAATTGCAGTTGAACGAAGCAAATCGGGTGAAGAGAATAAGAGACGGTGGAAGAAAGTGGACTTGAACCATCAAGATCGTGACGTACGCAGCTCGAGAGCTTGAAGAGTGGGAGCGGGTGGCGTTGGGGGCGGTGGCGGGGCGCGGCGGAGATGTACGTGTTAGATCTTTTGCGATGAAGGCAGCGGAGGGTTTCAGTTGGGGGATATTGTTCGGGCTGTGGGAGGAGTGGCCGATGGATTAGGGTGGAGTGGGGGTAATTACGGGTGACATGAGGTTGAAAACCAATAATGGCCTATTGTATTTGTGGTAATATGTTTCTTTTTCTTTCTGTGATCCTTTGTAATGATGTGGTTAAGTTTACTATATGAGGTAAAAGTCATTTATTTTATTGACATTTGTGTTCTAATCTTGAAAGCTATTGAAATTTCGGAGATGTTCTCCCATAGGGTTATTTATTGAAAATCGTGCTTAGAACTTATAAGAGTTCGCTTGAGCTCAAACTTGTTTGTGATCGAAATGTCTCGCATGCTTGGTACACATGGTGGTCTCAATCGGATGTGTACATTCATCATCCAACGATTAAAATTGGCACTTTTTCATAATCAAGGAAATATGTCACCTCATTTGAAAGCATACATACCAATGTCTGTATGGAGGGAGGGGTGGGGCGTACTCCCTCGAAACATGTAACTTACATGTACCCACCTTTTTTCCTCGTATTTTTATTTTTTTTTAAAACGAAACCTAGTGGAATTTAGATCATCAAATATCACTGTGGTGTCATTCGAAACTCAACTTAATTTGAGAGGTCTATTTCCTCCATCAAGACTACCAAATTTTGATTGTCTCGGAATTGATGGAATTGATATGTTCTAGATTGACATGTTAAGAATGCATGTTTTACACAATTTTTGAAATGTATATTCTATTTAGGGATTTTTACCCGACATACCCTATAATCTTTGTCAAACCTCTACGACCTTTGAATCATCGTAATTCCTCCCTCACCCCATAAACATGCTTCGTCTTACCCCACGAACCCTACCGTTAAATTGACGCATCTATAGTTAACTTCCTTGGGTTAAAAACGAGTTAATCTAACCAATCCACGATCGGACGGATAGAATTAACCAAGAGAAGAAAAAATAATCCTCCCTATAAGAGCTTCCCCTCCCACAGCGCTCGACCTGGACCGTAGGAGGTGGCGGGGTGACGCTCGACCTGGACTGGAGGAGGTGGGGGGCATCTTCCAGCAGGGGGGAGGGGAGGCGCGGGCTTCGAGTCAAAGAGCAGGGAGCGGGGGCGCTTCACAGGGGAGTCGGCGAGCTAGAGGCGATTCACCTCCCTGACGAGCTGGAGGGGGGGTCTTTCGCAGGGGAGGCGGCGGGCTGGGGGAGGGGGTCGAAGAGTAGGGAGCGAGGCAGGGGGGTCGAAGAGCAGGGAGCGAGGCAGGGGGGTCGCAGGAGAGGTGGAGAGCTAGAGGCAGGGGGTCTTCGATCGAACGGGACAAGGGGTGGGGGGTTCGCAGGGGTGGCGCGGGCTTCCGACCGGGGGGGCGGACGGCCGACGAGCTGGAGGATGTGGGCTTCAAGCAGTGGGAGGGCTTCGATCGGACGGGATGGACGGGGAGCCAGGGGAAGGGGAGGCGGCGGGCTGGGGGAGGGGTCGAAGAACAGGGACGGGGCTGATGACGCCGTGTCCGTGGTCGTCATCATGGCAGGGAGGAGGTTCTGGAGGGCAAATTTGACGTGGGTGAGAGGGAGTGGCACCTATAGTAAATTTGATAAATAAAATGGGTATAATATAAAAGAAGATAACAAAATCCGTTAGTTTTTACGGTTAAATGGATGGGGGTTAACCATAGGTTCTATTGGGTAAAGGTTAACAAGTTTATGGGGGGTGAGGGAGGAATTACGATGATTTAAAGGTCATAGAGGTAATTAACAATGATTATAAGATCTGCCGGGTAAAAATCCCTTCTATTTATTATTATAAGTAAATTCTCCTCGGGTGTCGTTTCAAAACAACAAAAAATGTAGAGAAAAGGTGGAAAGCATGCTCTCATGTGCTCCTAGGAGCATGCTCATTTAACCTTATAATGTATGTATAAAGAGAGATAGAGAGAGAGGAAAATGTGTCCATGACCACGCATATGTGTGTTCTCCTCTGTAAAAATGAATGTTTTTTAATAAAAAAATATAAATAAAATCTGTTGATCTGGAATTATACTATAAAATGGAGATTGTATTAAAATTTGAATTGTTTGGAGCTATGTATCCCATTCATGTCATTTCATCGCAGTCGTTGATTGATTATTATTACTGGATTGTGTTCACATTAGGACATGAGTATTTAAAACTTATTGCGCACATAATGTTGTGTGTGCCCATGGACACATACTCCTTGCTCTCGCACACACACGGGTGGGGGGAGGGCTTTTCGATATAACATGGTCCTTCCATGTGTAAGGAATGTCAGCGATCGTAGTCAATGTATTCAAATATAATAGCATCATCAATTTGTTTACCCAAAAGGGTATTTTGATCATCAACTTTGCATTAATTATGCATATCATTTAATATTTCAAAATACTAAATTTAATTAGGTCTAGTATTGATATTTTTTCGCAATACCTTATTTAAATAATATCCAATTTTGTATTGGACGACATTACGTGGGAAATCTGGGGATAGATGTTTGCATCCTCACATATTTTTTTGTAGAATCTGTGCTTCTTTTTCTAACGATGGATTTTTTGTAGAATCCGTGGTTCATTCAAAATCCATCAACCATTTGTAAAATTTGTATAATTCTTTATAGAATACAATTCATATTAGTAATACATTTTTTATTTTTACATTTCTGTGATTTGTGTGAAATTTGCAATCCTTTTTAAATAAATACATTATACATATTTTCAATATGTATAGTACACACCCAAATATGTATAATGCACATCCAAAATGTGTAATAACGTAAAATATACAAGATGTATAAAAATTACAATTATCATTCACATTCAATTGACACGTAAAAATACACATCAAATATATATAATACACATCAAATATATATATATATATAATACACATAAAAAATGTATAAAAATGCATGAAATATGTAAGATATAACGGTTGCAAGCCCTCGTTGTGCTATTGTCGTCGTGCTACACACGTCATCATCATGATCTATGTGTTGTCGTTGTCGCTTGTGTGAAGAACTTCTCCGATAATCACCACCACTCCGCGTAGTTCTTGGACAGATCCCCCAACATCTCGGTCGTGCCGAACTTGAGGTAGATCAGCATCCCCTCCTTCTGCCGGTTGTAGCTTTCAATCTCCCCCTTTCTCTTCTTTGATCTACAGTAAACGAGCAAATGGGTTGTCGGTGGTGCTCTACTACATGCAAGAGTGGTCCACACGATGGAGGGGAGGGGGGCGATGAGACGCGGTGGTGTGGGCAGATAAAAGACCGAAAACGATAAGGGAATGATCCAATGGATATGCTACTTCCTCCTCCATATGTGAGCTAGAGCTCGCAGAAGGCATTGACGGGAATCTGAGACAGTGGTCCGCATGGGCTGCACAAAGGACGTATCTCCTTGGTCGTGCCCGTCCTCCTCTTTGTCCCGCTCGACGCTGTCAATACACCAAAATGATGTGTATGCATACCAAAATAATTAAGGTTTCTGATTTGGAATAAGCAATTAAGGTGGCATATTAATGAAGGAGATAATTGACCTGGTTAGATACTGTATTTAAATATTGTATAAAGACCAAAATGAGTTTTTGTTTAATTCGTTATAATATTAACATACTACTAATAACCACCATAAGATTAATTAGGGATGGTTGGGATTGTTGGCCTTCCATAGGGATGGAAGGAACACGTTCCATTGGAAAGATATCATATGTATATATATGTGTATGTATGTATGTATAATGCGGTTACCATCGTTTGTTTGTTTTTAACTTTTTTGTCATTGTTTTAAAATGCACAAGGGATTAACTTAGATTAATAAGAAGAGCATGTAATTAAAATTCCGTGAAAATGAGTATTTAAAAAATACTAAAAGAAAGTTTAAAGAAACAAACGGGGAAACTAACTTGGCTCCCCCTAGAGGCAGCCTCATTCTATCTACACACATGCGAATAAAATAATTTACCCATAGGGGGAGCCAAGTTAGCTTCCCATGACTATTTTTTGTTAACTTTTTATGTTACTCTTTTTAAAATAAATGATGGGATTAACTTGTATTAATAGGAGGAACATGTGATTCAAAGTTCGTTAAAAAATACAGTCCTAACCCGTTCATCTAGAAGGTGTCTATTTCAGCAATTTTGAGATCGTCAAAATTTGATAAGCTTGGTGGATGGTATAAGAAACTCGAAACGACTGAATTTTTAATTAGAACATGTTTATATCAGACGATCTAAAATCCCCCATATGTTTAAAAAAAATACCGGAAGAAAGTTAAAAATCATACGGAGGAAGCTAACTTGGCTCCCTCTGGTACACTTTATGTTAGACGAATCACATATTCATCAGTCGCTCTTTACACGGTACCCTTTTTTAAAAGCACGTCAAAAGAAAAGTACTAAAATTAATAATTTCCCATGTTATGGATGGACTACTTTTCACTATCGAAAATGGGATTGTGGTTGTGATTTGGTTTATTCAACAAGGGTTTAGTGATTCAAAGGATGACTTGATCCTGATCAAGGGAAACAACAACATGAACGTCCACACAAGATACAAGCCAACATAGGAAGTGTTACACCATAGATGCATAATTAATTATTTCAGCAACACCACTCGAGAGGATCAAAACATGCTCGAGAATGGGTTGTTTTAGAGGGTATGTCAATAAAGGTGAACCCTTTGCGAGGAATGGCGGTCCCGATCAGGGGCGGAACCTGGAATTTTATCAAGGGGGGACAACTAAACAAAATAAAGGATAGAGAGAGATAAAGTGAGTAAAGCCAATTTTTTTAACAAAATATGCAAGCATGAGATTCGAGCCCTGGTTTGTTTGTTGGTAAAAACAACACTATACCAATGAGACATTCAACATTTCATGTTACTACTTGACATTATTTGCTCTATATTTAAAATGTAAGCAGGGGCCATATCAAAATTTAATAACATTATGTAAGATAAATATAACAATTAAGGAGGGGCCATGGCCCCCCTAAGCTATATGCTAGTTCTGCCCCTGGCCCCGATACAAAGTCGCCTCTTCCGCTATGTTGGATGTTGGATATAAGGAAACCTAATTCCAACCCTGCATACCTGGGTTAGGATTACTTGTATTGACCCTACAATTTCTTTGGTATAATGGTTTTTAACTTTGTTCAAATACACTTATTAACATAAAAAAACACATTATAACAACTAAAAAAGCTAATATAACACATAATCAATGTCACATCACATTACAATTATCATTCCAACCATCTCAACCTTCCAAATATCTACTATTCACAAGAGGATACCCCAACCCACCCCAACTCACCCCAACCCAGTAATCAAACATGCCCATATCGATGTGGGGAGATAGTGGGTGGCCTTATCTATAGGAGAGAGTCACGCATTTTCCCCTCCCTATTTGGGAGGAAGAGCCTGATAAATCTTAGATTCATCAATTTTATTACTTTCGTTGGACTAGATCATTAGCAAACACACACAAATATATATCAATTCTGCCCCTTATGTTTTGTGTGCATACATGGATAAAACTCACTAATTAATGCAAAAATCAAATAAAATTATAAAACTAGATAATCCAAGAAAATATGAAGTATGTACACGTATAATCCGACATAAAACAAGAAATATAACATGAAACTAGAGAAAAGAAAAGTAAATGAAATCATAAAAAGTACGGAGTTGCATATGTGCATAGTCACGTGTATATATACTTCGCAAGGCCTATTGATTATAAAAATTTCATATTAACTCAATAACATGAAACCATCTCTATTAGGCACATATAACTAACCTAAATACATGAAAAATACTAGAAAAATGCTATTGCATAGCAAAAAAACACAACCCCTGGTATGAGTATAATTGTTCTTACGAGCTAAATTTCTCTCTTGCTCTACCAACCTTTCAAAAACTCTGCTCAGGTACCAATAAAAAAATAGGATCAATTTCAAAGAAATCATAATTCATATTGAAACTTGGTGTTTGAGCTATTATCGTATATAAAACAAGTGCACGAACCTATTATTTCATATACATAATTTATTTATTTATTATAATTTATTTATTTATTTTACTTTGCTTTTGTTCCTTTCTTTGTAATGAAACTATTTAATAAGGAATTAAAATCCAAAAAAATACAAACCCCTGAAAAACACCAACAAGGATCCTCTATACACACAGTTTTGTTTCACCTATAAGTATCAACTTCTATTTTTTTAATCAGTATTTTCCTTGATTATGAAAATATAACATGTAAATTAAATAGTAGTATTATACTAAAATATAATATGTATATATCACTAAAAGAAAGCAAAAAATGAGAAAAAAATAAAAATAATTAAAATAACGTGTTAAACACTTACAAAGCTGAATATATATATATGTATGTGTGTATGTATGTATGTAAACTACTTCTTTTGACTTGAAGTCTTTATTAAAATTGTATATCTCATAGAGAAGTACAACTTTCATGTTGACCACGTTTTCATTTGAAGCATTTTTCTATTTTATTTTCACTATCTTGATTCATCTTCTTCGATTTTCCTCTTGCAACATGTGGCTAAATGACACTCATATGTGCCTCCCGTTGCCTCTCCATTTGCTCCTAGCCTTCTCCTCAACACCTTAGTAATCGCATTGACCTCGATTAGTGGCGACCATTGATCAGGTTCAATAGTTTAGTTTCCCTTTAGGTAGCCCATGTTGATTAGTCTTCCTCCCCACGATAGCCTCATCACTGTTGACCTCAAGTCAACATCGTCTTATCCCATGCGATCCTAGTTGGCTTCCACCTCACATGACCGTTCCAGATACGACTGCTTGCAACCACCTCCACATCATCATGCGTTCTCTCCTAACATTGCAAACACCACCCCTCATCGGTGCTAACACGCTCGAAGCTCAGATGCTACCTCAGAAACCCTAACAACCTCGATGTGCCAACATAAAACCCGAATGGAAAAGTCCATCTTCTTTCCACCCACCTCCAACCATGCATGATGGCCAAAGATCGTCTCCATTTTCCACCACTACGGGGAGCACGACACCTACCCTCCATTTATCCTATTTCTCCTTGTTGATCTACACGCCATGGCCCATCGGTCGAACCATTAGGCATGAGCCTTAATGCTCCCTTACAAGCCCGTGTCTAGTAAAGAGTTGCACGAGTCGCCAAGCTAACTTTGTTGTACCCTAGAGCTACCATCGAAGAGACCCCTGCCTGAGCTAGAGTTCCTAGTGCCCTGGACATGAAAGATCAAATAAGAAGAAAAGAGGGGTAGGTCTCAACATGCAACCACCTTTGATATCATTTTCTCCCTATAATTTAGTTGTCTAAATCCACTTATCCAAGCAACAACATGACTTAACCCGTCATTGATGCTTGCCTTGTGACTATCCACATCCAAGCTAGAGCGAGTCCTCGATTGTTTGATCATTATCACCGCCTCGTATGTGCCTTGACACGTGGAATCTGTTAAGCCCTATAATCAAGAAGACACTTCCTTATCCATCGTCAAGGTGAGATTCATCCCCGCATCGTTGTCGTCGAACGAGAGAGGAGAGTCACGTGAGTCGGGTTACATGATGGCATAATTACAAGAAAAACCTCAAATGACTATATAATTATGCCATTATTCCTTGCACATGGAGATAAATCCCTTGCATGTGAGGCATGAGCAATTTGCAAGGAGTCCTCGCCACTATTTTGTTATTGTAGATAAGTATGTATATGAGTTTTTAAGGCTTTATTCAATTTTGAACTATTGCAGAAGTACCCCTCAACTTGGACTTTTATATTTTCAAGCCTTGAACTGTTATTATTTTTTAAAATTCGGTATGTTCCTGAACTTTCCTCTTCCATATGATTCGTTTTCCATGCACTTTGGAGCTGAATTGGGATATCTATGATTTTTTTATGCAAAAATTGATTTTTTTTGATATGTTTATTTCATATAAATAAAAAACATGTTATCTAAACTCAATTTTGGATATTATGTCGATCAAGTGTGTATTTAACTTCTGCTCGAAGAGCTTTAAAATATTATTTTCTTTCACATCGTGGGAAGTATTCAGCATGAGCTTAATTAACACCTTCTTTCTCTTATTATTTATATAGAATTATCATTTTTGTAATACAATCGAATAAAAGGCCATAAATAAAAAATGCCATAAAATATTATTATATATGTGAAGTCCTTATGTGATAGAATGCTATAATTTTCATTATATTTTTATCTATTATTTTAAATTTAACATTTTTTATTTTTAATGGAAAATAGCATAAAATAAATAAATAATAAAGATAAGTACAATGAAACTCTGAATTTCTTTAAAAATTTATCTCCTTATCAATTTTATCCCAAAAATATAAATTATATTTCTCCCTTAAAAATAATGTAGCGAGTATTCTAGAAAATTTTTTCTTATATTTTTACATTAATGATAAGTAAATATGTAGATGCAATATTTTTTATCTCTTTCATATTAAAGGACGATAATGCAATATTTTTGAAATCTAAAAATATTCATGCAATATATGATGAAAGAAAGTTACTATTTTTTATTTTTAGAATTAGCATGCATGAATTAAATATCAATAATGCGGAATTTCTTATTTGATGTATTTTAATTTTTAAGCAGAGCAAACCAATTCAGTTAATTCTTTAGAAAATAAAAAATGTTACATAAATGGGCGAGGTGTTTATTTTTAAAATACGATGTAGTATGCGTCCTGGAAAAATCATAGAAGGATTTTGAAAATTAATTTATTCAAAGTTCATATTCAATGAATATTGAGAATATCTATGCCAACAGTTTTCTTATATGCTTTAGAGATACTTTTGAATTTGTTCTTATATACTTATCGATATTTTTGAATGTGAAATGAATTTTGAAAAATTATAGATAATTCAATATATGTCTTCTGACATTCCATAACATGTATTGTGAAAGATAAGTAAATGGCCTATAAACGGGAAAAAAACCCACAAAGTCATAATGTATAGTTTGCCAGGTATTAAGTATAAATTAGATAATAACTTGAAACTTAACATTAGGGACCTTTGTGCAATCCTTTTATTTCAGGATGATATTGCATGGTATTTACTTAATTCATGGGTATTTATAGAATAATAAAAAGTTTGGAGGGTGTCACTGAAGATAACTCCAATCATGTGACTCTTGCACGTGGTGTCCCAATCTTGATCTTATGATAGAAGATGGATCCTCATGGCTTCAATCGTGTGGCTTAGGTGATGGACGTGTGTGGGCTTCAAAGGCCGATGATGACAATGTGATCCAACGGTGCAACATCTCTGTAGTTAAACGATAGATGTTAGATCCATGATAGATCCAACGGACGAGAGCCTTTGATCCTTTGTCAAATCTGATGTGTTGAAAAGGAGGACCAAATGGTCGAGCTAGCAAGATGATTCAACGAGATTCATCTGATCAGTGGTGGTTGATACGATGTTAAATGGCTAAGCTAATATGGTTGAGTTATAGTACGGTGGCTTAACATATATCATAACTGAGCGATAAGATCTTTGCGAGGAGTGAGTCGGCTACAACCTTTTGGACAAGTCCATGATCGAACACAATGACAACTTATCAATTTGTCTAACTAGGATCTAAATATATCGATTAAATTACTCTAAAGTGTATCTAGATCAAGTGATACACACAACAATATGGATGCATAGTTTTTTTATCGGGTTTCAAGCATATAGATTAAGTGCAACAAAATGTCAATGATTGCACAAAACAATGTAAATCACAAAACAAGGACTCAATCATAAAATATGCTCCTAATTTAATGATTTAATTTTAAAATTAGTTATGTATCAATGTGTTAAAAATGGACTAAAGTTCAAGCTCCAATTCACATCATTTCTTTAATGCACTAAATGATTCAACAATTAATCACTCAACACATGAAAGCTCCCTAATCCAAGACTAATATGGAAATAAAGGTTAAAATTATTGGTTCAATGTTATTGATCAGATCCTACGGGTTTAAGGTAAATCACGAGCTTAATGGTGCATTAAACCAATCCGCATTCACATTAGATTAAACAAGGTTTAAAGGTCAATGTATATATCTAAATTTTAATTCAATATTATTAGATCAAAAACTTGCAAGGGTTGTCACATAAGGAACACATGCGAGTAAAATAAGCTAGTTTCGATGTATTACCGTCTGGATGCAGTTCAAAATTTGCAAGGATTCTCCCATGATGGACGCATGCATGTAAAGAAGTTAGTCCAAAAGAGATTGCAAAGGAAGTTGCCGATAAGTAGTTGGAATATTGACATTTCGACTGGCAAATCGATAGAGATAGTTGATACGATGGAAAGAAGGAATATTCAGATATTATGTTTACAAGAGACAAATGGATTGGAGAGAAAGTAAGGGAAATCGAGAAGACTGACTTTAAAAATAAAATTTTGAAAATAAGAAATGTTTGAATAAAACAAAATATTATACTATATTTCACCTATTCTGTTTACATACTATAATTATAATTTCAAAATCCAAAAATAAAAAAACAAACTTATAAATCAATTAAAGAATCAATATTACAATAATTAAACACAACACACATTATGCACACACTTGACTGAGTGCATTAACTTAGACAATTCCATTTTACTATTAGTTGCCCGCCTCCTTGACCAAGGATTTGCCTGATAAAATAGTACACACATTTTTGCTGAATAATTTGGGTCAAGTGAGTCACACATATGCACACTTATTAGACATCGATCAATTATGATTATCAGAAGCCCGTACATGTTAGGGGAGTCTTCCTACCGCTGAAGTGGTGATTGTAAGGAGATGGAGGGGACCGGTCTAAGAAATTTGACTACCCTGACCTTGTTGGAAATCACCCTCCTCGCATACGGCTTGTTTGGTTGCTGGGTTGGACTGGGTTGGGATGGGGTACCCATGTGAATAGTAAACTGTGAGGAGGATTGAGAGGGTTGGAAGGAGGAGTATACCGGTGTACCCCAACCCACCCCAGTCCAACCCAGCAACCAAACATGCCTGTGAAGGAGAGTTAGGATTCTACATATGCCCATCAAAGAGATGGATCCTATAAGAAGGGAATCGAAAGACTTCTGTCGTTGAAGGGGGGAGCCCCTATAGCCAACATCTGATCTGAATGACCATGGCAACTATAGCACGACGTGGAAAAAATCAAGATCATGGGGAGCTCTAGTTGATTGAGCATTGTATATTTTCCAATGATGGATGTGCGAATCCAATGCCATGCCAAAACTTCATTCCCCACGTTAAGGGTCCGTTCGGTTCGGGAATAAGCAGGAATAATGATAGAGAATAAGGTGAATAAGGGTCTATTCTTTGTTCGACTGGAGGATAGGAATAAGGAGAATACAATAAAATAAAGGTAGTTAAAAGTGGGATAAAGATAAGAATAAGAGTGACATATGATGGAATAATGGAGAATAGTCGTACCACCGAGAACCGTGTCGGGAGGAGAATTGGCTCATTATTCCATTGCTTATTCTCCTACCAAACAAAGAATTTTTAGAATGAAGTGAGATAGTAAATAATCCACGAAAAAGAAGAAGATATTTTACAAGATTTCTTCACGATGGATGAGATTAGTTCTCTGTAGGTTTGTCGGTACGAAGAAAGGTCTTGATTTAACTTATTTGTATCATATACAGTCATAAAATACGACGAGACGAATCCAATAAAAATCACGTCGTACCAAACAAAGGCTATTTATTATACGCTGTAGTGAATTCTGGAATATAAAGAAGTTAATTTATTAAGCATAACGTCAACCTTTAGTGATCGTTATCATGTTTAAATAATCATATAACTAACGAGGTAGATAGTGATTTATGCCTCTAAGAAAATTTTCTGAAGCATAATCATGGTTAGTGTTTGGTAATCACATTCAAGGATAATTAACGTATATTGATTAACACTAATTAGTCATGAGTAACAGTAGTAATTCATCATTAACAAAAATCATGGACTTTGGATATACTGGACAAAATCACGAAAATCTTAATTCATATTTTTCGAGATATTTGATGAATGATAACTGAGATACCATGACATCGTGGTACACATAGACACGAGATTTATCCAACTTATGCAGTGGTCACCATACAACTTTTAAAGTGTGGTTGAAACACATAAGTCCTCCACAATATTTTCAAATGGATTTTAAAATTATTATGGAGACTATTGATAAAAAATACACAATCATGCATAACTTATATTTCGGTACTTTCCTTAAGGCCACTATGTTTTGTTTTTTTTATAATTATATTTCGGATCAAGATTACAGAAGCCACACTTTGTTTCAAAGGAATTAATTATTATCCGAATTATTCTTCAATAAATTTTAATCATAATAATGCATTTAATTTAATGGTTTCTAAAACGAGTTTTAATTTTGACAGCAATGTATCTACAATATGGATTTATTTGACATGGAATTTTGATACATGATATTTTGACATGGCATCAAAAACATAAAATATTATCAGGTTAATAAAATTTAACAGTAAGATACTAAGTAATGTTGACATACACACACATCTCTCTCTCTATATATATAGAGAGAGGGGGGGGGGGGGAGGGAGAGAGAGAGAATAAGATACTAAAGTAATGTAGGGAGTCTTTTAAATGAGGTGATATCTTTCCTTGATTATATAAGGTGACATATTAGGCCGTTGGATGATGAGTGCACGAGAGAGATTGAAACAACAATTTGATTTTCGTGCCAAGTAACATTTCTGAAATAAGGGCCATATTAAATTATAAGTATATGTTGAGTAATACTTATGTAAAACACACGTCGTTGAATATATCCCATTTTTCCGTACTTAACAGTGTGCTGCTACTCTTTAGAAAAGATCTCATTATTTAACAAAGGTATCACTCATGTTTAATCTGATTTAATAGAATGATAACATCAACA
Organism: Ottelia alismoides; assembly: GCA_037367405.1. Classification (NCBI taxonomy): domain Eukaryota; kingdom Viridiplantae; phylum Streptophyta; class Magnoliopsida; order Alismatales; family Hydrocharitaceae; genus Ottelia; species Ottelia alismoides. The sequence goes on from JAZKJV010011309.1 coordinate 373,894, forward strand.
TCCACGTGAATCGATTCAATTTATTGATCCATCCCGATCCAACATTTTTGATAAAATTTCTGATCAAATCTCTAGCTCATATTTTTTAAAAAACATTGATAGAATCAAATGTGAACCGTCATTTCCATCTATGACAATTAACATCAAATTGGTTTGAAGTTCGTGGATGCGGAGCTTGAGAGTAACGACCCACATCAACACAGGGAGAGGATCCTCTGCTGTAGAGGGGGATTACAATAGAGGTGCTGTAATCCCCTTTAATTTTTCTGATGTTTTGATTTTAAAATCCAACCTTATAGATTGAATCTTATATTAATGCTCTACATATACTTCAAATTTCGTTTAAATCCGAGCTTATTTGCTATTTTATCTTAATAGTCAAACATGCTGTCATGATCTAAGCAACTTAAACTCCATTTAAAAAAGATCTAAATGTTTGACCATTAAGATTAAATAGCGAATAATATCAGATTTAAGTGAAATTTAAAGGGTATATAGAGTATTAATATAAGATTTAATCTATAAGGTTGGATTTTAAAATCAAAATCACAAAAAAAGTAAAGAAGGTTACAACACCTCTGTTGCAATCCCCTCTACAGGAGAGGATCTCTTCCCATCAACACAACCACAAGAAAGAATTTAAAGATAGGATGTGGGAGCCCACCCATGCCAAAAGGGTGGTTGATTTCGTGATCATAAATCCGTCCATGGGCCAGGGGGATTTTGCACACATAGACCTCCATTTCTTTCATATTGGGAACTAGACCAAAATGTCCCACCATGTGACCATCCCACTCAAGTCAAGACAACATATCATGAACTCCCTTTCACCAACATGTTCAGATGAGGGATAATGAATAAGAATATAAGATGGGATCGAAATGAATAATACGAGATCAGAGATAATAGAGGTTTATTCTTTAGTCTTCTTAAACCAGTTTAAAAGTTCTAATACGACTACTTATGCAGGGATAATTTATTACGAGATAAAATACCTTTTTTTGTCACGGGTAATGAAATGGTATCTCACATCCAAATAAGACCTAGCATCAATCGTCTGCTTCATTTTTCTGTGGATAAGGAATGGTAGGATTTCATTTCCAGATTCTTATTTTCAGTTGTGGACACTACAAGGAAAATAAGTTGTGGCTATAGAACTATGCCCACGGATGTGGGACTTGTGGCCACAGAATTAGGCTCTGGCCACAATACGTCGTGGCTAGTAGCCGTAGCTACAAGTCTCGTCACGAGAGTTCTCTAACCATGAATATGTCATGACTACTACAAGTGCCACATAACTTGTCGTGACCACAGCTCTTGTATGAAGACTTTGGCCACGGATTGTAGCTACGAGAAACTAGTGGCCACGGAATTATCGTGGCCACAAGTTTCCGTAGCCACATTCCCTGGCCACAACTCATTTTTCTTGTAGTGGGACTTCACTTTGGGTAGGGTACCCAAGAAATGAAGGCGCCTTATTCCTAATTCTTGTTTAGTTGTTATTCTTTAGTATATGTAACAATGACTGTTATTTGGAATAAGAGATAATATTTTATGATGAAAAATGTAAAAGAAGAATAAACAATAATTTTTGTCTGAAAGAGAAGGGATAATATGAAGGAATAATGAAGGCAGATCAAGACACATGCCTTCATTTTCTTGACATAGGGCAATCTCGGAGGAAAGTCCCTTATCTCGAAACAACTGCCTCCTATTTCAGAGATCTAACGACTATCTCGTCCCTTCAGAATTGTTGTTTTTTTTTCAAAGTTAAACATACCGATTTGTCGAGTAAATATTAAAGGAAGATGTTGATAATCGAATCATATCTGAATGATCACGATTCAATGATATCATTTACTATAAAAATCACCTACATCAAAGAATCTTTTCCCTTTGAGAATGTGCAAAAGTTCACCTCATTCGTATCCCCTTTCTTGTTCACCATCAAACAAAACAATCTTAATTGAATTATTCTTTAAAGTGAACGAATCAAATCCAATATAATATGATGATTGAGTAGAAACGGCCTTCCACTTGACGAGCACGCTTTAAATCTCGATTTAAATCGCATGATATTTTTTAAATTAAGACAAAGTGGGTGTATATTCAAGAATAACTAATTATGTTCCATATTACCACATAATTGCAAGACCGAGAGAAAATCCAGGGGCAAGACTGCAAACTTTCATAATTACGGGATTAAAACACAATATCACTCGATTGAAGGGGCCTTATCTGGAAAATATCTCCCGCCATCGCCACCACAGACACCCCCTCGATGAGCTAACGCTCCCCTGAAAGCGCCGACGGAGCACTCGCAACGCGGCAATGGCGTCAACACCGTTCTCCTGCCACCGCCTCTCCCCGTTCCGCCCTCCGCTGCCGCTACGGACTCCGTCGTGCAGAACGCCTCCACCTCCGCCGCAGCTCACCCGAGGGGGGAAGGCCCGGTGGGGCGCGATCGGCGCCAGGGCTTCCGCAGGAGGCGGCGGGAGAGAGGAGAAGGCGAGGGACGGGGAGCCCGCGTTCAATCCCTTCGGCTTCGTTACGGATAACCCTTCCAGTCGGAGCGCCATTCAGCTCCCTGAGTCGCCCGCGGAGGACGGCAACGTCGGCCAGATGCTCTATGTACGAATTCCAATCTATTTCTGATCGATTAGTTTTTTTTTGCGACGAGGTTCATGATCAGCGAACAGATGTGAGATTTGTTTTTGAAGAGATGCACGTCTCGCGTTTTTGTCCTAGTGGAAGAAATCGTATCCTTGCTCTGTGGCAACTGAAAGTGCTGTTACTGGTGTATATATTTCCAGAAATTAGCATCGATAGCTTTTAGAGAAATTCGCAGTCTGTGAATTGTAAAGAACCCCGAAGGTATAAGTTTCTGAAGTGTCCGATCTTGAGAAAAGGATTGGTATAAAACACGCGGTGCCGGACCCTTGCATGCATATATTGCAAGTAGACATAAGAAGAAAGGCGTGATATCCGAGGGATTACTTGTTTTCTTATTAGTATCTGATAATGGATAGTGTTCAGTATTTTCTGGATAATTTTAATACTGCATTTATAACTATTTAGAGCACATTATGCCATATTAGTGTACGTCCTTCCACTCATCAAGTATTATCAGATAGATTCCTCTCTATGCATGTGGTCCTCGAATGCCACATTCCTTGAAATATAGGTTGGCTTTATTTAGTCCTAAAATGTTGTACTTGGTCCTTATATTGCGAATTGCGATTAAAGGCATTCTCCTTTCTCCTGTTAGGTGCACATTAGATCGTGGTTTGTTTCTGTGGGAATTATTTTGATAATTGGGATGTTTGATACAATTTGATGGTCAATATCAAGTTGTATTAATGTATCTCAATTCTTGGAAATCAATGTTTCAACAATCTCCGGGAGCTTTTTTGTCCCACATCGAGGAGAAAGAAATCTGTCTTATGATATATATGGGAAGTCCTAAAATAAACGTGAGATCAAAAGAGATTTTGGATTGCCACACATGCGCCCGCGTGCCTGCCCACCGTGCCATGTCGGGATGGGTGCAGGTTGATCTACAAGTCATACTTTATTTTCAGATCTGCATTTTCGGACACGTCGTTTGAATTCGAAAGCCATAATACACCCCTTGATATTCACTCATGATGTATAACTATTTACCATGATTTAAATACATTACGAACATTATGATATTCCTCGTTTGCTTGCTCTTTCTCTTCATGTGCGAGTGTTCCCGCTTCTCCGATTTTTGGTTTCATCCACAGAGGTGAGTTTTGAGGATGCTCTTGCACGGTGCACACCTTATACGAGTGTGTGACCATCATACCCTAGGAGTGGCACGTCAGGACCATGTGCGCCTGTAATGTCGGGGTGCTGCCTCTCTAAGGGCAGTTATTCAGAATGCTTCGGTGATATCTCTGACTTTCTCTTTTCATTTTTGATATGTGTCGCATTCAAAATATACTAAAAGAGAGAAGTGGACTTGTTGAGGAAGAAGTCATGGTCTGACGATGAGTGGTTCGTCGCCGGGTGGGGGTTGGAGAGTTAGCGCCTGGGGGGGATGGCTCGTCTGGGAGAGCAGAGCGTGCTGCTGACGATGGTTGGGTGCGCGTCTCCCACAAGAAGCCGTGGAGAAGGTGTTTCCGCTGTGGTTCTCGTGGTCATTTGGCGTCGTCCTGCTCGGCCCCTGCATGCTGCTTTGGTTGCGGGCAGGTGGGTCATCGAAGGACCTCTTGCCCTGTTGCTCTGGGTCGTGGGGCAACGCGTAGGCCGGAGAGGGCCGCTCCTGCTCCATGCGGCGAAACGCTGCGTGATGGTCGCTCGTTTGCTTCGGTTTGGCGGGTCAGGAGACTGTTCACGACACCCATGTGCTCGTGGGTTCTTGGTTGGCGGATTCCATCTCGCTGGAATCAGTGCAGGCATTCCTATGTGAGCTTTTTGGTCCCCATTTCTCTGGGGATGTGGTGCCGTTGGCGGTTCGTAGATGCTGTGCTTGTGGTCTTTCTTCGTCGCAGAAGGATCGGCTTCTCTCTCTCAATGGCGTGGGTGAGATTGAATGGAGATTGCTGCACTTTGCTGATGGGGCTTCGTGCGACTCTTCTAGATGCTTGGTGCGGGTTCATGGTGTCCCCTTCCTCTCTCGCACAGTCTGCTGCTTGGGGCCGGCCCTCAGACGCTGGGGCTCTGTGGTCTCGATGCTGGAGGATGGTAGGTGCTCGGGGTCTGACCCGGATATCACGCTCGTAATGATGGATTGCACCGGGAGGAGATCGGTAGCTCGCCTTCTTGCGCTGTTTTAGAAGTCAACCGACTCGCTTTTCATATAGAGCTACAACTTCTCGATCCTCCGCTGCCTCCGGCGTCTCCGGTGCCGGTGTCAAAGGCTCCAGCTTCGTCGGTTGATGCTTCGACTTCCGAGTTGGCGGTTGGTTTCCCTGCTTTGGCCACATTCGACGGGGATTCTGAGGAGGCTTTGATGTGTCCTTCGGCGCTCCAATCCCGCCGACCTTTCTTTTCGTTCCCCATGTTCTCTTCGCCTGTGAATGAGGACGGTTGGCTGCCTTTTGGTTCTCGAGGTGTTCACTCGCGGGCTTTGGCCCACACTTTCGCAATCGGGCTTCCGGATCTTTCAGTGGATGCTACTTTTGGCGACCCGATTATGGTTCGCTCTGCGCTATCGAGCAATGAGGCTGGCTTGGGTTCTCCTGCGCTTCCAGCAAGCCTTTCGTTTTCTCCTTTCGCGTCCCGTCGTGAGGAGACGAGTGGGGGCTTGGAGGCTCTCCCGCTCGGCCCCTCGATGACCTGTGCTGTTCCATTGCCCTCTGTCGAGGGGCTTGCCTCGTCTTCAACTGCCTCGACTTTTGACGCTCTGTCGGAGTGTGGTTCGGATTGGGGAGATCAGCCGGTCGGGGAGATCTCTTCCGCTCAGTCGTTGGAAGCTAGTGCCCCGGGTCCTGGTAGGGGACATGTTCTTGACAGGCGGTCGGGTAAGCGGTACAGGAGGAGATAGAGGTCAAGGCCTCTCATTGATTTTTTTCCACCTTGTTTGGAGCAGAAGCTCCGAGTTGCGGAAGTGGCGGGAGTAGTTCGCACTCAGGGATCATTATCGTTCACCCAATGAAGGTCCTCTCATGGAATGTTAGGGGTCTGGGGGACCCGGATAAGAGGAAGATTCTCGGTGCACGTTTTCGGGAGTGGGGTTGTGATGCTGTCTTACTTCAAGAGACGAAGCTTCAGTCTATGTCAGATTTAGTTTGGTTCTCCTTTGATGCAAGGGGCCTTGATGATTTTCGGACGGTCGATGCCATTGGCTCCTCGGGTGGCTTGTTATTGGCGTGGAGGCGCTCGACTCTCTCTTTTCATGCGGAGCTCAGGGGGAGACATGTGCTCACGGTCGTCCTGGAATGCAACTGTTCTTCCTCCCTTTTGGCACTTTCTTGTGTCTACGGCCCGTGTTATTCTTCTGAGTGGCGGGAGCTGTGGGCGGATTTGCAGGAGGCAAGGTCGACTTTTATGGGAATTCCTTGGTTTGTTGGCGGAGATTTCAATGTTACCCTTCGGTCTGAGGATCGACCTCGGTCTGGGGGGGCAGGATCCGGGATCCAAAGAGTTTGCGGATGCTATTGACTCCATGGACGTGGAGGTGCTAGATGCGGCAAGCTCGAGGTACACATCGAGAAATTCTGCCTCTCGATCTCGTATTGACCGGTTCTTGGCCTCCTCGGAGCTGTTCGATATTTACCCTTTGGCCTTTGCGGTTGTCAAGCCAAGGACTCGGTCTGATCACACTCCGATCTGTTGGGATTCGGGTGACCTGGAGGCGCCTAGGGGTTTTTTCAGGTATGAGAGGAGCTGGCTTTTGGAAGACTCCTTCCGCGTCTGGTTGGGGCGCATTGGTCCTCCATTTCAATGGCGGGTTCTGCGACATCCAGTTTGTGCAGAAGTTGGTCTCACCGCGTACGCGCTTATCTGCTTTTAAGAGGGAGTCCAGAGATACGCGTCGTGCGGCTCGGGTGGAGGCTAAGGCGGAGGTGTCTAGGCTGGACGTTGTTGAGGATCTGCGGGATCTTACTGGCGAGGAATTGGCCCTGCATGTGCTTGCTCAGAAGAAAATCGTCGATGAGGATCGGAAGCGCGTTACAGAATGGAGGCAGTGGTCTAGGAGCACCTGGCTCAGTGGGGGCGATGCGAACACGGCATTCTTCCATCGTGTGGCCAGTGGTAGGCGTAGGAGTAATGCGCTGAGATCTGTGATTGTGGATGGTGCGTGGGTGGAGGGCAACAAGGAGATGGGAAAAGCGATTGCGGACCACTTCCGGGATTTCTCGGCTGCCTCTTTTACGAGAAGGTGGAGGTGGACGGGGCTGGGGCTCCGTGTCTACCTCCCTCTTTGGCTTCGAGTCTGATGCAGGCTATTTCCATGGAGGAACTTAAGGATGCGGTTTGGTCTCTCAACGCTGATGGGGCCTCTGGACCCGATGGCTTTCTGGTGGCTTTTTACAGAGGTTTTTGGGACCTGGTGGGTACGGATGTCTTGGAGGTCATCACGGAATTTTGTGGCGTAAATGCGGGCTTTGAGAGGATCAATAAGGTCCTCATCTTTCTCCTTCCTAAGAGCTTGGCGACGGAGCGTATCGAGAATTTCCGACCCATTGCGCTATCCAACGCTCTTTACTTGATTGTGGCGAAGGTTCTTACGGTTAGACTGAGCCGTACGCTGGAGCACATTATCTCACCGTTGCAGTCGGCTTTCGTCTCCGACAGGCAGATCTCGGATTGTTTGGTTCTTGCCTCTGAGATAGTGGCGGATTGGAAGAGGCGGGGGAAGGCGAGGATGCTCTGGAAGGTGGATTTTTTGAAGGCCTATGACACTCTGGACTGGAAATTTCTTTGGTCTGCACTGCACCGAAGGGGGTTTCCGGACGTGTGGATTTCGTGTATGAAGCGCTGTGTCACGACCTCATCTATGTCTGTTCTGGTGAACGACCGTCCGAGGGGGGTTTCTTCCAGCCGAGACGGGGTATCAGGCAGGGTTGCCCTCTGGCCCCTCTTCTTTTCGTCATTGCTACGGATGTCTTGGCTCGAATCATGACTTGTGTTACCAATGATGGATTCTCGGCAGGTTATTCTAGGGATGGAATTGAGATCCCGCTTCTCCAATACACAGACGACACCGTTTTCTTCATTGAGGGGGGGATTGGAGAGGCTTCTGGCATGGCTTTGGCCCTCGAGCTTTTCACTGAAATTTCTGGTCTATTTAAAAATGAGAGCAAGTCCAAGGTCGTCACTTTCGGGTTATCAGAGGGGGAGGCTGACAGATGTGCTCAGGTGCTGGGTTCTGATTGTTGTGCCCTCCCGATCAAGTATCTCGGGGTGCCTTTGACTGTGGGGAGGTCCAGATTGGCGGACTGGTTACACGTTGTTGAGAAACTTAAAAGCATGCTTTCTGGTTGGCGGACTGGTTCCAGGTATCTACTGGATGCCTACTTTCTCTTCAAACTTTTCGGATCAACGCCTTGAAGACTTTCTCGTACTGCTGGATTCTTTACGTGAGTCGGGGAGACCTACTGGGCGCAGGGATCATTGGATATGGCGTGGGTGTCCTTTCTTCGTCAGGAAGGCGTATGGGGCGATTCGCAGGCCGCCCCCTTCGAGCTCCGAGGTTTTGCAGAAGGACTGTGGCTTTCTGTGGAGTCTTGCTCTCCCTGAGCGGATTGGCTTCTTCTTTTGGCTCATTCGTCGGCAAAGATTGATGACGAGAGACCGCTGTGCTAGACTTCTGGATACGGTTTCTGACAGGTGTCCCCTATTTGCGGATGAGATTGATCGCTTGACCACTTGTTCTTCCAGTGTTTGAAGACCGCCCCAATCTGGGGTGGGGATGCCCCCGACCGGGTCTCTACGGATGACTTGGTCTCTTTTTGCAGATCCTTGGTGGCGAACAAAATGCGGCCTCGTCGGGCTCTCGTTCTACCTCTCGCTATTGTTTGGGCTATTTGACTTGCTAGAAATGCTCTACTTTTTGAGGGCCAAAGATTCTATAAGGAAAATGTTTGGGTACATGCTACATGTTTAGTAGCGGAGTGGGTCCTGTAATTCCTTTTCTTCTACTTTCTCTTTTCTCTCTTTTCTCAATATATCGTTGGGGCGGATACCTTTGAGTGTTACCCCCTCTTTTTGACTAAAAAAAATACTAAAAGAGGATGTTTGATATTAGAGAGCATAATGATACTATCATGGAAGGTTTTAGGCATCAATATGGATAAACATTGCCGTGTTCTTTTTTTTAAAGAAAAAAAGCTCATATCATTCTTCACAAATCAGAGTTTTAAGATTAAAAAACATGATGCCATCATTGCCATGGTGGCATTAACATCTGACAGGGAGAGCATATGAAAGGCAAGAACAAACAGAGACCGAGTGAACGGGATGCCCAGAAAACATGAAGGCCGGGTCATGCATTTCGGAGGTTCAGCCTTTCTGGTTAGAGTGTTTGAACCGAATGCACATCATGGAATTACTGCCAACTTTACTTGAATGATGTAACCATATTAATCAGGATTGATGATGCGACCCATTTATTTAGTCCTATTAATTTTGAAATTGATTTTTTGTTTATTTGTTCATGTAGAAATATAAAATATGCACAACATAAGAAGAACAATAAAGAACAGTCCCATAGGATCATCCTACTACAGGGGAGAAGACCGTGAGGAATCGGATATAGATATTGGCTTTCTCAATGAATACAATAGTGTGAGACTTTTTATACAGTCACAAGACTCACAACGACACCCCAAGTCCCACCACTAGCAATGCAATCTGCCTTAAAGGGAAACATCCATGCAAGCATGCGTGGATAAAGCGGAAACGAGAATGTCGGCTTGAGTAACACAAACATTGGCGAGAATCCAATGCCAGGAAAACTTAAGGGTTTCTCCAAAAGGTTCATCTACAGATGGCGAGTCAGGGCCTACGATTAGACAGAAATGCATAGTTGATGGATAAGAGGTGAGGGGCGCCAGGTTTACATAAAAAGACCTAACTCAACTAATTCTCTTGAGGACTCTGAACTGTTGAAAGTTCTCCTGCTGAACCTCTCCACCATAAGTCGAGAAATCTGACCTGAAAAGCTTTTATAAATATTTATATTATTGCAAGCCTCGATGAAATCATATATGACGGTGTCATGTCACAAGTCTCTTTGGTTCGACGAGAGGTGTGTAATTGGATCTCAGACTTATGATTGTTCGAGAACTGTTGAGATGCTTGTATGTGGGTAAATGGATCATGGGTGAGGATCCATTTACCCACTTAGAAACTTATATGTAACTCACCCCACCTTTTGTTTCAAGTTGATAGAAAACAAAAGAGAGAAAGGCCCTAGTTGCCCTGAGCAACAGGGAACGTTTACCCCGTGATTTTTCCTTCCGATCCTTTTGATCCGGAGGTTTTCCACGTAAATCTCGTGTCTCGATTCTTGGTGCTTGTTTGATTTCTTTTTCTACATGGTATCAGAGCCTTGTTGAGGCGTTGCATTGAAGTCTTGATTCGTGGGGCTGTTCAAGATTGGCATTGGGTTCTTCGTCCTTGAACGGAGCCCTTACGCGATCCTGAGATTGGTGGGCTGCTACTGCTGCTTTTTTGATGGTCTGAATTTCATTCCTTGATGTCCAGATTGTTGTTGGTTGCTGCTACTTTAATTTTTTTGGCGTCCCAAGACTGATTTGGGCTTCGTTGGTGTTGTGAGGTACGTTCCCTGTTGCGGGAGAGCAACTGTGGTGTGGGCTAAGCCCTTGAGTGTTGTTGGTGTGTTTTTTCCCCTTTGTTACGCATGAGAAGAAGGTATAAATTTGTACCTGCAAGGTGTTTATAAAATTTCCTCAGAGAACAGAAAGTGTTGTTGCACTTCAGGTGTTCGACAAAATGTCTCTAAGCACAAAGCTTGTTGATGGAGATGCACACCAAGTGTTTGTTGAAAGGCTTGAGAGCATGATTGTTCAACAAATAAATATGAGATCAACAAAGAATATAGAAACAAAGGATCGAGTGGAGATTATTGTCAACGACTCCAATAATGCCTTTGTTGCTGCCGCTCAAAAGAAATATCATGATTTGAATATTTATGAGAACAAAGAGCGGATTGTTGATAGTGGTGCCACTGATCATATGACGGGTGATCCCAAACTCTTTAGTGCTTATAAGTTGGCATCAGACAAAGAACATGTGACCCTTGCTGATGGATCTCATGTTGTAGTGGCAGGAAAAGGAAGTGTATCTCTCATTGACAAATTTGCTCTCTACAATGCGCTTCATGTTCCTGACATGCCTCTAAATCTCCTTTCTGTTAGCAAGATAACAAAAGAACTGAACTGTGAAATAGTTTTTTCTTCTGATCGTTGTATGTTGCAAGACTCTGTAACATGGAAGAGAATTGGGATTGGTGTTGTTTCTGAAGGTTTGTATCATCTACCCATTAAAGTGGCAGAAGCATTAACAACTACAATTCATGTAAAGAAAAACAAGAAGGATTGTCTTAGTTTGGCTTTGCAATGGCACGAACGTCTCGGCCATCTTCCATTTGGTTATCTTAAAGGATTGTTTCTTTATTATTCGAAGAATTGAATTCTACGGACTTAGTGTGTCATGTTTGCTTAAAGGCAAAGCACACTCGTGCAACTTATCCTGTTTTTGAGAGTAAAACAAGTGAAATTTTTGAGTTGATTCACTATGATGTTTGGGGTCCCTCCAATGTTGCTACTCTCAATGGCTATAAGTACTTCATTACATTTATTGATGATTACTCCGTAAGCACATTTGTTTATGATTTTTTTTCAACCTTGTTGAGACGCAGTATGGGAAAGTGATAAAGCTTTTTCAGTCTGATAATGCTCGTGAATATTTATCTAAGGAATTGCAAGAATTATTTACTGCTAAAGGAACTCTTCACGAGACTTCTTGTAGCTATACTACGCAACAGACGGTGTAGCAGAGCGAAAGAACAGACACCTATTTGAAGTTAGTAGGGCACTTTTATTTCAAAGAAATCTCCCCAAAAGATTCTGGGGGGAAGCCGTTCTTACAAGGGCCTTCCTTATAAACAGGATGCCCTCAAGAATGTTGAACATGGCAGCCCCATTTTCTATCATTCAACCCGAGAACAAGCCGTTTGCTCTTCCTCCAAAGACTTTTGGTTGTGTTTGTTATTTCTATAATTCTGCACATGATGAAAAGAAGCTTGATCCACGTGCAATCAAAGGTATTTTTTTGGGATACTCTCCTATTCAGAAAGGGTATAAATGCTTCCATCCTGAAGATGAGAAAATGTATGTGACTAAAGATGTCACCTTTATTGAGAATGAATCTTACTTTCCTGAGCATTCCCTTCAGGGGGAGAATGGAAGTAATGGTGAACGAAATGTTCAAGATGTTCTTATCCTGGATGTGTGTGGTGACTCTATAAGTATTATGGGTAACTCCAACCGAGCTGATGCAAAAACAGAGGGGTGGAAGTCTCATTCTCCTCATTGGCATGAAAAAACTTATATAAAGAATTATCAGCAAGAAAATATAGCGCAAACCTTGCAAAGAGAGACCAACCCCAACCATGTTGAAACTATACAAGATCAAAGTTCGTCCACTATCATTGGCGATTTAGGCTCTAACTTGAAAATGTTCAGGAAGGGACGGTTAATGACAGCAATAAAGATGCACATGAGGATGAGTTGATCATTTTTGAAGAAGACTCGATCGCACAGAGACGAGGACGAAGGGAGATAAAGGCTCCTTCGAGATATGCTGAATGTACAAGATACCCTATTGACAGATATGTTGGTTACTCTAAACTTAGAAAAAATTATAAATGCTTTATTTCTTCACTTTCCACCTCTGTGATTCCCAAGAATGTTGCTGAAGTTGGTTCAGATCCTAGATGGGTTCATGCTATGCATGAGGAGATGGAGGCCCTTGAAAGAAACTGTACATGGAATACTGTAGATATTCCAGATGATATGCATTTGGTTGGTTCAAAGTGGGTCTATACCATAAAATACAAACTAAATGGTCAAATAGAAGGATACAAGGCCAGACTTGTTGCAAGGGGTTTTAGTTAAAAAATATGGCATTGACTATTTAGAGACTTTTGCTCCTGTCGCAAAAATGAATACAGTACAGATGTGCTTTCTCTTGCCGTTATCAAGAAATGGAAGCTTCATCAAATGGATGTTAAGAATGCCTTATTGAATGGAGATCTTTTGGAAGATGTTTATATGCACTTTCCACCTGGCCAAGAGAAGACAGGAAAATGTTGTAAATTGAAGAAAGCATTATATAGACTGAAACAATCTCCTATAACCTGGTTCGAGAAGCTTAGAGTAGTAATGGTTAGGTTGGGTTATCATCAAGGCAATGATGATCACACTCTCTTTGTCAAGAGGAGTGAAAATAGAACGTCTCTTCTTCTTGTTTATGTTGATGACATGATTCTCACTGGAGGTGATGAAGAGGAGATAACTTATCTAAAAAGAGAGCTTGCTGCAGTTTTTGACTTAAAGGATCTTGGAAACCTGAAATATTTTCTGGTTATTGAATTGGCAAGGTCAAATGAAGGTCTTGTTCTTTGTCAAAGAAAATATGCTTTAGATCTGTTGAGGGAGACTGGAAAGTTGGGATGTAAACCTACCCTACACCTATTGAGGGGAGTCATAAGTTGAGCATCAAAGATGGGAAACAACTTGATGAAAGCTTCAAGATTCGGTACCAGAGACTTGTGGGTAAGTTGATTTATCTTACTCTTACCAGACCTGACATTACTTATGCTGTCAATGTGGTGAGTCAATTCAAGCATGCACCGACTGATATTCACATGAAGGCGGTAGAGCGTATCCTCTGTTACGTGAAAAAGGACCCTGGAAAAGGACTTATCTTTACCAAGGATGCAAAAATTGAAATCGAAGGATACACAGATGCGGATTGGGCTGGATGTACCGATATAAGGAGATCTACAACTGGCTACTGCATATTTCTGGGTGGCAACTTGGTGATTTGGAGAAGCAAACGACAATCAGTTTGTGCTAGGTCCAGTGCTGAAGTTGAATACAGAGCTGTTGCCATGGGTGTTGCTGAGATGATATGGGCCAAGACTATTTTGAAAGACATAGGAATAATTTTCGAGCGGCCTATGAAGTTGTTCTATGACAACAAGGCCGCTATAAATTTATCCAATAATCCCGTCCTACATGATAGAACCAAGCATGTGGAGATCGATCATCACTTTATCAAAGAAAGAATTGACTCTAAGGAACTTATTCTACCATACATAAAAACTGAAGATCAAGTGGCTGATGTCTTCACCAAGGGACTTTCCACAACTAGCTTTGAGAAGAATGTGGGCAAGTTGGGCATGTACAATCTCTATGCCCAACTTGAGGGGGAGTGTTGAGATGCTTGTATGTGGGTAAATGGATCATGAGTGAGGATCCATTTATCCACTTAGAAACTTATATGTAACTCACCCCACCTTTTGTTTCAAGTTGATAGAAAACAAAGAGAGAAAGACCCTGCTTGATGTGAGCAACATGGATCGTTTACCCCGTGATTTTTCCTTCCGATCCTTCCGATCCGGAGGGTTTCCACGTAAATCTTGTGTCTCGATTCTTGGTGCTTGTTTGATTTCTTTTTCTACAAGAACAAAGAATAAAAGTGGTTTGACGTGAAGCCAATGGCCCTTTATGCTAGGGCTATCACTCATGCTTCCATTTTTACTTTTGTAGGGGAGTTGGTAGCAATAAATGTTTTTTTGGAGCAAACGGAGTAGCATCTATATTCATCTAAAAAAGAGCATAGAGCAGCCCCATCATGGCAATGTGCAGCCACATACATCAAAAAACGGGGTAGAAACCCCAAGCCTGACATACATAAAAAAACAGGGGTAGAAACCCCAGCAATAAATGTTTAGATGAATTGGTTTTCTTTGTAATGTTTGATGTATTGGTTCAAAATGTACGTTTTGCTATTTATACATTCTTTTGTTGCTGATCAGAGAATAGAAGATAAGGGAAGGGAGTATGGCTCTTATGTCAAATCTGGCAAGTTTAGGTGGTTTGTGAGAGAAACAGGTTTGTCTCTCTTCTCTGATGGCTGTTTCAGTTGGATGCACATCAATTCAACTTAGCAGATAAAAGGTCCATAAGAAATGACATTTCTTTTGTATGGTAGTTGAGACTGAATTGATACGCATTATTTTAACATTCACCCTTACAATTTATCACATGCATCTACTTCTCTATTGATGTGAACACGTTTCTTTGTAAAAATTGCACCATACAGGGGCTGACTGTCGACGTGGCACGATTATGTTTCTGCATGGAGCTCCTACCCAATCATATAGCTTCCGGGTGGTTATGAGCCAGGTTTCCAAAAATTCTTTTGGCTATCTTGGTAGTTTTATATATATCTCTCTTCACATAGAATGGTGTGACACGTACTACTCATCCGATACAATAAATCATGGTTAACATGAATTTTCTCACCTACTTTTTTAATTTTTTAAATGATTAGTATAAACAGAATTTCTTGCTCGATTCAGACAGTAATTTTGAGAGTCAAGACTAGTGAAACTTACAGCGTGCAACATGGGATGACTAAGCCTTTAAGCTAATCTGTCCTTTTTTTTTCTTGAGTGAACATCTCCAAGTTTCTCTTCTTTGTTTTGATACACAATTCTGCATACCACACTTAATGCTGGATGAATGGAAACCTGGACCGTTTGCACCTGCCACGATCTCCTCATTTTTAATTTGGGCATATTTTTAGGTGATCTTGTAAGCTTCTAGGTTATTGGCCCAGGATAGGTACCGGATATAATGTCAAGATTAAAGTAGTAGTGTAACAATCCTCGAGCGAGTCCTGAAGTAAAAATCAACAGAGTTCAAAATGACATAGATGACCAAAAGTCCAAGCGAGATGATAAATACTGAGGTCCCCCAGTGTAACAAATCAAAAAAACCTAACTGACACTAAACTCGGCAGAAATTAGTGTTGCAAATTTGTTGTCTGCAACACACTCTTAACTCTCTTCACTCATCCTTTCTCTTCACTTTCTCTCTAGTATATTTTTTGATTGTATCTGACTTTTAATGTCCCGCACTCCCACTCTCTTTTTCAACTATCAGTATACTGATTGGTTGCATGCTTAAAAAACTGCGGATATTAGCACATGATTCCCTGGGTTGCATTTCTGTTTCGAATTATGATTTTCACAAAGCATATTCAATCCAATTGTATGTGTTGTTTGAATCTTACTTTAAGCTGACATTTCATCATTTTTAGATGTCCGACTCTGGATTCCACTGCTTTGCTCCAGACTGGATAGGATTTGGTTTCAGTGATAAACCTCAACCAGGATATGGATACAATTATACTGGTACATCAAATTTAAGCTCAGTTATCTCTTTCATCATCATTCCTTTTTAATAATTATCTTATATTGAAATTTAATTGCAGAAGAAGAGTATCATGGAGAATTTGATAAGCTTCTTAATGTGCTCGGTGTCACCTCTCCTTTCATTCTAGTTGTGCAGGTTGTGTCTATGATCTTCATGAATTTATGTTGTTTCTAATCCCGTCATTAAATATTGCTGGGTGTTGAGCAGTCATAGTACTGTCGAGGCTACTGCATACACGGGCTTTTAAATAAAACGAGTGTACGCATTGCAAATGTGTTAATATGTTAAGTTGGAATCCCATAACTGGTTGTTATGTTGTTCTCCATTACATTTCTATACTCGGCAAGTTTCTGCATAGTTCGGAAACGTGATCTACACCACAAAATAGATTTTCAATAAGGCAAAGCTATGAAAGAAGTAGGGTGCTGATTCTCTGTTTTTCTTTTATCAACTATAAAGTATTCTCTAGGAAAGATGTGAATGATTAAGTTAATTTCGATGATTCTTAGCTTATTAAGCATGTTTATGTACCATTATCAACAACAATGTTTTGCTTCAAATATAAGGATGTTGCGGTAGCGTATAATTGAGATATTTGCGCACGAGGGGAAAAAGCACATGCTCCTGCGCATACCCTTGCACAAACATGCACTTGCACACATGCAAATCGACGAACACACACACTTTCATACACACTCACTCGTACACACACTCAAGCACACATCCACCCACACTCTTTCACGTGCATGAAAATATAATACGAAAGCAATATCAAAGAAGAAATAAGAACACAAGGGTTTAACGTGGAACCCCACTCCCTAAGGAGTGGGGTGAAATCATGAGAGAACACCTCAAAGGGATGGATATTCTGTTATATTTCTCTCAATGAGTGCGGCAGTGTAGGGTTCTTTATATAGCCCCACCAAGTGACCAAGTCCCACTACTCCACGATGTGGGACAAAATTGTTGAGATATCATTTATATTTTATCTCCTTTGTGTATCTTCTATTCTTTCTGTCTTCATTATGTAATTTACCCAACGGATCTCTCCTCTATATAAGAGAACCCTAGGGCTTCATGAATAAACAATTCATTATTTTCCCTCAACATGGCATCAGAGCGACGGTCCTAAACTGGAGTTCTTGTACCCTATCGTGCCTTACACACCGCCACTTCCCTCCCTCTATGCGACATCTGCCACCGTCGCTCCTCTCTGCAGCCACCCCTCCCTTCGCGTGACGCACACACAACCGTCCATAGGGGCCCTCTCAGTCCCTACGAGTGCCCTGACTCTTGCGGAATCATCCGCGGGCTGCAACATGACCTTTTCCGGCCCATGCGGGCATTTTCCCTCTCTGTGACTAAATTGCAGTCTGAAACGGTCTGAATTTGTCTGGAAGACAAGATTTCAGACCTATAAATCTCATTTTTCGACTCTAGCACGGTTTGAGGAGTAACAGTGATGGTTGTATGAGCCTATACGTACAACCAATCCTTCATATGATCGTATAGACTTGATCGAATCGATCTACTTCCCAATTGAGTTTCATTTTTCGACCTTTCATCAGGTCAGAAAACACGGGTGATGTCTTCTCTTCGTCTGGTACCTTAACGGGCCCAGCTTCCATTGTGAAGACGGATGTGACCAACTATGAGTTGTGGTCTATGCAGTTTCTAACCCTTATGCAATGCACAAACAAGGAGCACATTCTGGCAAAGCCAAAGTCGACGGACAAGACTGAGGACAATGCTTTGTGGAAATAAGATGACGTATATGCGTATGTTTGACTTTCTGGGACAGTCACCAGAGAGATTGCCAACGATGTTGTGAACCAATCCATCGCCAAGGCGATGTGGGACATTATAGCAGTGACCTATGCCCAAGTGAAGAACGAGGCCAAGATCCTTCAGTTTCAGTTTGACATATACAAGACCAAGCAGAATGGCCGTCCGTTGCACACTTTCTACTCTTCGCTTCAAGGCATGTTTGAGAAGCTTGACAACTTCATGCCCATTACTACTTCCATAGAGAAACGGACACCACCATGGTTGGAGTTTTCTTGGCAGCAATCGATCTAGACTATGAGGCATCACGTGCACAACTCCTGATTGGGGTGACTATACCGCCCATGGAGGAGGTTTACATTCATCTCAGCTGGCTTCTTATCCCACATGCTGCCACCACACGGACCTCCTCAACGATGGCTGCATCTTGTGATAGAGGAGGTTCTACGCAGTTCAGAGGGCATGGTCCCCATGGCAGAGGACTAAGTGGATGTCAGCGTGACTCCTGTACCTACTATCGTCGTCCAGGACACTCTAAGGACACGTGCTATCAGAAGCATGGATACCCCACATCTGCTTAAGTAGCAGAGCAGATTGAGCCTCCAAACACTTCAACTTCTCAGGCAGATCCAGGACTTCATGACATTGTCTCTCGTATACGAGAGATCATGACTCCCATTGCAAGCACTACCACTACAAGTTCCTCAGATGTTGCAACTGCTACTAGAGCCTCTTCGAGCTCCTCATGTATCGCATATGCTTTTACCAGTTGTAGCAGAGCAGATATGACATAGTGGATCACGGACTCTGGTGCTTCTTACCATTTGCATGGAGACATAGCCCAGTTTAGTTCTTACAGGTCTATACCCCATGGTAGATGGGTCGCCATTGCGAATGAGGTTTACTTACCCATCACATGATAGTGGTATGTGCATTTGACGCCATCCATACGTCTGCAGAATGTTTTATATGCTCCCGATTTTCAGATGGATCTACTTTCTATTAGTTAAATCACGAAAGATCTGCATTGTTGTGACATTTTTGACCCCTTTTGTGTTTCATGACATACTCACAAGCATAGTGATTGGATGTGGCCATGAGCAGCGGGGGCTCTACAGACTGGTCTAGTTTCCTCATGCTGGTGTTTCTACTATTCCTACTTGTCCAGTCTCATCATACTTGTGGCATCTTCGTTTTGGCCACCTTCCTCTACACAAGTTGTGTCATGTCCTCCCACCGATCTCCCCGCGTTCTTCCTTCCAGTGTGAATCTTACCAGCTTGGGAAGCATAACCACTCATCTTTTCCATCCCGTCTGAGTCGGGGAAGTTCTCAGTTATTTGAGCTCATTCACTTAGATATTTGGAGTCAGAGTCGTGTCCGATCATCAGGACATCGTTTTTATCTTATTGATGTAGATGACTATTTTAGACTTTCTTCGATCTTTTTATTAACTAATAAGTCAGATGCTGGGTATGTCATTAAAACCTTTATTAATGAAATAAAGAATATTTTCTCTGCTACTGTCAAGTATTTGAGATGTGACAATGCCTTAGAGTTCTGCATTTACAGCTACCTAAGTTCCTCATGCCTCTTGGCATCGTATACCAGATCTCATGTGCCTACACATCTCAACAAAATGGGGTTGCCGAACAGAAACACCGCTATTTACTCTATGTGACCCGAACTCTTTTGGTTCAGAGCCGTGCTCCTCACTCTTACTGGGGTGATGTGGTCCTCACAACATGGTACCTGGTAAATCGAATGTCATCTTCTATTTTAGAGGAAAAGATTCCTTTCTCGATTGTGCTTTTTGAAAATGATCTATTCTCTCTTACACCTCGAGTGTTTGGCTCCGTGGCCTTTGTTCGTAATCTGACGCCTGATCTTGACAAGCTCTCCCTTAGAGCTGTCAAGTGTGTCTTGGTTACTCTCGTACCCAGAAGGGGTACCGTTATTTTATTCCGCTCCGGCAAAAATTCTTTGTCAGTGCTGATGTCACATTCTTTGAGTCTGTTATGTATTTCTCTCCTACATGTGATAGGTTGACTCCATCTGACTCTGGCGAGGAGGTATACATGCCTCATCCTACGCCCCATCCCCTCAAGTACCTACTCTGCCTCCACCACCATCGTCACCACAGTACCTCCACATGCTCGTGCGCCTGTCCTTAGACAACTACCTAGTACTGTGACATATTTTTTGCCACGTGTGTTTACTCGCAGGTTTCACACTGTTCCCCTTGCTCATGGACCTTCCCCATCATCCAACAAAGCCTCAGGTATGTAATAAGCACATTGTTTCTACTGATGGCACTACTAATTGACTATGCAACATGGTACTTTACATGATGTACAGGTGCCCTCTCAGGAGGGGAGTTTACATATTCAAGAGGTAGTTGATGATCTAGATGCACCTATTGCTCTGCGGAAGCAGAGACGTACTTGTGTTATATATCCTCTTGTAGCTTATTATATCCTCTTGTGTTCGAGGGGGACGCCAACACAAGATTTTTCCATTCCATGGCCTCGAGGCGGAGAAGGCGGAACTTTATTCATTACCTTGACGTTGGGGGGGTTCGTGTTTCGGGAGAGGCGTCCATTGGGAGTGCATTAAGAGGTCATTTTGTGGGAGTCACACGAAGGAAACATGGGAGTGGGTGGGGGTGGCTGGGGACGGGGTTGGAGACCCTATCAACTGTGCAGGCTGATGGGCTACTGGTTCCTTTTTCGGAAGAGGAAGCTAAGCGAGTGGTTTGGGAATTGAACGCGGATGGGGCTCTCCTGGCCCAGATGGCTTCCTGGTACTTTTCTACAGAGAGTTCTGGGATCTGCTGAAGGAAGAGGTTTTGGATGTGCTGAATGAATTCAGGGAAAGAAACAGAAGGTTGGAGAAGATCAACCAGACGCTTTTGTTCTTGTTGCCTAAGAAGGAAACACCCTTGCGGGTGGAAGAATTTAGGTCTATTGCGCTCTCCAACGCAATTTACCTCATTATTGCAAAGATTCTGGCAAACAGATTGAAGGGGGTCCTGAATCAGTTGTGCTTCAGGGATAGTCGACTTTCATCCCCGGGAGACAGATGGCAGATGGTCTAGTGTTGGCTTCGGAGATCTGCCTTGACTGGAAAAGGACGAAGGCGAGAGGAGCTCTTTGGAAGATTACTATGCGAGGGCTTATGAGTTTGTTGACTGGAGGTTCTTGTGGCTCTCTTTACGGAAGAGAGGTTTTCCAGATATGTGGGTGGACTGGATGAAGATGTGTGTCACTACTTCTTCCTACTCTATCCTGGTGAACGGCAAACCTGAGGGCGTCTTCTTCCAGCCGCAACGCGGTGTGAGGCAGGGATGTCCTCTGACTCCTATGTTGTTCGTACTGGTGGCAGACGATTTAGGGGTTCTATTCAGGCAGGCTGTTGAGGCGGAATGGTGTGAGGGGTTCCGTAAAGATGATATTTCGATCCCTCTACTACAATATGCGGACGAAACGATCCTCCTTCTCGGCGGCTCTGAGGGTCAACGCGGAAATGCGACATATCTGGTGGACATATTTGGTGATCTTTCGGGATTGGAAATAAATAAGAATAATTCGACGGTAGTTACTTTTGGGCTGAGCGAAACGGAACGTATCACCATTGCTGAGATTACGGATTGCCCTTTGAGGGAACTTCCTATACCTTATTTGGGGCTTCCCTTAGTTGCTGGGAAGCTCAGAAGTGCAGACTGGGACGAGGTGGTAAGGCGGATGAAACAGAGATTGGCAGGGTAGAAAACGATCACCTTATCTAGAGGGGGAAAGTTAGTCCTTCTGAAGCACGTGCTCTTAGCTATTCCTGTCTTTTTCTTCTCTACTAGACTGATGCCGGTGGGGGTTAGAAGAAAAGTGAAGGCATTGATGAGGAGATTCTTTTGGTCTGACGGGAAGCAACAGGGTACTGGTTTACATCTCGTGGGGTGGGATGATGTCAAGAGGGGGGCAACGAGGGTGGTCTTGGAGTTTGGGATGTGGAGTGTATGAATAGGGCGCTCATAGCCAAATGAGTGATGTAAAGCCTTGAACTTGGCATCTCTCGGATCCTATATAATAAGATCCGGCTCGTCAAGAGGAAACCAACGGAATTTGTTTCGTGTGAATCGGACTTCGTTTCGATTTGTTATGATTTTCGGAAGAAAGAGAAGTAAGGAGGTTTAAAATGTCATTAACCCGTAATGACTGTTATTAAGACTAATTAAGCATGATTAAAGAAACTAATGACGGATTGAAAACCACTAATGACCATTAGCGAACATTAATCAATAGTTAGCAAAAGACAAGCCTAAACCGCAAAAGTTAAATCGTGATTAGTGAAAGTTAATCACGATTAGCGTTAATTAAGCGTCATTAGCGAATCTAGAATCCTCTGGAATGTTCTAACTTAAGCCCTAAGTTTCAGATAAATTTTGGCCAAAATCATGGGCCAAAACCATGGACCGCTAACCGCGGTTAAGTTCTAAATCATGGTTTTCTAACCATGGTTAGTGGTTTCCTGGAGCCTATAAATACCTCCCTCTACCCATTCATTCTTTATGATTTCCACTACCCCCCAAGGGCTAGGGTCGAGAGGTCAGGAGGAGGAGTATGAGGCGAGTAAGAAGTGCTAACGAAGCGCTGCCGGGAGAACGAGGAGGAGGAATGTACGATCCTCTCTTAGTTGCTTCGTGAGCTAGGTTTTCGATTCATGTTCAGTTCCCTTGTTGTTTCCTTTCGGTGATTTTATAAAGGAAACACTTTCTGTTTTTTAGAAATATGTCCCAATATAAGGGGAAACTGTGCCGAAATTTTCCTACAAATATCACCCCCTATAAGGGAAATTCTGCCGAAATTTTCCTAGAAATATCACCCCATGTAAGGGGAAACTCTGCCGAAAATTTCCTAGAAATATCACCCTATATAAGGGAAAATCCTGTCGAAATTTTCCTAAAAATATCACCCCGTATAAGGGGAAGTTCTGCTGAAATTTCAAGAGAAAACATGTTCTCCACGTTCTTCGTGTTCTTCGTGCGTTCTTCGCGTTTTCGCGTTCTTCGTTCGTTCTTCACGTTCTTAGCACGTTCTTAGTTTTTTTAATACGAAAATGAAATTCGACCATTCAGGAGCTATAAATCATCCTTTTGATAGAGAATCACGATAAAGCACTTCATACGAGAGAAAGAGCTTGATTAGGTAACAAAATCCTTCCTTTTGCTGTTGGGTTTTCATATGAGATCGTTGAAATTTCTGATTTTATGTTCTTTGCTACAAAGAACCTTAATTTTGGCTATTTTTGAGTGTGAAAAGTTGCTTTGTGATTTCCAGCTAAAATAAGGTCTAAGCAACGAATGGATGCTGTGGTTTGGAAAGTTAGGGTTTGGAAGTTAAAAAGAGCATAAATATGAGTATATAAATATATGAATTAATATATGTGTAAGTCTATACTCAGTATTTATGGTTATGCTAATCTAAGACTCAACGGAGGAATTACATAATGGGAATTAATGTGTTTTGAGTTGGATCCTGAAAAGGATCGTGTGTCACGTTAAGGATGACTGGGAGTAGAACTACAGGTCGGGCATGCAACCTGTAGGTTTGTCGAAAAGAACCCATATGGCGTTTCCCTACCTAGGTGGTACATGGTTGCTCTGTTATGATAAGTGCGCACGAAATGAATGATTTGCAATGCGTGGTACCGGAAGCCAAAATGTTCGGGTTGGACGACGGAAGATGTGGTCGTACCATGTGGAGGCACGGGTGGTTCAACAGCGGTTGGGTCACGATAACATGTATTTAAAGCCGCTAGGTTATATGATTAAATGTTATCCTGAGGTTTTAAGCAACCGAGTCCTCGAGGACGGTGTGCTCCTTTGTTTGCCAGGCTGAGGGTTTGAGACCCTGATTAATAAAAGAAAAGGAAATTGTCAGGGCAGTATTGGAAGATTGGTTGAGGCGATGTGCGGCAGCATAAGCTTACCAAGATCAACACAATCTCCAATCTCGAAGTGTCCACAGCTTCGGAGTTCATATAGTGGTGAGGTAATTCCCTGGACTAATCCCTGACGTGGAATAAAAAGGAATATGACTTAAATTAATGAGAAGGAATGAAACTTTTTGTAGTAACAAGTTTTGAAAAATTACATAATTTGTTTTCTTTTCTCTTCTTCGTTACTTAGCATTCGCTAATTTTTATCCTATGAATTACGGAAAACCTAACAGGTGTCGGTGAGCCATCGCAAGGACTTTAGTAATCCAGCCAGCTTACATAGTAGACATTCAACCAGCCACAATAGCTTTTCTTTGTAAGATAGTTAGTAATCTTTATGTGTATTTCCTTCCAGCTGATGTACATGTAATGGTTATAGTGGGACAATGAATCATGTGAACTGTATTTTTGTGAATGGAAAAGTGTTGAAGTACTTTCTTCCGAGTATTTTTAATTGCAGCATGTTTCTGAATGTTAGTTGTGATTGCTGAATAAATTATTGCTGAGTAACCAGATCCGGATATGCGAGGATCCGACGACCCGGGAATTGGGGTCGCGACAGGTGATTTGCGTTTGGGTCCGTCTACATCGCTGGTCACCCGGCTGATAAGGAAAGTTTATGGAGTTAGAGGTGAACTTTTGGCTAAGAGACCGCGCCATGAATCTCCGCTTTGGGCCGGTATCCATGACGTCTTGCCTTTGTTGACGCCTAGACTCAGGCCGAAGCTAGGTGATGGCCAAATATTTAGATTCTGGCGTGATGATTGGACTGTGGAAGGTACGTTGGAGGACAGATTCCCTCGCCTTTTTCCTCTGACGGATATGAAGGAGGCCACACTCTCGGAGGTTGCGGAGGTAGGTACGTGGTCTCCACAGTTTCTGGCAGATGTTTCTGATCAGCGCCTGGAGGAATACATTACCATGCAAGTGGAGCTTCCTCCATCTGGAGTTTTTTCGCAGGACAAAGATCACTTTCAGTGGACGGGTGATAAGTTCTCAGTGAAGAAGGCTTACAAGGAGTTGAGGACGGGGGGGGGGGGTGATCAAGACGGGGACTTGTGTCAGGACATGAGATTGGTGTGGGCGGCGAAGATCCCGACTAGAGTTAAAGTTTTCCTATGGTGCTTGAGATGGGGCCGGCTCTGTGATAAGGCAAGGAGAGGGTGGTTGTTTGTCCTGGCAGACACGCAGTGCGTTAGATGGATGAAGCGGTGGAGGACTCTGACCATTTGTTTTTTAAGTGCTTGGGCTCTCAGCAGGTATGGAGACAGATTGGCCTTCCTTGGGTGGAGAACGTTGGGACATCGGAGTTTTGGATGTCTATCCAATCGTTTGGTTCAAATTCCACGGATGATTGTTCAAAGCCTTTTGCTGCACTCTAGGCCATTTGGGTCGGCAGGAACGATTTGATCTTTAACAATCAGATATTTTATGTTGAGAATGTACTTGCTCACTGTAATGCACTTTGTAATCTTTGGACATCAGGGTAATGTACTCAAACTATTTTTAATGGATTTTTTTCGGCGATGACCCCCACATTGGGAGCTCCCACGATTTTTATTCAAAAAAAATATCCTCTTGTAGCTCATGTCTCCTTAAGCAGGCTTTCAGAGGATTTTGGGAGATTTGCCGTGGCACTATTAACCGTGGAGATACCACAGACATATCATGAGGCCACACAGGACAATCAGTGACGTCTTGCCATGGAGGAGGAGATGGTCGCGCTGCAGTCGTGTGACACTTGGAGCATTGTTGCAGCTCCTACAGAAGCATCTATTGTTGGATGCAAGTGGGTTTTTATGATGAAGCACCAAACAGATGGCAGTGTAGATCGCTACAAAGTAAGACTTGTGGCTCGTGGGTTCATCCAGACATATGGGATGGACTATCCGGATACTTTCTCTCTAATGGCAAGACATTCTATACTGTGTATTCTTCTTTTTGTTATAGTGACACGAGATTATCCCTCTACCAGCTAGATGTGAAGAATGCGCTTCTCTATGGTGATCTACAGGAGGAGGTCTACATGCATCAGCCACCTGGGTTCGCTGTTGAGGGGGAGTGGCAGAAGGTTTGCATGCTTCACAAGGCGATCTATGGCCTTAAACAGAGTCTAAGAGCATGGTATCGGAAGCTCTCAGACTTGATAGAGCAACAGGGGTTCATGAGATCGACTGTCGATCATTCATTGTTTGTTCACAGGACTCAGAGAGGTACAATCACCATACTTGTTTATATTGATGACATCATCGTTACATGAGATGATGAGCATGGAATCCAAACTTCTAAGGACTTCCTAGGTCAATCGTTTGTGACCAAGGACCTTGGTAGTCTAGGCTACTTCCTTGGACTGGAGTTTTCCAGGAACCAGCGAGATCTTGTGATGACCCAGAGAAAGTGCATTACGGATCTTCCCTCTATGACAGACATGGTAGATAGTAGGTCTTCCACTATTCCCATGGACCCGAGCATGAAGCTGCATGATGATGACACCACTGAAGTAGACACGAGGAGATATAAAGAGCTTGTTGGGAAACTTTTATATGTGACCATCACTAGGCCAGATATATCCTTTGCAGTAAGCAAAGTGAGTTAGTTCATGGAGCAACCTAGACATGCATATATGAATGTAGTCCATATGATTTTGAGGTGTCTGAAGGCCTCATCTAGCATTGATCTTCTATTTAGCAAAGGTACATGCCTTGCCGTTATAGCTTGTGCAGATGCAGATTATACATGGTGTCCCAAAGACATGAAGTCTACTCTTGGCTTTGCAATATTCATAGAGAGTTCCTTGGTGTCATGAAAGAGTAAGAAGCAAACAATGATTGCCAGACGCATCGCAGAATCAGAATACATGGCCATGGTACATGCTAGTACAGAAATGATGTGTGTCAAATCTGTTTTTACCGACCTAACTGTTGAGGCACCTCTTCTCATGCGCGCCCAGTGCGACAACCAGGCTGCTCTCTTCATCGCTAACAATCCATCATTCCATGAGAGGACCAAGCATATCGAGGTAGACTATTGCTACACTTGAGACATGATATAGAACGACCTTATCTCCACTACTCATGTTAGCTTAGGAGATCAGACTGCAGATGTACTTACTAAGGCCGTAGCAAGAGGGCCTTACTCGAGATGCTGTTCCAAGCTGAGCATGATTGATATCTACACTCCAGCTTGAGGGGGAATGTTGAGATATCATTTATATTTTATCTCTTTTATATATTTTCTCTTCTTTTTGTCTTCATTATGTAATTTACCAAACGAGTCTCTCCTATATATAAGAGAACCCTAGAGCCTCATGAATAAGCAATTCATTATTTTCCCTCAACACAACTAAAGCATGGTAATGGGATCTTGGAGATATCCAGTTACCCATCTAAACACATACCCTAACAACGTGCCTCACACACACATGTGCACGCACACACCTGAACCCGCACATGTGCATGCACACAGAGAGCTAATGCGTTCCTAGATTCTGAATGAGAGTCAATCTTTTGACAATGGTCAACGCCATGGCGGGTGAGCTTTCCTTGTGGTTATAGATTCCACACTTACCAAGTCTTGCTCACAAACACACACTTACATAATTTTCCCTGGACCATAATCTCATACTTCTTTCAATTTTTTTTGTTCCTTTCGGCAAATGTAAGTAATTTCTAACGGGAGAGGAAAAACATCTTCATACTTCAGATTCAAGCATTGTTGGATGTTGGAAGATGGGTTCCGTGAAGTGGTCGTCTCCTTCTGGATTGACCTAGAGAAGGAAGGTTCGTCTACTGTCAAACCCGCCTTGAAGCTAGCGGCACTACAATGGAGATTATTGGGGTTTAAGAAAGAGTCTCGTGCTGCGTAAGATTTGAGGAGTGAAGCCCAAGACGAGGTGGTAAGGTTGGACATGCTAGTAGATACTACGGAGCTGGATGAGGATGAGTTAATGAGCAGGGGGTATGTGTAGAGGGTGCTTGAGGAGGAGGATAGGAAGAGGGAGCTGGAGTGGAGGTAGAGATCTCATTAGAAGTGACCGAAGGAGGGGGATGATAATATTAAATCCTTTCATGCGGTGGCGAATGGGAGGTGATGGAGGAACATGATTCACTCGATTGAAATCAGGGGGGGGGAGGTATTTAGTAGGGTGGAGGAGATCGCGAGGACGATTACAGACGACTTTCAAAACATGAGTAGGCGGACTCCACATGGTGGTTCTAGGTGGCTGGGACTTGGGGTGAATGCCATCTCTACACATGAGTCTGAGTTAATGACAAGATCTTTTACCATGTAGGATGTGAGGAGGGAGGCCGTTTTTGATCTAAATGCATATGGCTGCCCTGGACCTGATGGTTTCCTGATCTTTTTCTTCAGGGAGTTATGGGAGATGATCAATGAAGAGATGATGGAGGTGGTGGTGGAGTTTGAAGGGGGAAACCGTGGGTTTGAGCAGCTCAACTGGTCTTTCATTTTCTTGCTCCCCAAGAAGGATATTGCCACAAGAGTTGAAGAGTACCGCCCGATTGCTTTTTCGAACGTAATTTACTTGATTGTGGTGTAGATTTTGGCGAATCAAATGCGGCGGGTGCTTGACAGAATTATATCACCAGTACAAGGCGCTCTTTTACATGGCAGACAACTCATGGATAGTGTGGTCTTGGCATCCGAGATTGTGGCAGATTGGTGCAGAAAGATGACAAAAGGAATTTTACAGAAGATCAACTTCTCAAAGGTGTACGATTGTGTGAACTGGCGGTTCATTTGAGTGTCACTCTACATGCGTGGATTCTCAGACAAATGGATTGCTAGGATGAAGCGATGCACAACGACTACATCTTGCACGGTTTTGGTGAATGGGCAGTCGAAGGGTGAGTTCCTTTAGCCGCATCGCAGGGTTTGTTAGGGGTGCCCGTTGACCCATCTTCTCTTTGTTCTTGTGAGTGACGCTTTGGCTATCATGATTGACTGTGTGGTGATCGAAGGGCTGTGTCATGGCTACTTAAGTGAGGCGATTTCTATCCCCATAGTCCAATATGCAGACGACACGATTCTTTTTGTTGAGGGGAGTTCAGAGATTGCAGTGGATTCTCTACGGTGCTAGAGCTCTTTAGGACTGTCTCCGGGTTGAGGCTTAACATGGAAAAGTTAGAGTTCATATCTTTCAGCCTGGGCGATGCAGAAGATGAGCTATGCACGGGATGGTTGCGATCCCCACGTAAGGAGATACCGATACGATATATGGGCATGCTGTTGGTAATTGGGAGGATGCATTTGTCAGACTGGATACCCGTGATTGGGAAAATTGAGCAGAAGGCGGGGTGGAAGTCTGCGTGCCTGTCTAAAGGTGGAAGGTTGGTATTGATGTGTTCGATCCTGTCCACGATCCCCGTCTTTTTCCTTTCCTCCATCCTCTTGCCTGTTGGAGTCCGGAGGCGGCCAGAGAGCATCATGAGATGCTTCTTCTGGTCCTCCTCGGACAGGCAAATGGGTTGCTGTTAGTAGATTGGAAGATTATTACATGCTCAAAGGAGGATGGTGGTCTTGGTGTGCGTAACCTGGAGGAGATGAACAAGGCATTGTTCAGCAAGTGGATCACGCGTATCTGGGGTGATTGTGATAGTCTAGTGTGCTCGATGATCAGGAAGATCTATGGATCTGACTCCATACTCCCTCCCCGGCCCCGGGGATCTGGGACATACCCTTCCTTTTTCTGACGAGTTATTTGCATTGTGGTGCATGAGATTTGTCTGTTCCTGAGACTGATTGCGGGGGATGCTACTTCTTTTAGATTCTGGACGGATGACTGCAGTGAGAACATGGTCTTAAGCGACAGATTCCCATGCCTTATGGCATTGGATACTGATCCGAATTGCTTGGTGGTGGATTTATGGGACAGACACTCATCCCCTCATTTCTGATCATATCTTTTTGATCAACGGTTGGAGGAGCTGATGGTGATGGCAACAGATTTGGACGGAGTTGAGGGGTCTACTGAGGGCAGGGATTGTTGGAGTTAATGTGATGGGAGTTTTCAGTTCATAAGGCATACAAGGCACTGAAGGGACCAACAATCTTTGACCTAGGGGGTGCGTCATGGACTGCAGGAGCATATGGAGATGGAAGAATCCCGCATGGATAAAGGTCCTTCTTTGGCTGTTCTGAAGAGGGTGAATTCTCATGGATGGGAGACTTGCACGGCTTATCCAAGCTGTTGATCCCACGTGTTCTCGATGCCAGACGGAGGTTGAGGAGGCAGATCACCTCTTCTTTAGATGTGCGGGCTCTGCAGAGGCGTGGAACCTACTTGGAAACCAGAATGTTCGTCATGTGGGGGTCTCCAAGTTCCGAGAGTCTATTGGCCAGAGCTGGTGTGGCATGGAGAGGGAAAGATCGGGGTGCGTCGCTTTGGTTTGGGTGATTCGGTTGGGAAGGAATGACGTGATCTTCCGCTATGAGAGATTTTACGCTGAGAATGTTGTAACCCATGCTAGGGCACTAGTTGAGAATTAGAATTTGTAACTCTGTTTTTGGTCAAACACGTTTTTACAGACGTGTAGTTATTTTTGGTGATCAATGGTGAAGTTTTTGGGTCACACACCTATATGGTAGATGCCCTTTTTTCTTTAAAAAAATTCTTACTTGGTGTTTATTATATATTTTTTGTTTTACATACATAATTTTTAGTTTTTTTGGTTATTTCCTTCTTTTCCAGTAGCCAACTATGTTCTGTTTGATCATAATTTAGTTTCAAAGATGATGCAAACGTTGTTATGTTTTTTTAAAGTTGTCTCCAATACCTGAATGCCTTGACAAAGTTATGTTTTTACAGGGGTTTCTTGTTGGATCCTATGGGCTGACGTGGGCTCTGAAGAATCCATCAATGATATCAAAACTAGTTATTCTTAACAGTCCCCTGACATCTAGTTCTCCCATTCCTGGCCTATTTCAGCAATTAAGGTATCAATCTGGCTATCACGTTGATCTTATCTGGAATTGGTGTTGTCTGTTTTGATATATATATTTTGTGGGCCACTTGTATTTTGCTGTAAAAACACTATTTGAAAAGTAAAATTATAGCTATCTTATGTAAGTGTGGTGATGTTCATCGATATTAGATATTTCATCGATGGTACTCAGAAAATAAAGAGTCAGGTGTTAGTCTGATTTTTCTAATACAGTCCTGTAGTATGTTGGTAAATCCCGTTGTTGTGCCTTTTATTATTAAATAACCTTGAATTGAGTCTCACATGTACCTTTACCATTCATACTTTTTATGTAACCTGCTCATCAATTTAGGAAGATTTTATCATGGCAAGTTTTTGGAGGCTTGAATCGAACATATCTTAAATAGGACTATGAATCCATTGCATCTTTGTTGCTACATGGGCCATCATCTTACATTCGCTCTCTAGACTAGAATGGAATATCACTACTTGTTTTCTGCTCATGCATGTGACAAGATTGCCCCCAAAGTAAATGCTGAAGTTAGTAGTTGACTTCCTATTTAAGGCACCCTACATGATCTACAATATAAATGTCCAATACGATATTCCACACGTGAGAAATAGTCCCTTTCATATATGAAAATAGGCTCCTATACCAAATAATCATGTTCAAACTTGTGCGCGAAGTTTCAACAGCCTTCAACTATGCATAAAATTTATGTGGATTCCCCCATCATGCACCGCTTACACAGATAACTTCCATGATAGATGCAACAACACTGTTACCATGCACATACCGAACATCATGTTTAATGAGAGAACAAAACATGTAGAGGTTGATTGTCATTTCACTATGAATCTGTTCCAATAAGGATGCAAGTAGAATTCCAGTATTCCTATGGCAGATCAAATCACATATATATTCATGAAGGCATTCCCTGTTGTCTATTTTGAGCGCAAGTTGAGCATGTTAGATTTCTATGCTCCAACTTGTGGAAAAATGTTGGCACATATGAGAGTTGTAATTCTTCAGAGGTAGTTTCCTATTTTCCATTGTTTCTTCCTATATGTAGAAGGCTGGGTTTCCTCACCAATACATTAATTAGATGTTTCCTTTCAACTCTAACGAGTGTAATAGTAAACAAAAATCCCATCATGTGGTCCGGTTTCTCAATTCTTATAATACTCCTCAATTGGAACATGGATTGTTCAGCTTGGACAATACATCATTCAACGCACATAAGGAGCGTATCATTGCATCTTCTCGCTCTTGTGATTTGGGGAATATGTAAATGCATGACTTTGTATTACTCTAGACATTGATACTCAAGTGGACCTCTCCTTAAATGATCTCTGTGAATGCCTCCACCTAGAAGATATGAACAATGGTTTCATCATGAAACCTATGAAATAGGTCTCTCTCACATGAGAATTGAGTCTCTCCTATATACCAACGTGGATGATGAGATCCTTACGTAGGAGTTCAAAATGGACCTCTCCGTACAGAGCCTATATCATGGGTCTTTGACATACTTGGTCTACATGAAGATGCTAAGCCAAACACATGAGTATGAAGACCTCTAAACAAATAACCCCGTATGTTTGCCTCATATAAAACATGAGGGAGTTCACCAATACTCCCCCTAACTTCCATATTTGGACGCACTTATCTTCGTCGCCGGCTCCGGGAGCGAAGGAGGGAGAGAAGGGTGGTGGTATATCGTTGTATGCTCGGGTTTTTGCCGCGGACTTTTGTTGCTGATGGGGAGGCGGGGTCCGATGGACAGGAAGAAGATGGGAGTCCAGGGGCGGTGTCGAGCGAGGGGGGCAGGGTGCTGAGTGGTCTGCTGGCGGAGGAGGGCGAATTGAGTTTGGTGGTGGCTGAGGAAGCAGTAGCGGATGCTGAACGCGTCAGGTGGCCGGGGGAGGGGCTGGAATTGTTGGTTGCTGCTTGTCTTAGTCTAGTGCAGCCGGGTGGGCTCCTCAGTGGTTTCCAATAAAGATTGCCTTATGGAATGTCAAGGGCCTGGGGCAGGCGGATAAGCGGATGTCTGTTCGGAATCTCTTGATTGAGCACGGGGTGGATGTGGCACTTATGCAGGAAACCAAAATTGCGGACAGTATGGCTGGTTTATAGAGGGATATTGGGGGCAGCAGGTTGGGGGAGCATAGGATGGTGAACTCTGAAGGGGCGGCTGGTGGGTTAGTTCTCGGGCAGTAGAAGTCCTATAGATACATCTTAAGAAGAAGAATACATGCCTATCTAATTCCCCCTTTCTCCCAAACTTGATAGAATAAGAGCATGGATCATAAAGTTGGGAGAAATCAAAACAAAACATGCTTTTCTTTTTTACGTGCTTCTTTTTATTTGCACAAATTATTATTTTGTAGCCGTTTCCTCTTCCTTTTTCGACTATTCTTTTTTTCGTATGTTTTTTTCAAAGAACTCATGGCCATGGTTTTAAAAAGCGACATCTCGTGGCGCAAAGGCATATGTCTCGAGGCGAGGTGCGCCAAAAGTGCCTCGAGGCGCACGCCTCGGGTCTGGTTGGTGGGGCGAACGCCTCAGCTTCGTCTGAGGCGCTCGAGGCGAGGCAGAGGCGTAAGCCTCGAGCACAGGGCTTTTTTTAACTTTTTGGTTATGTGCTTTGCACATGACCCTATTTTTCCATAAGCATTATATTTTTTTATGTTTGTGTTTTTGTTTCCACGTTAAACCTTGTATATTTCTATAAATAGCTCCTTGCAAAGAGAAGAGATCGCTTGAAACAAGCGAAGCTCCATGATCTTGTATACATCGTATTCAATTCATCATACATCTACACATACTAGTTCTATTGCACACAGATTTTTTTTCTGAATTGTAATAAAGGTTTTATATTAGTTGCAAGTTTGCAACTTAATGTTGTTATTTGGTTGTATAAGTTGTGAATCTTAGAATAGTTATCACATATATAAAAAATTGTCTTGTTGGGGTATGATATGACAGGAGGGGATGCGTTATGACGGTTCTTCAACTACCTCTAACAAGACAAATGGTTGGGATTCAAGGCATATTAATATTTTTTTACTCCGAACACTAAAAATTATGGTTTTCTTTGTACTTTAGTATTAAGTATAGACTTTAGTTCAATACTCATGTAGAATCATTGAAGTTGGAGTTTGGACTTGATATTTCGTATATTAGTGGCTTAGTATTAGTTTTTTTTGAACTTTAATGCCTTCATCGCTTATGTATTGTATCTTTTACTAGTTTTAAATTATTCTTAAATGTGTTTTTGGCAAAGCTTAATATTATTATATACCTTTTTCAATGTATTATGCCTTAATTTTATTTTTTTCCAAAAAATTGAGGCTTACGCCTCAACCGCCTCGAGGCTTATGCCTCGCCTCAATTTCAGGAAAATCCCTCAGATCGCCTCACGCTTTTTAAAACCTTGCTCACGACCCACATATGCCCATAACAATAGCATCCTTCTCTCTTTTTTTCTTCATATTGCAATAGCCCACCTTTTTTTGGTGTATACAAAAGTAGTCCGGCACAATTGGGCCTCTTTTCTTCCCCCCTTTTTTCTTGTTTTGGAGTCCCGTTGGGCCAAATCTTTGCATCACTTATCTTCCACTTTCTCTTATAACATAACATGTGCCATCCCTCTACATCGGCAACTCTTCACTTGAAATCTAACCGCCTCTCGATGAGGTTTCTTCTTTAGAGATCTCACCGTTGCTAATCTCTACCATGCACACGATGGGGATGTGCGACCAGGAGGTGAAGATGCCCTCGATGGGGCCTCTCTGTTTGGAGTTCAGCTGGGAGTACATGCATGCCTGGAGCGACTGAGGGTGGGCGCCGTCGCTTGATCATGGTTTCAGATCTCGATTGATGCCACTTAGGGAGTATGGAGCAGAACATAATTTGGCTGCATCACCACTAGACGCTTGGTTTGGAGTCGGTTGGACACCGCAAATATGAGGGGCCGTCGACTAAAGCTCGATGCGCCCTTGCAGATGCTATAGATTCACCATTGTGGAAGGAAACGAATGACTTGAATTAATGAGAGGTCCTAGGGTTCTCTTATATAGGAGAAAAACCTATTGGGCAAATTACAAGAAGAAGAAAAAGAAAATAGATAATCTAAAAATATCAAAAAAGACAACTAATATCTCAACACTCCCCCTCAAAATGGCGTGTAGATATCGGTCAGGCTCATCTAGGAACAACATTTCTGATAAGGTCCTCTGGCTAGGGTCTTAGTAAGAACATCTGTTGTCTTATCTCCAGAGTTGACATGCGTAGTGACACTAAGACCCTTTTGTATCATGTCACGAGTGTGATGACAATCCACCTCTATAGTCAAGTTAGTAAGAATAGATATGACCCACATCATTTCTGTGCTAGCTTGCGCCATGGCCCTGTATTCTGACTAAACACTCGATCTGGCAATTACGGTCTGCTTCTTGCTCTTCAATGAAACCGGGGAATGCCCTATGAACACAACGAAGCTTGAAGTAGACTTCCTATCCTTTAGACACCCAACATAATATGCATCTGCACATGCTGTAACTGAAAGAGATGTACCTATGTTGAAAAGAACGCATGTGCCTGGTGATGTCTTCAGATACCTCGGAATCATATGGACTGCATCCATATATGCCTGTCTGGGCTGCTCCATAAACTGACTCACTTTGCTCACGACAAAGGATATGTCAGGCATGGTAATAGTAATATATAGTAGCTTTCTAACGAGCTCTATGTACCTCCTTTTGTCGACCTCCTCAGTGTCATAATCATAGAGTTTCATGTTCGGGTCAATAGGAGTAGTGACATGTCTGCAATCTACCATGCCTGTCTCTGACAAAAGATCTGTAATGTACTTCCTCTGGGTCATCACAAGACCTCTTTGGTTCCTGGCAAACTCTAGTACAAGGAAGTAACACAAGTTACCAAGGTCCTTGGTCATAATTTGCTGACCTAGGAAGTCCTTGCCAACCCGAATGCCCTGTTCGTCTTCTCCTGTAATGATAATGTCATCAACATAGACATGAATGACAATGGTACCTCTCCGGGTCTTGTGCACAAACAAAGAGTAATCGACAATCGATCGCACAAACCTCTGTTGCTCTATCAAGTCCGAGAGCTTCCAGAACCATGCCCTTGGACTCTTCTTGAGGCCATAGATAGCCTTGTGTAGCCTGCAAACCTTTGACACCCCCTCAACAACAAACCCTGGTGGATGCTGCATGTATACCTCCTCTTGTAGATCACCATAGAGGAAGGCATTCTTCACATCAAGCTGATAAAGGGGCCAATCTCGTGTCATAGCAACAAACAGAAGAATACACAGAGTAGAATGTCTAGCAACTGGAGAAAAAATATCCTGATAGTCCCACCCCATATGTCTGAGTGAACCCACGTGCCACAAGTCTCGCCTTATAGCGATCTACATTTCCATCTGGACGGTGTTTCATAGTGAACACCCATTTGCATCCCACAACGGATGTGCAAACTGGAGCACAAACAAGACTCCACGTACCCCATGACTGTAGAGCGGTCATCTCCTCCTCCATAGCTAATCTCCACTGGCTATCCTTAAGAGCACCCTGATATGTCCATGGTATCTCCACGGCTGATAGAGCCAAGGTAAACCTCCTGAAATCCTTTGACAGTTTGCTCAAGGAAACCTGGGCTGCAAGAGGATAAGTAGCATACACACGTTTCTGCTTTCGTAGAGCAATCAACGCATCAAGATCACCTGCTATATCCTGAGTCTGTAAGTTCCCCTCTAGAGAGGGCACCTGCTCATCCTGTATGGAATCCTGTTGCACAGACAACTCAATAGTGCCATCAGTAGAAACAATGTGCTTAGTACATACTTGAGGCGTGCTGGATGATGGGCAAGACCTGTGAGCATGGGGAACCGAGCGAGGCCTGCGAGGAAAAATACGTGGTAAAACTGAGTCAGAGTAGGAGGTGGATCCACAGGAGCAAGTGTAGAGGTAGGTGGTGGTGGTGGCTGAGGATGTGGTGGTAAAGCAGGAGTAGACGGAGGTGATATGACAATAGGAGGTGGAGGCATGTAGATCCCAGCGTCAGAGTCTAATGGGGATAGTCTGTCACCTGCAAGTGAGAAAACCATGACAAACTCAAAGAAAGTAACGTCAACACTGGCAAGGTATTTTCGCTTAAGCAGATCAAAGCAACGATACCCCTTCTGGGTACGAGAGTATCTGGCAAACACACACTCGACAGCTCTGGGAGAGAGCTTGTCACGACATGGAGAGACTTCATGAACAAATGCAACAAAACCAAATACACGAGGTGTAAGGGAGAAAATATCCTTCTCGGAAATTGCAATTGAGAAAGAAATCTTTTCTCCCAACACAAACGAGGACATGCGGTTCACAAGATAGCATGCAGTGAGGACAACATCGCCTCAGTAAGCGTGAGGAGAACGACTCCGAATCAACAAGGTTCTGATCACATTAAGAAGGTTACGGTGTTTACGTTCGGCAACACTGTTCTGCTGGGATGTATAAGCACATGAGGTCTGATGACAATGCCAATAGATATAAAAAAGTCAAAAAGATGTAATGTGCAGAACTTTAAGGCATTATCAGAACGAAGATATTTGACAATTACTGAAAAATATTCTTTATCTCATTAATAAAAGAATTGATCACAGATCCAGCCTCAGACTTATTCTTCAATAAAAAACACAGAAAAGTCTAGAAAAATCATCGACATCAATAAGATAAAATGGTGTCCCTGGTGATCAGGAACACGACTTGGATCTGAAATATCTAAATGAAGGAGCTCAAACAATTGAGAACTGCTCCGACTCTAACGGGATGGAACGGAGGAATGATGATGCTTCCCAAGTTGACATGCCTCACACTGTAAGGAGGATCTTGTGGAAATGTGGGAGAGAACATGACATAGCTTCTGCAGAGGAAGGTGACCAAAACGAGGGTGCCACAGATAGGGAGAGACTGGTCCAGTGGGTATAGTAGAAACACCAACATGAGAAGATTGGATCAGTCTTTAGAGCCTCCCGCTGCTCACGGCCACATCCAATCACCCTACCTGTGAGTTTGTCCTGAAACACAAGAGACGAAGGGTCAAATATGACACAACAAAGCAGATCTTTAGTAAGCTTACTAATTGAAAGTAAATTCATCTGATAGTCAGGAGCATATAAAACACTCTGAAGGCGCATGGATGACGTCAAATGCACCTCCCCCTATCCTGTAATGGGTAAATGGTCTCCATTAGCTATGACAACTCATCTACCAGGAGGTATGATCTTGTAGGACCTCAACTGTGATTTGTCACCACACAGATGGTGGGAGGCACCAGAGTCCATAATCCATTCGGTCATATCTTTACCATGAATACCAGTAAAAGGCAAAAGTGATACCCGAGGAGCTCGAAGAGGCTTTGACTGTGGCTGTAGTATCTGTAGTGGTGGTGCCATCAGTATGAGTCATCATCTCTCGAATACGAGATATAATATCATCTAGGTAAGGATCAACCTGGGAAGTTGGAGTCTCTGAAGGCTCGATCTGTTCTGCCACATGACCAGAAGCAAGATATCCATGCTTCTGGTAGCAAGTATCCTCAACATGTCCAGGTTTACGACAATAAGTGTAAGGGCCACGCTGACGTCCACTGCCTCTGCCACGAGAAGTGCATCCTATGGATTGACTCGTCCCTCCTCTGCTACGAGAAGCGGCCATCGCTGAAGAGGGCAGAGAAATGGTCAGAGAAGGTATGATAATACGACTAAGACAACTATAGGCTTCTTCCATGGGAGGTATGGTAGCTCCAGTGAGAAGCTGTGTACGCAGCACAGCCTCATACTTTTCATCAAGTCCGGCCATGAAGACTCTAACCATTGTGGAGTTCATGTATGCCTTCTGCTGCTCAATAGATGTCGTAATAGGCATGTAGCTATGAAGCTTCTCGAACATGCCACGGAGGGAAGAGTAGTACATGTGCAGAGGATGATCATTCTGCTTGGCATTGTAGATATCAAACTGTAGCTGAAGAATCTTTGCCTCATTCTTTGCTTGAGCATAGGTAGATGCCAAAGTGTCCCACATCGCTTTGGCAGTGGGCTGATTCAGAATATCGCTGGCTATCTCCATGGTGAGAGTCCCATAAAGCCAAACCCGCGCATATGCGTCATCTTGCTTCCATGAAGCATTGGCCCCAGCGGGACGGATGCCACGTTTCTGCACAAATTTTTCGGACCAGAGGCTCGAGGATTTCCTTCGTCTGTGTGATTCTCTGGCGGGTTGCGAGGGCCCCAACAGGGGGAGAGACCACTGGGTGTGGAAAGGATCCCCTTTCTCGGCCAGGAAGGCCTACGCGGCGATTCGCAGGCCACCACCCGCTCCCTCCGAGACTCTGATTAAGGATTGCTCATTGATCTGGGAACTTCATCTCACTGAACGGATTGGTTTCTTCCTGTGGCTCTTCAGGCACAAGCGCTTAATGACTCATGACCGATGTGCACGTTTCTTTGGCTCCTCTTCCGAAGCTTGCTACCTGTGTGGGGTGGGCCGTGAATCGGTGGACCATTTATTTTTCACCTGCTCGTACACGGCCGGTTCGTGAGCCGATTTGGGGTATAGCTGGATCATCACTTCGTCATTTGACGCCTTCTGGGATTCGTTTCGCTCGGCTCGTCTGCGACCGCGGAAGGAGATTTTGGGTCCGCTTTCTTTGCTGTGGAGTGTTTGGCTGGCTAGAAATGCCCTGGTGTTCTCAGGGCATAGATTCTATATTGAGAATGTTGTTGTTCAGTCTAAGGCCTTTGCGGAAGCCTGGACCTCTCTGTGACTGCTATCGCTTGTACTTTTTCTTCGTCTTCCTTTTCTTTCTTTTTAATTAATATATTGGGGAGGGCACCATAGCGTGTTACCCCCTCTCATGGCTTTCAAAAAAAAATGAAGCATTGGCCCCAGTCTTGTCCGTTGGTTGCGGATCTGTCAGGATGTGCTCTTTGTTATTGCACTGCATGAGGGTGAGGAACTACATGGACTACGACTCATAGTTGGTCCCATCCATCTTAACAATGGGAGCCAGACCCTTGAAGGCACTATGCTAAATAATGTCACCCTTGTTCTCCGACATGATGATAAAATAACCTAACAGCGGAACTCAACTGAGGAGTAGACCGATATGGACTAGTCTACACGATCATACGAAGGATCGATTGTGCATGTAAACTTATACAACCATACTCATCAATCTTTGTTGCTCGCTAGGGCCAAAAAACACGATATATAATCATGTTTTCCTGTCAAATTCAGATCGATTTAGACTGCAGTTCGAACCACAGAGGGGCACATAGATGCAAGAATGCGCATGGAAGGTCCACCGACGGTCGGGGAGGGTCGGCGGCGTGTCCGGGGAGGCCTAGGCGACGTGGGCTGTGCCCTAAGAGGCCCATGAAGCAACCAGGAAGGCCTTGCGGCAGCCTAGGCTGTGGATTGGCAAGGCCTGGGAGGCCACGCGAGGCAGTGGTGTGGCCTCCAAATTGCAGAGGAGTGGGGGGGGGTGCTGCAGCTTGGGAGGTGGCGCAACAGCGCTCTGCAAGGGCGACGGCGGCCCCGGGGGGGTGAGGGGGTAGGGTTAGGGCGTGGTGGGATATGGGAACTCCGGTATAGGACCATCGCTCCGATACCATGTAGAAGGAAATGAATGATTTGAATTAATGAGAGGCTCTAGGGTTCTCTTATATAGGAGAAGAATCTATTGGGCAA
Source organism: Ottelia alismoides (assembly GCA_037367405.1). NCBI lineage: Eukaryota > Viridiplantae > Streptophyta > Magnoliopsida > Alismatales > Hydrocharitaceae > Ottelia > Ottelia alismoides. The sequence goes on from JAZKJV010011309.1 coordinate 414,331, forward strand.
ATTACAAGAAGAAAACGGAAATAGACAATAAAAAATATCACAAAAGATAACTGTTAGAAAAATAAACAGCGGAAGCGAAACATGAAAAAAGACAAAGAACAATAGGAACAGTGAGATTTTAACGTGGAACCCTACTCCCTAAGGAGCGGGATGAAACCATGGGAGAAGCCCTCAAAGGGGCGGATATTCTATTCCTTTTTCTCAATGGACACATGAGGTTTGGGGCTCCTTATATAGCCTCCATAGAGCCTCCAAGTCCCACCACTGGTAGATATGGGACTAAACATGTGGATGGGGTAAATGGATCCTGGAGAGATCCATTTACCCTCCTACAACTCATATGAGGCACAACCAAATACTCCAACACTCCCTCTCAAGCTGGAGCATGCAATGCTCAGCTTGGACAAACAGAAAGAAACTCAACTCAAAATACAAGACACTACAGACAATATCAACTCAACGCGCACAACTGTCGGCTGTTGTCGAGGACGTTGCTTCTCATGCCGTGCAGGTGAGGAGGATGAACGAGCTGGAGTGTGAGTCAACTGAATCTCCTCGTCGGAGAGCATGTGCTCTGAACTGCGCCTGTCAGAGTCTGCAACTGGAATGAGTCTCCTCGTCGGAGTACTCTGGCCCGCCACATGTGGACAACTGCCCCATCTCTGAAAAGGGGCGAAATGAAAAGGCCGTGGAAGTGCAATCCTTGTCGGAGTCCACGATCGCTGGAGAATGGAGTATGAAGAAGTCTCCTCATCGGAGAACAAGGTCTCTCCCATCTGCCACAGAGAATGGTACACTACTATGAAGTACCTATGATACCACATGAAAACCCTAGCCAACATGGCATAGGGAATGGTCCTCTACTCCAGAGTTCCTATGGTTCGCATGAAAACTCTGGCCGACAAAACAAGAAAGATGTGGACCACGACAAAAGATGGCATACACGTACACATCTGAAAACTGGAAACTCGGAACAACTTATCGAGTTTGAAACTGAACTGTAGAGTCTGAACATCTGGCTGGTCTGTAAATATAGAGAATCTGGATCTGGAACATCTGAATAGACCTGCGACTCTACATAATACTCCCCTTTCTCCCATACTTGTCGGAAAATTAACATTGACAAAGTTGGAAGAAGACAATATAGAGTGGGGAGAATGGAACATTATATAAAACTTCTTGCGGCTTTCCTTTATTTTTTTAGCCATCCAAACTTTTCTTTTTCATTTTTTTGAAAAAACATTTTTCAAGCCGTTTCAACATTTTTTTCGGCTTGCAACATTTTTTTCTCTTTTTTTTTGCAATTGCATTGGGCTTTTTCTAATTGTATGCGCCTTTTTTTAAAATTATTTTTTAAAAAATGACGCACGTACCTAAAGGCCCAAAAGAACCGCTCCCCCTCCTTTTTTTAAAGCAAATAGCCCACTTGGGCTTAAAAGAAATTGCACCCCCCTTTTTTTAAACAATGCCCAGCCCGTGGGCTGCCCTTTTCTTATTTAGGGTTCCTCCTGGGAACCCCATCACTCGTGAATGGCCACCGCCCAAAGGTGCTCGATTGGGAATGCTACTAGGGTTCCCTCTGATCTGCGCCACCGCCCAAGGATTATTGTGGGAGGGATCGCCTGCAGCCGTGGAAGAAGAGCGGAGCTCGCCTATGTCGTCAAGATGACAAGCTCCGCCTCGTCGCCTGGAGAGATGGGCGACAGGGATCTGGGATGCGGCTAGGGCTCCTGCGCGAGGGAATCGCTACCTGGAGCTCTTGCCGTCGCGCGATGGGAAGGAGCGATGCGTTGGGGCCGCGCTGCAGGGATCTCGTCTGGGCTCGCGCCTGCCTGCGCGAGATGGAGGTAGCGCAGGAAGATATATTGGAGTCCAAGGGACCTGCCTGGGTTACGGGAGACGCGAGGGCTGGTGGAGATCGACGCCAGAGACGTGCCGGAGTTGTGGAGAAGCGCCGCGATGAAGGATGAGCGTGATGAATCTCGTATTCATCATGCTAAAATTCACTAATTAAACCCCTGGCTTAATTAATCCAATAAAATCCGCTAATAATTCATCATTTTATCTTGTATTATATTGTACATTCTTAACCTATAAATAATTGTATTTAATTACTGTTATTTACTTTGTAATTATTTTCTCATCAAAACCCCCTAAAAATTAGATAGGTAATTGTCTATAAGTTCTCGACCCTTGAAAAGACTAAAAAATACAAAAACAATTCAAAAGCCAAAATTCGATGTTTTTAACCCCCAAAAGATAGCCCCAAAAATACTTTTTGTATAAATGACCTCTTTTAGCTTTTCGTCCAACATGAAACTTGTATATCTCATCGAGACGGACAACTTTCTTGTTTTGACTTTTTCCTAATTTTGCCTCTAACTATTTCTTTTATATTTTTCTTTATTTTTACATTTTCTAATTTTCCTATTGGGCCACGTGGCGCCCTCTGGGCTGCCCACGTGGCCCACTCATCCTTCCGCCACTCGGCGCTATTCTAGGCCGCTTGATTTTCCGCAGATGCCTCCATCTCAGCCCGTCATTTCTGCCGCAACCCCAGCCGTCTGATCCTTCCCCAGATCGAATCCTCACCACCCGCGCCCTCCCTCACCTCAGCCGCCCGATCCTACTTTTATCCTACGGCTAGCATATCTATACATCCTCCACTCATTCCCTGCCGTCGGATTAAATCCTAAATCCCATCTGACCACTCATCTCCGCCCAGATCTGAACTGTTCGATCAGAGCTTTGATCTGATCTCATCCTTCCGCCGCACTTCCATCCTAGCTGTTGGATCACTTTTGGAAGGTACCAGAGCCACTCCCCCTGCCTCGTAACACCGACTCCTTGTAGCCGTTACCCCCACCATCTTCGCACCTCCTTATATGCTCCACCTCCATTACTCTCCTACCATAAAACCGCCGTTAGAACACACCCTCCATCACGTAACCTCCGAGCTTCGACACCTATAAAAGCCTCCGCCCTGCTGCCATCACCCCCATCCACCATTCCAAGGGGCTTCGGCCCAGCCTCCGGCCCTCCGATGACAACGGAGGGGCCATACATCGAGGCGATAATGACCCCAATCCCGGTGAGATCCATGGCGCTCTGCCATGCTTGCTCCACCATCTCCGGCGGTAGCTGAGCTCTCTGGCGTGGCTGACCAGACCGGGCGACGACCCCGGGCTTCCTCGAAGCCCAACTTAAGCAACTTCTTCCGCCGATCGCCTAGCTCCGGCAGGTAACCTTTTATTTGTTTTCATTCCAATTTCTCATAATTTTCCCTGCAACTCCACTCGCTATCGCCTTCGCCCGACCATCCATTAAGCTCCGCCTCACAGCCACCACCTTCGCTGACCACTCCGACAACTCTTCCTCTTCTCCACAACCTTCCCCGCTCCGACCCCCTTTTTTCCCTGTTCTGCCGGAGAAGAAGCCCAGGGACACCACTCCCGTCGCCTATACGGCCCCCACTCGCCTCGCTTTACGACACACACTTCACATTGGCACGCTTCGGCTATCTCACCTTTGCAGATTCTCAATGATCAGAGCTTGCAAGTCCTCTCTGATCTCGTGCTTCCTCTCCGACAACCTCCCTCCGCCTCGCCCTCCGAAACGATGACGGAGCTCCGCCTTGTCCCCCACAGCTTCACCCGGACCTCAGCCGTCTTCCTCGACCATCAGGCGGAGCCTCGGGGCACGTTGGAGCTTCACATGGCTCGTCGGAGCACAGTCTCGTCCGGCAGCAGGGGGCGGAACAAGAAAGTACAGGTACCATCCGATCATTTGGATCGGATGGTCCAGATATGGCCACGTCTACCACCCAAGCCTCATGCTGAACCCACAGGCTCGAGTGGTCCATACCAAGACCGAAGCACAAGACGATTACACGTGGCCCAAGCCTGCGTTGACTCCCGAGCCTAGCCCCTTCACGTGCAACGCATGTGAGGGCTGGGTAAATTACAACAAAGACCCTGGAATTTTTGATATTTACACTTTGGTCCCCAGCCGTGTGCCTTATGTGCGCGCCTGGGTATTTTACAGGGATGCCCTCGAGGTTTTATAGAATTGCAATTATGCCACTGCGCGCATGGAAAAATTACAAGAAGGCCCAGGCGGTAATTGCTAATTGCAAATAGGTCCCTTCAGGAACCTATTTGTAATATTTATCTTTTTATTTCTTGCATTTTTATTACAATTATGCCCCTGCATTGTTTTCTTCATAACTTGAGCATCATAGGTCCAAATTGCATGATTTTAGTTTTTTTTATCCTTGTTTCATCGTCTATCTCATGGCATGTTTAATTTTCTCATCCGACACCGTTTTAAATGAAGTGAATTTTTATGTTAAGCTGAGGTGCCTTGCTCTACTTGTCTTTTGCCCTGATTCAATGATTGCTCATACTTTTGTGCTCAAAATGACCCTGATTTCATTCTAATTTCTTTTGCTCAATTTATTGATCTGTTTGGGGTATATTTGTAATAGTCAATTGCATACAATTAACCTTGCATTATTTTCATGCATCATCTTATAATTGCATAAAAATCAACTAAAAATTGCATGCATCATATATCTGCATTGTTCTGCATTTTACCCTGTGCATCTGCATGAAGACCTGAACTTGAGAAATAATTCACACTTGCTCTTAATTGATCAAAATTCGATAAATAGATAGAGTAGCTCGTGTCCCTGTGTTTGACCTTGGCAGACTTGCCAAGTAAAATACTCCACAACATTCTAGTGTGTGGTTTTTGCTGAACCAAATTTGCCTCCTAGACTACGACATTCTCTGATTATTAAAGAGGTAAATTTCGCGTTCATCAAATGGCGCCATTACCGGGGACACGACTCGCCTTTATTTATTTATTTAATTATTTAATTTTGATTTATTTTTATTGTTGAATATTTTCAAAATTCACAGGTTTTCTTCTCATGCATTATTGTTGCATCATTTCTGCTGATTAATTTCCTCTCTATTTTTTCTAACATTTCTCTTTTGTGGCAGGGCCCATGAAGATCGAGGATGCTTGATCTCCATGGAGGCGTGGAGTTGGGAGCTCCCGCTGAAAAGGATGCAAAAGATTTGGTGGAGAAATTTTAGGAATTTTTATCAGCATGCTTGCATGTGCATCTTTTAAAAAAATAATTTGCTACATGTGCATTATTTTAGTGGTCCTCTTTATAGGGTTTGCATGTTGTAAAAAAAGGAAAAAAAGAAAAAAACAAGTAGATCACTAGATGATCTACCCCCCCCACACACACACTTGCACATATACACTCACCCCCATCTCCCTCCTCTCTGTATGTTTCACAATCACTCTCTCTCTCTCTCTCCCATCTCACACCTTAAACTGTATACATTGCACAAACCTCCTCTCATCTTCTGATGTAAAATCATACCATCTTCCTTCCTTGTATCTTAGTGTAAATGCTTCTCCAAATACAGACCCCCCCGACTCAGATACTTTACTTAGGCTAATTGTAGCCTAAGTATGGAGGGGACCTGCCTATTCATCCATCCCTCACGATGTCTTCTTATACTTGGGTCAAATTTTTAACCTAAGTATAGGGAGACCCTCCTCCTCAGTTCTGCTATATTACCCTATATTTAACCAAGCCATTGCTTCATATCACTTATGCTATAGGGATACAACAAAAATTAGGTATAGGGGGTGTTGACGCATACATATTAGTACTCGTACCTATTCGTTATTTTAATTCTCAGTTGTATGCTTTATGTAATTTACCCATAGGCTACTCTCCTATATAAGAGAGCCAAGGGCTTATGGAATAAACAACTTGCTCATTTTTTTCCAACATGGTATCAGAGCGACGGTCCTAGACCGGAGTTCTCGAAACCCTAACCCTACCCACCACACCTGCCGGCCCCCTTTCTCTCTTTCTCTCTTCTCTGCAGATCGGCGCCGCCCTCCTTCTCGGGTGCTCCTCCTCCGATCAGCGCATCGCCTGTGCATCTCAGGCGCTGTCTGATCAGCGCTGTGCGCATCTCCTGCGTGCGCTAGCGCGTGATCTGCGCACCTCCTGCGCGTGCGCATCCCTTGCGCGTGATTGCGCGTGATCTGTGCCTCTTCAGCGCCTGATCGCGCGTCTTCCAACGTGCGGCTGCGCATCATCTGCGCAAGGCTGTGCGTGCGCGCATAACCTTCTACGTGCGTGAGCAGTACGCGCATCCAGTGCGCGTGCCCAGCGCACCCAGTGCGCGTGTCCAGCGCACCCAGTGCCCAGAGCGCGTGATCTACTGTGCATCCAGTGTGCACCCAGTGCCCCAAGGCCTGTAGCTCCTGTACGGGTGCACGGTTTCCAGCCCTAAGACCCAGAACATCATCATGGGTTTAGTTGCGTGAAGTCTACACGTGCAACTAAACCCATTCATGTCGTTGTAGACAAATCACATTGTTTTGTCAATCGTTCCAGTCTTCATTTTTCAATATGTCGGAGAGCAAGGCAGATATCCCATCTATTGGCGCATTCCGTGGTCCAGCGCCTATTGTCAAGATGGACGGTACCAACTATGAACTGTGGGCAATGCAGTTCATGAGCATGATGAAGTCTACGGGTAAGAAGCACATTCTTACCGAACCAGAGCCTGCTGAGAAGACTGGAACCTATGCCTCCTGGGAGGCTGATGACGCATATGCCAAAGTTTGGCTATCTGGCACGTTGGCAATTGAGATTGCCAATGACATCCTCCATCAACCCACAGCGAAGGATATGTGGGACATTCTGGCGGCTACATATTCCCAGGCGAAGAACGAGACAAAGATTCTGCAACTCCAGCATGATATCTTCACCATCAAGCAGAATGGTCGCCCCCCTACATTCTCTCTATACATCACTGAGAGGGATGTTCGAGAAGCTATATAGCTTCATGCCCTTGACAGCCACGCCAGAACAGCAGAAGACATATAGGAACGCTACTATGGTGGGCGTGTTCCTAGCTGCACTTGATCCTGAGTACGAGGCAGCACGATCACAGATTTTGGCCGACTCTACAATTCCTCCAATGGAGGAAGCCTTCCATAGACTGAGTCGGATTACAGTTCCCTCAACTGCTGCAAATCAGAATTCTTTAGCCATGGCAGCAACCAGAGGTCGTGGTTCTTATCACCAGGGCCGTGGACGTGGACCCCGTGGGAGGGGTGGCCGCACTAGGCCAACATGCACCTACTATCACCGAGTCGGACATAATGAAGATACATGCTATTCAAAGCACGGATTTCCTGCATCCGCACGAGCTGCTGAGCAGATAGAGCCCCCATCTGCTGCTACCTTGGATCAACGGTTCGATGATCTAGTTGCCCGTCTGAGGGGCATTTTCCCACTATCTGGTCCAGCACCGACTACAGAGAGTCATTCTGATGCTGCTGCTTCTGCCTCTGCATCTACCACTGCTTCAGGTAGTATACTTGCACTCCACAGTAGTAGATCTGATACATTGCCATGGATCATGGACTCGGACGCTACACATCACTTATGTGGCGACCAGAGTCTACTTACAGGATACACTCAGATCCCTCCAGGACGGACAGTAGTGATTGCCAATGGCACACATTCCCCCATCACTGGTCAGGGGGAGATTAGACTGACATCTTCTATGCAGCTCAAGAATGTGCTACATGCACCTGATTTTTCAATGAATTTGTTGTCAATTAGTCAGATTACGAAGGATCTCCATTGTCGGGCAATTTTTGATCCATCTTCTTTGATTTTTCAGGACATCCATACGGGCAACGTGATTGGTCGTGGCTATGAGCAAGGAGGCCTCTACCGCCTGAATCAGACCCCATTTGCTGGAACCACATCCTCTCCTGGTGGACAAGTATCTCCTTTACTGTGGCATCTGCGTTTTGGTCATTTACCGCTTCAGAAGTTGCGTCAAGTTTTACCTTATAGTCTTCCTCACACACTTATTCAGTGTGAGGCATGTCAGTTGGGAAAGCATCACAGGTCGTCCTTTCCCAGTCGTCCTGGTCGGAGTAGTACCTCCAAGTTTGAGTTATTCCATGTTGATGTCTGGGGTCCAAGTCGTGTACCTGATCATCAGGGACACAGATTTTATATTGTATTTGTGGATGATTTCTCTAGAGTGTCATGGGTGTTTCTGATGAAAAATAAATCTGAAGCCGGAAATATAATTATCCATTTTCTGAATGAAATACAAAATGTCTTTTCCACATCTGTAAAATTTGTGAGAAGTGATAATGCGTTAGAATTGTGCACAAAAGTAGGGATGCTAATCGAATCGAATATATTCGAATCCACTTAGATTCAGATTCAATTCATTATAAAATTTTCGAATCCGAATCCGAATCGAATATTAAACGAATTTCTAATCTAAATTCAAATTCAATTCATTTGGAGTTTCGAATATTCAAATTCGATTCATTTTATATCGAATTAGAATTTTATTTAATAATTTAAATAATAATAAAAAATCTATATTAATTGTATTTTAAGTTTCAAAGAATTGAATAGACTTTGTGATACTAATTTGTGAAAAATAATTGAGATAAATAAAAAACTTTTAACATAAATGGTAAAATTCAATAGATAATATAAATTGCATTAAAGTACCTAACTTTTGTTTAACTTTTGTTGTTCGTGTATGTCTCTTGCAATCCTCATTTGCTCTTTTTGTACCTATGGTGAATTGAATATATAAAGGAAAAATAATTATTGACATCTTGATAAACCATTGATCTTTTCTTTTTGTACTTATGATAAAAATTTAATCAATGCATCTACACCTTTCAACTGGAACTCCACCAACTTTCTCATTCTCTTTGGTAAATGATTCATAAACCATTGATCTTTTCATTCTATCAATCTTATTAATTATATAAGGAATCGATTTTTCTATTTTCTCACCCTCTTCTTCTAATTTTTCATTAATATCATCATCATACCCAATGCCCCTCTCATGGACACTATCTTGAGAAGATGGTATGTTTGAATTAGACTTCTAAAAATAAAATGGAAACACATACTCAAAATTATATTTTAAATTACATACCATTATAGAAATACAAGATTTAGAGTAATAGATATACATGTCCAAAATAATAACTAGAAGATTGTGTTCCACATTTCTATGAAGAATCCACCATATCTTCCCTCCCATTATGACCTATCTCCATGGTATCTGATAAAAAAGAACCACTAAATTCCATCGGAACCATAAAAGGTCGATGTGAACTGACTTATGGAGCTGAATCTAACATCTGAGGTGTATAAAAATCGGCAGATTGGGCTGAGAACTCAATTGGTACGGCTCTGATCTTCAATTTTCTAATATGTAACATTTTTCTACATCAAGCATGAACAGTTCATGTTTACCTTATTTCAATGCACTCTTATGGGGGCATAGTTGGGCTTATTAAAGATTATGATGATTTTTCTTCTTGATAACCTAGTCCCCTTGTAATCTTGATCGGAAATGGAATTTAGTTGCAGCTATGATCTTTTGCACATTTAGCCATTTAGGCAAAGCTTGAAATCCATGAAATCTATTCATACCATAATCGTCTCTAAGATATTATTTGTATTCAAATGCTTGGTTGTCCTTATCATAAGATCTGGATATTATGATGGATGGGAGGATTAAGAGTGTGATTAAGGAAAAGATTGTTAGAAATTTGAAATCTATGACCTCGAGAAATTTAGTATGTATTTGTTTGCAGATAATGTATTTTAGAATCACATACATTATTTGGATAGAACCTAAATCTTAAGATTTTAGGGTATAAGGGGGGAGGGGGTGGTATTACCAGTAGCTGCGGGGGTGATGGAGAGATGACGTCGATGTTGGTGAGTTTAGAACCGATGTCGTTGTTGACAGCGGGGGAGAGCGGGAGCTGGTGGTGGGTTGGCTACTATGAGGTTGGTGGTGTTACTGGTAGGAGCGAGCTGGAGAGGGAGACTGGAGCCGACGATGTTGGAGAGAGCGAGCAGGAGCGGGAGGTTGGAGCCGGCGGCGTTGGAGAGAGCGAGCAGGAGCGGGAGGCTGGAGCCAGCAATGTAGGAGAGAGCGAGCATGAGCGAGAGGTTGGAGCTGACGACGTTGGAGAGCAGAAGCAAATATTAGGATTTTTTTCTCATGAGTGACAAGGGGAGATAGAATTTGGGGGAGTAAAGAGGGGTATGATGTATGCAATGGGCATCCCAAAATTAGGATGTTTGGAATAAGATGATGAAAATTTTTATTTATTATATTAAGTTGCGTATCATGTGTGGGGATTTTACAAAATATATACTACATTTATTTATATATATAATGTTTCATACCATATCATATATGTGTGTGTATCGAATCGAATCGAATTATTATCGAACGAATCCAAGTGAATTCAGATTCGATTCATTTGGGAATCGAATCCAAAAGTTAAATTCAAACTCAATTCATTTGATTTCGAATCGAACTTTTTTCGAATTTTTATCGAACGAATCCTAATCGAATTCGAATGATTCAATTCAATTAGCAGCCCTACACAAAAGTTCTTGCCAGTTACTACTCCTCAAAAGGGATTGTTCAACAAACATCGTGTCCTCATACATCTCAACAGAATGGAATTGCTGAAAGGAAACACCGTCACCTCCTTGATGTCACGAGATCACTCCTTATACAGAGTCATGTTCCCTACTCATACTGGGGTGATGCAGTTCTCACTGCAGGTTACCTAATTAATCGTATGCCCTCTTCTGTTTTAAATGAACAAATCCCGTTTACTATCATTCATCCCAACAAGGATTTGTTTTCTCTTACGCCTTGTGTGTTTGGGTCGGTTGCTTTTGTCCATCAGTTGTCCCCTGGTACTGACAAGCTCTCTCCTAGGGCTGTCAAGTGTGTTTTTGTCGGGTACTCCAGAACTCAAAAGGGGTACAAGTGTTTTGATCCTCTGCGTCGGCGGTATATGATCAGTGCAGATGTTACATTTTTTGAAAATGTTATGTATTTTTCAGCCTCAGGAGACAAGCAACTACCTTCACTATCCACTGATGCCATATATATGACACCCCCACCTCAGATGCCGTCACCAGCACCACCATCACAGCTGCCACCACCACCACCACCACCACGACCACCACCACCGCCACCACCAACTATATCACCACTACCGTTTCACTACACCTGCAGGCCTCCTCCCGCTCATGGTCATGACTCGTCTACTAGCTCGCCTATGGTATGTAATAAAAATATTAATGTTGATGGATCTGATGTTATTTCTGAGCATGATATGTTGCAGGGGTCTGATGAGACCACATATGACTTAGATGTACCCATTGCTCTGCGAAAGTCGAAGAGAAGCTGTGCTACATATCCTCTATCCGCATCCGTATCTTTTGAGAGGCTATCTGGAGATTTCAGGTCCTTTGTTGTGGCACTTTCAGCAGTCGATATTCCAAGGAGTCATCATGACGCTATGCAGGATAGTAGATGGCGGCTAGCAATGGAGGAAGAAATGACGGCACTCCAGTCCAGAGGAACTTGGAGTTTGGTTCCTACACCTCCAGATGTGAACCCAGTGAGCTGCAAGTGGGTGTTTACAGTGAAGCACAATGCAGATGGTTCTATTGGCAGGTACAAGGCACGTCTGGTTGCACGTGGCTTTACACAGACATACGGGGTGGATTACCTTGACACATTCTTGCCTGTGGCACGTCATTCCACCCTACGGATCTTACTGTCAGTTGCAGTTGCTAGAGACTGGCCGCTTCATCAGTTGGATGTAAAGAATGCATTCCTATATGGAGATTTGCAGGAAGAAGTTTATATGCAACAACCACCTGGTTTTGCTGTTGAGGGGGGGTGTTCCAAGGTATGCAGGTTACATAAGGCTATCTATGGCCTTAAGCAGAGCCCCAGAGCATGGTTTCAGAAGCTCTCAGATCTCTTTGAGAAACATGGATACAAACGCTCCAATGCTGATCATTCCTTGTTTGTGCAGAAGACTACTAGAGGTATCATTATAATCATGGTTTATGTTGATGACATCTTGATTACAGGAGATGATGAGCAGGGCATAAAGCAGGCGAAGGAAACACTGGGAACTGAATTTGTCACCAAGGACTTGGGAGTCCTTAGATATTTTCTGGGGCTGGAGTTTGCTAGAAATCCATATGGATTAGTAATGTCGCAGAGGAAATATGTTACAGATCTATTGAGCGAGACAGGAATGCTAGGGTGTCGGCCTGCTACGATACCAATGGATCCCAGCATGAAGCTCTATGATGATGACACGGAAGAGGTGGACAGGAGGAGGTACAGAGAACTGGTAGGCAAGCTACTGTATGTCACGATCACTCGACCTGATATATCATTTGCAGTGAGTCGCGTGAGCCAGTTCATGGAGCAACCACGTCAGGCCCATATGGATGCTATACATATGATTCTGAGATATCTAAAATCATCTCCTGGTGCAGGCTTGCTATTTAAGAAGGGAAAGGAGATCTCTATCACAGCATGTGCTGATGCAGATTATGCAGGATGCCCCAAGGACAGGAAGTCCACCTCAGGATTTGCAGTATATGTTGGAGATGCCTTAGTCTCGTGGAGGAGCAAGAAACATACAGTGGTAGCGAGATCCAGTGCTGAATCAGAATATAGGGCTATGGCCCAGGCTAGAACAGAAATGATGTGGGTGAAAGCTCTACTTACAGATCTATGTCTTGATATACCGCTCCCTATGAAGCTGGAATGTGATAATCAGGCAGCCTTGTTCATTGCAAACAACCCAGCTTTCCATGAGAGGGCCAAGCACATTGAGGTTGACTGTCATTACATACGTGACATGATTCAGAAGGGGTTCATTGCTACATCTCACGTCACCTCAGAGAATCAGACGGCCGATATATTCACCAAGCATTACTTCGAGGCCCATTCCAGAAGTGTGCGTCCAAGCTGAGCATGATTGATATCTATGCTCCATCTTGAGGGGGAGTGTTGATGCATACATATTAGTACTCGTACCTGTTCGTTATTTTAATTCTCAGTTGTATGCTTTATGTAATTTACCCAGAGGCTACTCTCCTATATAAGAGAGCCTAGGGCTTGTGGAATAAACAACTTGCTCATTTTTTTCCAACAGGGGGTATACCATATATTACTGTATATTTACTTTAGCCATAGCTCGTATTTTTAAAATTTTTTGAAAATTCTTTTTTGGGCATGGTTTTAGTATTCCTGTGAACTGAGTTTTGTAAAAACCCTGTAAAAATATTTTCTAAAAATTGAGGGATTAGTTTTTGTAAATAACCCTTTTGTTCAAAACAAATAAAAAAGAAAAAAATTCCATAAAAATTTGAAAAATTAAAAACCTGTCTTTGAATTCGAGTTTGACTAATAGGTTTAGTAGATACTTTCAGTGAGGGAACTTCGGTCTCCCTTAGTAGAGCGAGTGATTTAGAGGACAATGTATATGGCTCCGTCCTCAAGTAACACGGGTCCGTTTAACGTCCTGTACTTATACCCATACTGGCTGAGAATAGATACTTTTATTCATTTGAGCCTGGGCCAGTCATTGTCTCTCCAAAGAATTAAAAAAATGAAAATTAAATCCCTAAAAATCTGCAAAAATAAAAATCATACAAAAATCACTAACTAAGGAGTTTGTGTATTCCTGACACACTCACATTCACTCAAGGCTTGAGGATTTTGAGGACACTGGATTTCTGTGATCTAAGGAGTCCGATTTAACATGCCTTAGTCATTAGGGTTTTTAAACTTAATTATCCACACTTCCCTGGTTTGAAAGATTTGAGCGCTATGTTGCAGTCTTCATCTCTATCTTCAAAAGAATATGATCAACACAATGACTTTCACAACTGCATGATTGATGAGATGAGTTGAGATATCACTTGAGAGACTAGGACTAGAGATTTGAGTTTAGATCCGATCTAATGATATTTGAGGATGTGATAAAGTTAATGAAGGCTTCAGAAAACCTGAGTATCAGCAAAACCCTAGCCAGTATGTGAACAAGTTCATATGCTATCTCTTTGATATCTACCTATGTGCCAGGGTGTGATGAAACTTAATGAAAATTGTTGATCAATGTGCGTCAACGTTTGGTAAAAGCAGTGGAGCTAGCCAACAAAAGAAAAGAAAAAGAAATGTCGAAGAAAAGCTCTATCATCCAAAGTCAAATTACAAAAAGAGCTTCCATCAATGACGAACGCTCCCAAACATTTTCAAAGTGTCCACTTGGACCAAGCGCTAATTAGGACCAAGGAGACGGGCTGACACCATAAAAGGGCTCTGCATCATAAGTGATACAAGTCTGGGTGTCGAAGGTATCTTAGATACTCAAAAAGAGATAAACCTCGGTATACTAAAAAAAACAAGTGCAGGCGACTTCGAATTCTCTTGACGGACACATTGATCAACAAACTAAAAATCTACTTGTGTTGAGTAAAAAGGCACTCGAGAGGCCCCTTGTTCCAATGTGAGGGAGAGAAAAATAGACACAATCTTGTACCCTCCATCATCTGGCCGTCCATCTACACTTTAAGTCTGACGAATTAGTAATAAAGTGTAGATGGACGGCCAGATGATGGAGAGTATATGATTGTGTCTATTTTTCTTTCCCTCACATTGGAACAAGGAGCCTCTCGAGTGCCTTTTTACTCAACACAAGTAGATTTTTAGTTTGTTGATTAGTGTGTCTGTCAAGAGAATTCGGAGTCGTCTGCACTTGTTTTTCTGGGAGTACACCGGGGTGTGTCTCTTTTGAGTACCTAAGATACCTTCGACACCCAGACTTGTATCGTTTACGATGTGAAGCTGTAACATCCGGATCCGAATTAACTGAAGCTCCTGTCAAGAAAAGGATGTTGCAAGCAAGTTTGGATCTCCAAAGTAGAGATATTCAAAGGTACATATCTCTCTCCTCTTTGTTCTCATTAAAGTCAATGCTGAAGTTTCTAATTCAGTTTTTTTTTATGTTGCTATCCATCAGGTATTTTATCTATTGTTGTATGTTAGATAAAGCCACAAATCCCTCCAAACTTAGAGGATCAAAGGTACAATCTTTCTCCCTCCTCTTGCTGCCTTCCATGCATGATTTAGCCTATAAAATTTTTATTACAAAAGCCTTCTAGGTACCTGGGGTTGGGACATAAAAATCTCCTAACTGAAATTATCTTATAAGAAAGTATTGGTCATATCAAACTCACAAATAAGCCAACTTTTGGTTCACCTGGACTTCATACTGGTTAATAGAGAAAAGGCTTTGATGTAATCAACTCCATACGTATAAGAGAGTTCTTTTACTGAAAGCCCCTCTTTAAGCCAATCAAGCTTACCATCAAGTGTATGCTTTATAGGAAATAACCACCGACAGGAAACAAGAGTGACATTCAAAATAAAGGGCATGAGGTTAGAGGAGCATTCTTCTTATCATTCATGACCTGACTTCAGTTAGAGTTTTGTAATATGTCAATATAATCTCTTAGAATCAATACAGTTAACAGTACATCAATGGATTGCATTCGGGATCAGATAAGTCATTACTCATAATAATTAGAGATAGAATGGTGAACACATGATCTCACCCCTTCACATAGGGAAACCAACTGAGGTAAAGAAGCATCTTGAGCAATGTTTGATGAAGGGCTAGATTTGGATTGTTTATGAATTATGATTATGCTGCACTATTGAAAGTTCGCATTCCCATCACATGTAGAAATCTTAATCACGTTTATCTATATCATTGTAACTTTGTGTAAACTAGGTTAGGGGAGTGATACCTTCTGAACAGATTTTTGGATAGAAGTTCGAAATTAGATGCATATGTCCATTGGCTACAATCGCTCGAAATCAAAATCTGCTGAGAATTGTTCAATTAGTGAAACTCTTGCTTCACAAATGAAAATTGTAAGCCTTGCAACATATGACCCTACTGCCTCATTTTTTTTATAAAAGACTATGGATGGCCTTATTATGATCGACTTCTATCTACCTATGAGACACTGCTCGAATAAGAGGGCTTAATCATCATAGGCAATCTCTTTGATGCCACTGGTTAATTTCACATGTACAAACATTGATCGGATTTAATATCTTATCTATATAGGAGCAAATATGACGATCTTCTGAGAATTCATCTTTTAAAATATTAGAACTCTTCTCTCAAAGTCTATAAATGATTTCTCAAGATCTTTACGAATAAGAAATCATCAATCAATTGATCATTATGTATAGTCTATTATTCATACAATCTATTATATATATAGGATGTTATGACAAATGATCAGAAAACACCCCTCTTTTGACGTCTCAACTGGAACTGGTACAATTGAGACATGATTCTTGTTTAGGTACCATATAAAACAAAATGATAAAGACTAGCTAGATCCATATCCAAAGCGTAGATGGTGATCTTATGATTTTAGAAATAGTAAGATGTGACCACAAAGACCGATCATCTTCATAAATTAATCTTTTATGTATACTCTACTATTTATACATATCATCAAAGATAGGTAGTGACAAAATATCTAGAATTGTAAAGTCGACAATTGAAGAGATTGAGAAATGATGGGGTAGATGAATAAGTGAAATCAATGCTGAATCATTATATCAATAAGATCGTTGATCAAAAAGACCTAGATCTGTACAATCAACCACATAAAGGATTAAGAAAGGATGAGGGATCAAGTCATTGATGACTGATAATTAAAAGTGCCAGTCATGGTGACCTTTACGCCTGACTGTGCGAGGGCGCGGTGACCCTCAGCTGGGCGGGAGATTAGGAAGCTCAGTTAGGGCAGCGGCCGCTTGGTGCGCTGGTCTAGGATCCCAGTCTTTTTCTCGGTTTTCTCGCGAGCGCTTGCAGTTTTTACGCCTCTCTGGGATCCACAGGTTTTCTTTTAAAGACCAGTTCTGCTGACCCTTGTTCTTTAGGGTACCTAGGCTGGAGGACCCTTGGTTTTAGTTTTTCGAGCTCGTTAGCCCGTACCGGTCGGGCCGGTTTTTCTTTTAGAGCGACTTTTCCGGAAAGTCTCTCTCACCCGTCTTAGTAGCGTAGTTTTGGAGTAGACCTATCCCTCTATTGGACCGCCTTCCAATTAGAGGGCTAGACGGAAGAGCCTTTTGTAGGCTACTTCACCGCTTGAGTTTTGTTTTTTTTTTCGCCAGGAGACTTGGTGATGCTACATCCGAATCATCCATGTATACATCTGAATCCTCTATGGCTATATCTGAATCCGTTACAGTTGAATTTCGAAAAGTTACATTTGAGATTGGATTGAGTCACAAATGAGTTTGGCTAAAGTTGAGATGAATTACAGTTGAGTTGGTTTCATGGAAGCTTGGTTACAGTTAAGTTGGTTGTAGTTGTGCTAGTTACTTTTTCGCCAGTGATTCTTGATGAAGAGAAGATCAGTTTATGAAAATCATCCTTATCAGATTTCGATCTACTGCCACAGCCGTTCGAAATAGCTAGTGGACGTGTTGGGAACTTAGTTAGGATGCATTTTACTCCACCGCATGCCTACGGAGGCACCCCAACCCTAAGGCTTCTTTACTGCCTTAGAGTCATAGTGTGAGGTCTTATCTAGACTAAGACCACAGACTATCCACTAAGCTTGAGAAATTCAATATGAAAAGAATCAAAACATCAGACTCATTATCTACACTTACTATGGTCTAACCTCATGACTCACAAACATCAAAAGAGACCCGAATCATCTCGACCATGTCAATCATTAAATACTCAAGATATCATGATCAATTCAATCATGATAGCCATTGAATAAATCATTGGAACATGAAATTGATGGGGAAGAATGGAAATCATATACAGTTTTATACTGGAGTCACATCTTAGAATCATAATATGAGGTCACACTCAGATCAAGATCCCAGATTGTCCACCAAATCTGATTGATTGGATAAAAACGAAGAACAAAGACTCAACATCCACATCTCAAGATCCATTAAACATGATTTATAATTAATTAAAAGGTGACAGTTTAAATATGGATCTTATAATCTTTGTATAAAAATGATTAATATGGGTAATTAATGTAGGATGAGTAGAATGGGGTTTTACATACTAAACAACTTGAAAGCATGTTTCAATGCAAGTAGCTCTAAAAATTTAATTGTCAAAGCCCCTTTTTCTTGCTTTCTTTTGGAGCCACTAAATTTCCTGTTATTTTTAATTAATTAAGATTACTCAACATTTGTTGATGTTCTTTTCTCCCTATTCCATGGATTGCAGGCATAATACCTGCACCGTTGTATCGGGAGAGTTGAATGTCAGTTTCTGAAGCAAAATATACCAGGTATGTATGCTATAATTTTGTTCAAGGATATTATAAATGCTTTTATTTCTCTTCTGATAAAATTGGGATGCATGTACATAATGGAATTTCTGTGTACATGTTAACTGCTATGGAATTTATGCAATGTAAGTGTGACATGTTATAGTTCTGTGGTTTATTGGTTAATTTGTGAATGTCATTCGTAAAAAAAAAATTCCCCTAATTTTCAGTACTATAATGTGGTCCTTAGCGAACATGATACTACGTCTGATATGTAAACGGGTTTCCCAGATCCGAGAAGGAGCGGGCCTCACAGAAGCCCTTTTATGGTGTCAGCCCGACTCCTTGGTCCTAATTAGCGCTTGGTCCAAGTGGACACTTTGAAAATGTTTGGGAGCGCTCTCCATTGATGGAAGCTCTTTTTATAATTTGACTTTGGATGATAGAGATTTTCTTCGACATTTCTTTTTCTTTTCTTTTGTTGGCTAGCTCCACTGCTTTTACCAAAAGTTGGCGCACACTGATCAACAATTTTCATTAAGTTTCATCACACCCTGACACATAGGTAGATATCAAAGATATAGCATACGAACTTGTTCACATACTGGCTAGGGTTTTGCTGACACTCAGGTTTTCTGAAGCCTTCATTAACTTTATCCCATTCTCGAATATCATTAGGTCGGGTCTAAACTCAAATCTCTAGTCCTAGTCCCTCAAGTGATATCTCAACTCATCTCATCAATCATGCAGTTGTGAAAGTGATTGTGCTGATCATATTCTTTTGAAGGTAGAGATGAAGAGTGCAATATAGCGCTCAAATCTTTCAAACCAGGGAAATGCGGATAATTAAGTTTAAAAACCCTAATGACTAAGGCATGTTAACTCAGACTCTTTAGATCACAAAAATCTAGTGTCCTCAAAATCCTCAAGCCTTGAGTGAATCTGAGTGTGTCAGGAATACACCAATTCCTTAGTTAGTGATTTTTGTTTTTGCAGATTTTATGGATTTTAATTTTCGAATTCTTAATTATTTGGAGAGACAATGACCGGCTCAGGCTCAAATGAATAAAAGTATCTACTCTCAGCCAGTATGGGTGTAAGTACGGGCCGTTAAACAGACCCGTGTTACTTGACGACAGAGCCATATACATTGTCCTCTAAACCACCCACTCTGCTAAGGGAGGCCGAAATTCCCTCACTGAAAGTATCTACTAAGCCTATTAGTCTATTTTCAAAAAATTTTAAAAATACGAGTTATGACTAAAGTAAATATACAGTAATATATGGTATACCCCCTATACCTAATTTTTGCTATGTCCACATAGCACAAGTGATATGAAGCCATGGCTTGGTTAAATATAGGGTAATATAGCAGAACTGAGGAGGAGGGTCCCCTATACTTAGGTCAAAAATTTGACCCAAGTATAAGAAGACATCGCGCGGGATGGATGAATAGGCGGGTCCCCCCTATACTTAGGCTACAATTAGCCTAAGTAAAGTATCTGAGTCAGGGGGTCTGTATTTGGAGAATCATTTACACTAAGATACAAGGGAGGAAGAGGGTATGATTTTACATCAGAAGATGAGAGGGGGGGGGTTTATGCAATGTGTACAGTTTAAGTTGTGAGAGGGGAGAGAGAGATAGAGAGAGTGATTGTGAAACATACAGTGAGGAGGGAGATGGTGGGGGGGGTGAGTGTATATGTGCAAGTGTGTGTGTGTGGGGGGGGTAGATCATCTAGTGATCTACTTGTTTTTTTTCTTTTCTTTTTACAACATGCAAGCCTTCTAAAGGGGTCTAATAAAATAATCTACATGCAACAAATTGTTTTTTTTGTTTTTTTACAAGATGCAAATGCAAGCATACTGATAAAAATTTCTAAAATTTCTCCGCCAAATCTTTTGCGGCCTCTTCAGCGGGAGCTCCCAACTCCACGCCTCCATGGAGATCAAGCATCCTCGATCTTCATGGGTCCTGCCACGAAAGAGAAATATTAGAAAAATAGAGAGGAAATTAATCAGTAGAAATGATGCAACAATAATGCATGAGAAGAAGACCTGTGAATTTTGAAAATATTCAACACCAAAAATAAATCAAAATTAAGTAAATAAGTAAAGGTGAGTTGTGTCCACGGCAACGACGCCATTTGATGAACGCGAAATTTAACTCTTTAATAATCAGAGAATGTCGTAGTATAGGAGGCAAATTTGGTTCAGCAACAACCACACACTTGGAATGTTGTGGAGTATTTTTACTTGGCAAGTCCACCAAGGTCGAACACAAGGACACGAGCTACTCTATCTATTTATCGAATTTTGATCAATTAAGAGCAAGTGTGAATTATTTCTCAATTTCATGTCTTCATGCAGATGCATAAGGTAAAATGCAGAACAATGCATATATATGATGCATGCAATTTTTAGTTGATTTTTATGCAATTATAAGATGATGCATGAAAATAATGCAAGGTTAATTGTATGCAATTGACTATTAGAAATATACCCCAAACAGATCAATAAATTGAGCAACATAAATTAGAATGAAATCAGGGTTATTTTGAGCACAAAAGTATGAGCAATCATCGAATCAAGGCAAAGACAAGTAGAGCAAGGCACCTCACCTTAACATAAAAATTCACTTCATTTAAAATGGTGTCAGATGAGAAAATTAAACATGCCATGAGATAGATGAAGAAACAAGGATTAAAACGATACTAAAAGCCTGTAATTTGGACCTACGATGCTTAAGTGATGAAGAAAATAATGCAGGGGCATAATTGTAATAAAAATACAAGAAATAAAAAGATAAATATCATAAATATATCCCCGGAGGGACCTATTTGCAATTAACAAAAACCGTCCGGGCCTTCTTGTAATTTGTCCATGCGTACAAGGGCATAATTGCAATTCTATAAAACCTTGAGGGCATCCCTGTAAAATACCAGGCACGTACGTGAGGCACGCGTATGGGGACCAAAGTGCAAATATAAAAAATTTCAGGGTTTTTGCTGTAATTTACCCAGCCCTCACGTGCATTGCACGTGAAGGGGCCGGGCTTGGGAGTCAACGTAGGCTTGGGCCACGTGTAATCGTCTTGTGTTTCGGTCTTGATATGGACCACCCGAGCATGTAGGTTCAACATGAGGCTTGGGTGGTAGACGTGACCATATCTGGACTGTCCGATCCAGATGATCGGACAGTAGTTGTGCTTTCTTGCTCCGCCCCCAGCTGCCGGACGAGACTGTGCTCCGACGAGCCATGTGAAGCTCTACCATGCCCCGAGGCATCGCCTGATGGTCGAGGAAGACGACTGAGGTCCGAGCGAAGCTGTGGGGGACAAGGCGGAGCTCCGTCATCGTTTCAGAGGGTGAGACGGAGGGAGGTTGTCGGAGAGGAAGCACGAGATCGGAGAGGACTTGCGAGCTCTGATCATTGAGAATCTGCAAAGGTGAGATAGCCGAAGCGTGCCATTGTGAAGTGTGTGTAGTGAAGCGAGGCGAGTGGGGGCCGTGGAGGCGATGGGAGTGGTATCCCTGGGCTTCTTCTCCGGCGGAACATGGGAAAAAGGGGGTCGGAGCGGGGAAGGTTGTGGAGAAGGGGGAAGAGTGGTCGGAGTGGTCAGCGAAGGTGGTGGCTCTGAGGCGGAGCTTAATGGATGGTCGGGCGAAGGCGATAGCGAGTGGAGTTGCAGGGAAAATTATGAGAAATTGGAAGGAAAACAAATAAAAGGTTACCTGGCCGGAGCTAGGCGATCGACGGAGAAAGAGGCTTTTGATGGGCTTCGAGGAAGCCCAGGTTGTGTCGCGCGGTCCGGTCATCCACACCAGAGAGCTCAGCTATCGCCGAAGATGGCGGAGCAAGCATGGCAGAGCGCCATGGATCTCACCGGGGCTGGGGTCGTTACCGCCTCAATGTATGGCCCCTCCGCTGTCACCGGAGGGCGGGAGGCTGGGTCGAAGCCCCTTGGAATGGTGGATGAGGGTGATGGCGACGGGGCGGAGGTTTTTATAGGTGTCGGAGCTCGGAGGTTATGTGATGGAGGGGGTGTTTTAACGACAGTTCTATGGTAGGAGAGTAATGAAGGTGGAGCATCTGAGGCGTGAAGATGGTGGGGGTAACGGCTACAGTCGGTGTTACGAGGTGAGGTGGCTCTGGCACCTTCCAAAATTGGAAGGGTGTGGCGCATCGGAGAGGGTAACGACTGGGTTGGAGGTAGGCGACGAAGCCCTGGCCGTTGGATCTCGTGATCCAACGGCTAGGATGAAGCACGCCGGAAGGATGAGATCAGATCAAAGATCTGATCGAACGGTTCAGATCTGGGCAGAGATGAGTGGTCAGATGGGATTTAGGATTTAATCCGACGACGGGGAATGAGTGGAGGTTGTGGAGATATGCTAGCCGTAGGATAAAAGTGGGATCGAGCGGCTGAGGTGAGGGAGGGCGCGGGTGGTGAGGATTCGATCCGGGGAAGGATCATGTGAACCCCTCAGGATCCGGGTACCCGTTTACGACACAATTTGCAATAATCCATTTATGACCTCGCATTAAAAGCATAGTTTTATGGGGAAATTTTTCGCAATGAATATATTTGTAAGTGACATTCGACATTCACATTCACAACCACAAGCTAATAAAGATAAATGTCACCAAGAATTTATTTCATTAACTTTCATTTCATTTTCAACCTGTACAATGTCTGAAAGTACATACAGTATATCCCAAAATCCGATTGAAGAGAAAAGAAGCATATAACATTAACAACCGAACAAAAACTGAGACAAAAAGAATATCATACCGTCTAGTATAGACCTTGTCTCTTGGAACCCTGTATAGCTACTGAACAACAGACTCCTTTCCTGCCATGCGTGCAAGGAAGAAAAGGAGTCACAATTGTGAATACAAACCCGTAGTTTAAAATAATTAACAAGTAATTTAATGTGCAAAAGAGAGCAAGTAGAAAGGTGGAATAAGCACTATTTACATCTACTTGCGCGAGTAAAAAGGTATTCAGGCTTGTAAGCATTTCTCATAAACTCTCATTATCCAAACACTTTTCATATTTACCATATTTATTTTGTAATTAAATGCTGATAAATTATAATTATAGGAGTATGCATATAAGTATATATCTCTATTATTATATTGACCAGATATCAAATCTGTGGATTTGTCGATGTGAAAGATGGAATATGAAATATTTATAGATTACTTGATTCCCAAGTTCAATAGGTAGGCATCCAATTCTTAATTTCAATTGTTTCAGATATAACTCCAGATGATATAGATAAAGATCATGATTCTTGGTCTTGGAGATCATGTCGTGGAACTTGATGGCTACTTTCTTGTTATTGAGATCATGTCATGGTTTTCGATAATGAACTGATATGATGATGAATTTGATCCTTAATTCTATTTACTCCTTCTAAGTTAGTGGATAGTCTGTGGTCTTGGTCTGTGTGTAACCTCACACTATGACTCTAAGGTATTTAAAAGTACCTTAGGGTTGGGGTGCCTCCGTAGGCATGCGGTGTTGTATAATGCATCCTAACTAAGTTCCCAACACGTCCACTAACTTATAGGGTTTTTGAATCAGATTAAAGTCACTACTAATCAACTAAATTTTAATTGTGATTTCCTCTAAACCTTCACTGTAACTCTCTCAGATGTACTCTCAATGATGTAGATATAGATGTAGATACGAATGATCTGGATGTAGAATCGCCGTCTGTTGGCGAAAGAAAACTCAAGCGGTGAAGAAGCTTGCAAATGGCACTTCCGTCTCGCCCTCTAGTTGGAAGGACGGTCCAATAGAGGGATAGGTCTACTCCCCAACTACGCCACTGAGACGGGTGAGAGGGACTTCCCGGGAAGTCGCTCTAGAAAAACAGCCCGACCGGTAACGGGCAACCGAGCTCGTACGCAAAACTGAAAACCAAGGATCCCCCGCCTGGGTATCCTAAAACAGGGTCAGCGGAATGGTCTAAAGTCAGGATCCCAACGAGGCGTAAAAACACTGCGAGCTCGCGTAAAAACCGTGTAAAAGACTGGGATCCTAGACCCGCGCACTTGGCGGCCGCTGCCCAATCTGGGCTTCCTTTCCTCCGCCCAGTTGAGGGTCACCGCGCCCTCGCACGGTCAGGCGTAAAAGTCACCATGACCGGCACATATGTTCTTTCGATGATTCATGACAACCAGGTGTCCCACATATCCCACATTGATGTACTTATAATGGGGATCTTCATGATTCTGTGTGTATGGATCTTTATGTACTTTGGATAAATTGATTAAGATTAAGTCCTCAAATCGACATATATCAACCGTTGATACCTGGACTCTTAATTCTTTACTGAAAAAGAATTGTAGTAGTTGTACTAGTTACCCTGGACTTTGGTTTCATTTCCTTTTAGAATATATATATATATATATGGGCTTGAAACTTCTTATATCTAACCGAGTCTTACCCTTATATTAATTAACCAATTTTTGAATAAAATGTTAAACATAGCCTTGTTCGATTTAATTGAAAGATAGCATAGGCTAATAAAACCTTAGATATAACCGCAACCTACATCTTATTTCCTTTTGTGATTCCCAACAAAATTATCAAATAACCAAAACTTGATGCTTTTTTAAAAAAAAACCCTTAAAGCATCAACCAGACTTTTATGTTGTTTAAAAAAATAGGAGTCTGGTATAACCTCTATAGCTACGGAAGTATCGACAACTCTAATCAATCTATTTCATAAGATATCAGTCGGTATGAGCATCTTAAAATTCCATATACCATGTACCTTATCATTTATATATAGTAACTTTTTTTTTGTGGTTGGATATAATTTCCAATCATTGTAACAGAACCCTGATTTCCAAAGAATAGTTTTGTGGCTATCTATTTAATAATGAATTATATTACAATTGTGAGATACTAATCTTAATTGTATCTGAATCTGGATTTCCAAATAAATCATAATTTTCTAACTTATTTAGGATGAATAGAGTCCAGAATTTCAATACATACATTCTTCAAATTATATATCATATGAGTTTCAACTAAACAGTAGCTACAAAATTCTAAAATCTAATCCGGTTAACGGTAAATATATATATATATATATATATATATTTCACCTAAACCTGAAATTATAAAAACCTATAATCTAACCTCCCAGGTCACATCTGTGCAAATCTGAAAATAAACAATTCAATTAGGAGTAGATTTAAATTCTTGAAAAATTTTTAGAGTTTCTAAATCTTCATAAATCTGCAATTCAGAGGACACCTTCATCTCTTAAGATATTAAGATCAAAATGATCATTATACAAAGAGGGCAACAAGAGGGAAATTGGCTTGTAAATTTAGATCTTAAGTTTACATGCAAGGCAGCAAAGATAATGGAAGGGGATTGTACCTACTTGATCTCTCCAATTTGGAGAGAATCTTTGCATGCAAGGGAGCAAGGAAGATGCAACTCCAGGGATGTTCTTGAATCAAATAATTATGAACTCCACAAGATATAACAGTTTCAGCTTAGCAGAGAATTTTAGATCAGATCTAAAAATTAACTTTTCAGAAGTTTATTTCATGCTATAGAGTCCCAAACTCTCAACAAAGAGGAAATCCATGATGAGAAACTTATTCATGGCAGCTATGAGGCTATGGATTGTAATTTGATCTTGTAATTATTTGGATTCCATAAAATGGTAGAAGAAGAGGAGTGTGAAACTCATGCATGGCAGCAAGATGAATGGCTGGGGATGTACAACTATTTGTTTTCATGTTATTGCCAACATTCCAGAGTCCTCTTATTTTTCTGGAATGCTATATATGTATAATTGAACAACAGATTACAGGTTGTACATATTAAAAGAGAAATGGACGTATGATCCATGGGAATATCCCTGACTGAGTCAAATACCAATACTGAGTTGGGATTTTTTTTTTTGTGGATCACATGAGTGATGTAAAGACTGAAAACCAGTGCTTTGCTGCTGCATTTTATTCATAAAATGATAATAAATTGTTAATTTCTGAAATCAAATTTACTGTATATACAGCAGATTTTCAGATTACAGGAAAAATCAATATTTAACTTTTGAAATCAAAATTTTATAGAATACTGACATCTGTGCTAATTGAATTAAACCACTACTTCTAACATTTTATTCATTCAAGGGCATCAAGGATATGAAATTAGCATGCATGGCAGCAAGAGAAGGGAAAAGGAGTGTACCTATTTGATCACCAAATTGAAGAGTTCTTGCATGTAGGAGATTTGATCAGCTGCTGGACAGCAGCAGGAAGATGAGGAATACTCCTCCTTCGGCTGAACCTAAAGCAGCATTACGACTCCAATTTGCCCCAAATTGCAGATTGGAATAAGGCTTCAGCAGAATTGCTTTCCAATTGCAAACTTTGGAATTGAGAGGAAGAGAAGGGGGGTTTCTCGTTGGGATTTTGAAAGAGATTGGGGAATTGTTGAGATATATATAGGGGAAGGAAATAAATTGCTATTGACATGTGGAGGAGGAAGGAACCATGTGTTGGGCAATTTAGAGAGCCAAATGGCTGAGAGAAAAAAAAAGAAAACCCACGGCTGGAATAATATTATTTTTTTTAATATACAAACAGTAATTTGCTACAGTAGCCAAGTAATTTTTTTTAATCACTTACTTAAAGTTGACCATACGCACACATCGGAACTCGGATTTCGACGCGTAATATCCCGATTTGATCGTCTCTAAAAGACGATCAAAATGAGTATAATATTTATATACTTTCGGTCGGGTTTTGAATTCCCGAATTTTTCGGATACGGTTTTTGTTTAAGATTAAATTTTGTAATTTAAAAATATCAAACGACCTCCGATTGACGAACGGTCGATTTCGTTGGTCTCGTATCGTCGAATCGGATCTAATGACGGTCTCGGTTCGTTTCGCGGTTTCCGAATTTGCGTCGCGGCTTTTTCGCGGCGCGCAATACGATGCGACCGATTTTCAGTCGATTTCGCCCGAACGACTTTTGATTCACGATCAATTGATCGTTTTAGGTTGTTTAGTATTGACCGCCAACGTTATTGGTTTCATTGGACCCAAAATCGGACGAGTTCGGGTTTGATTGGAAACCGGATGCTACAGATCAAACGGCTGGGGTTACGGCGGAAATGAAGGAACGAGATGGAGGCATCTGCGGAAGATCAAGCGGCCTAGAATGGCGTCGGGTGGCAGAAGGATGAGCGGGCCACGTGGGCGGTCCAGAGGGCACCACGTGGCCCAATAGGAAAATTAGAAAATGTAAAAATAAAGGAAATATAAAAGAAATAGTTAGAAGCAAAATTAAGAAAAAGTCAAAACATGAAAGTTGTTCGTCTCGATGAAATCTACAAGTTTCATGTTGGACGAAAAGCTAAAAGTGGTCATTTATACAAAAAGTGTTTTTGGGGGTATCTTTAAGGGGTTAAAAACACCGAATTTTGGGTTTTGAATTGTTTTTGTATTTTTTAGTCTTTTAAGGGTCAGGAACTTATAGACAATTACCTACCTAATTTTCAGGGTTTTTTATGAGAAAATAATTACAAAGTAAATAATAGTAATTAAATACAACTAATTGTAGGTTAAGAATGTACAATATAATACAAGATAAAATAAATAAATTATTAGCGGATTTTATTGGATTAATTAAGCCAGAGGTTTAATTAGTGAATTTTAGCATGATGAATACGAGATTCATCAAAGCGTCGCCTGGGCGCGGCTGGGATCGGCCGGGGGCACGATTGGGGGTTCGCCTTGCGCCTGGGGCTGTGCCTGGGGCTGGGCGGTCGCCTGATATGGCCGAACTCTGCATGTTTAGCCAAATGCAGTGAGGATCACCTGACAGAAATTAGGGTTTCGATTGAAACCCTAAACTTGGATAGAACCAGGAACACTGCAAAACCCTTCTTGATGATGAACAATTGAACTTCATGAGCAAAAATGCACAACAAAACCCCCTTGACGATCTTCAAGAACAAGCATGATTAGGATTTCCAACGAAACCCTATAATATAAATCGGAGATCCTCCTTGATGAATCACAACTCTCCAATATTGAAATAATACCAACAATTTCCCAAATCGAATCTCGAATAACAACAAAGAACTTAAAAAAAACCTCAAGAATCGACCCGCTCTGATACCATGTTAGAAAAATAAACAGCGGAAGCGAAGCATGGAAAAAGATAAAGAACAATAGGAACAACGTGATTTTAACGTGGAACCCTACTCCCTAAGGAGCGGGATGAAACCACGGGAGAAGCCCTCAAAGGGGCGGATATTCTATTCTTTTTTCTCAATGGATACAGGAGGTCTGAGGCTCCTTATATAGCCTCCACAGAGCCTTCAAGTCCCACCACTGGTAGATGTGAGACTAAACATATGGATGGGGTAAATGGATACCCTCCTACAACTCATATGACGCACAACCAAATACTCCAACAATAACTAATATCTCAACAACCATCATATGGACACCATCTTTGTGCTTGCTGGAGCCGCACTTGTGGCTTATTCACCTTCTTTGATATTAAGGTTCGTCGGAAGAACCATTGACCTTCAATGTTG
The DNA here is from genome assembly GCA_037367405.1 of Ottelia alismoides. Lineage (NCBI taxonomy): Eukaryota > Viridiplantae > Streptophyta > Magnoliopsida > Alismatales > Hydrocharitaceae > Ottelia > Ottelia alismoides. The sequence continues at coordinate 443,211 of JAZKJV010011309.1, forward strand.
ATATTCTAGGTCATGTTGAGATGCGCGCAAGGACTGTCGTGGATGTACACATGCGGGGAGGTGTGCCTTCGAGATATGATGTATGTGCCTCCAGGATCTGGAACAGGAACTTGAATGGATGACGTTTGGAGTCGAAATCTCCACCTCTTCAGATCAGGAGATCGCTGCCAGAGGACAGAGCTGCTGCCATGTAGTATTAGGGCTTCGTGACCCTGATATTTTTGTACTTTGAATAGATCATGAACATAATCTACACGGAGAAAAAATCTGGATATAAAAAGGACTTGCAATATTGCACGCTTCCAATAACGAACTGCAACTCTTGAAAAAATATTGAACACAAATATAATCGAATTAAGAAACTGATTCTCAAGACAATCGAATCCAAAAATGACTTGCTCTAATACCGTGTTGAAATATAAATGCGGAAGCATAACCAAGAACAAACATAATAAAGAAATATAAAACATGGAATGCTCAAGATTTTTCGTGGAATCCTACTCCGCGAGGAGTGGGCTATCATGAAACCACGAAGGCCTCAAAGGGTCGAATCTTATGTATGGAATCTTTTAATGAGTACATCGGGTGTGGGGCTCTTTATATAACCTCACAGACAGTCCGAGTCCTACAAATAGTAGATGTGAGGAGGAAAATTCGCCTGACGGTACCCGTGGAAAGTTATTCCATGTGACCCCCAGGAGAACTTATAATTTGTTAAGTACCCCAAGGAAGACTTCAACTCACGACTTCCGTTGGGGTTTGTTTACATGTGATTTATTTACATGGAAACCGCCTCTTCAAGAGGCGGCTTTGGCCAACACCGTAGCCGTCTCTTGAAGAAGCAGCTTCCGTATGTTTTTTTCCTCTGTAAACAAACTCCAAAGGAAGCCGTGAGTTGAAGTGACGGCTTCCTTGGGTACTTAACAAATTATAAATTCTCCTGGGGTCATGTGGAATAAGTTTCCGTGAGTACCGCACACGCGAATTTTCCTCTAGATGTGAGACTAAACATGAGTGGGTGGTTACTCCAACATATCCAAACCTCCTTATAATCCATTAATCTCTTCCTACGCCAACTTTGACGCAATCAAGCAAAAGCATGATGCCCATAACTCGACCACCATCCCCTTGAAACCTTCCTCTAACAGCTAAGCGCACTCAAATATGAATAAAGACCTCGGACACAAACACTCCCCATAAACCTAAATGATGGGAATATGGTCCATACACAGATCTTGACAGCGAATTGGCAGAAGGCCACAGAAAAAGGGAGAAGAACTCCATAGACACCAAGAATTGATCTAGATGGGATATAGACCCCGAATTCCGCCACATATACTGGAAGTCCAATGCATCACGCACCTTGAAGTAAACTTTCCTCCCAGCTTCTTTAATACATGTATCTCAAAGGCCCATCTTTAGATCCCTACAAGAAACCAGATGATGCCTGCCAGAAATTTATTGGAATCTTTTAGTAGGAATCTATCCATATTTTAATATTTTTATAGGATTTTGATTGCAGATGGTAGCATGAAAAATAGGCTTGATCAAAACTGACTTTGCGCCAATAAAAGGCAGAAAGTTGGAATCTATTTGAATTTATTTCGTTATTTAGGCATGGGAGTTATTCAGGAAAGGACGTTCGTAAACTGTCTTCTTTCTCCCCAACGGTTTTCTTTAGAAGTTACTCCCTTTAAAATTGTTTCTCTTACACAGATTTTAACTTTTCTTTCAATCATATAGCTTATCATGCACATCTCCTTCAGTTGTTTCTAAGATGTTTCTCTCAAGAAATTTCCTTAAAAACTAGTTATCTGTTTGGTGTGCATTATTTTTTATACTCATGCTAGCTAAGTCCACCCCATTAGCGTGAATTAACTGTTGTCTATTGCTAAAATTTTATTCCTCCAGAATTCCACTATTTGGTGAATTCACTTGCCAGAATGCTGTTATGGCCGAACGATTTATTGAAGCAGGTAGCGCGTACGTATTCACATACTTATTTTCTTTCTATGCGGATTACATGCATTTTTCATCATTGTTATCAATGCCGTATAACATTTGATCACTGTAAGGAAGGGTTCTATGATCAAGTGCATGTATAATATCTTTGTATTTGTTAATCAATTTCTGCACTAATGCACCAACATCAGCTCATGATCTCAACTAGAGAAGATACATATTTTATCATCTGGAACATCCTCATTTAAGATTTAGTTCTCAAGTTGCTTTGCGCTAAATTGCTAATTATTAGGGTAATTTCTATAATTTTTTGTTCATTAAAATGTTATTGATATTTGATAACCACAAGGAAGAGTTTTCCTAAATCTTTGTTTAAGTTTTTTTTGCATGCTTTTATTAGTTTCTGAAATGGTTTATCAGCATTATACTTATTTATATCTTAACTAAACTGATATCTTCTTGTTGTACCAAATCCCTTTGAGAAACTTCTTCGAGTGTCATACACCAATTGGTGTATTGCTTACAACATGGAACTAATTTACTTTCGAGTAAAGGTCACAAGAAGCAAATGCCTATTTTTCTTTTGAAAATCGGGGCACTATTTTTGGTTCTGGACCTCAGTTACAAATAGTCTATATAGCAAATCAATTACATAATTTATTAAAAAGTCAAAGGATTATCATTAGAGCTTCTGAAAAATCATTAAAATCTTAAGAAATTACAGATGTCAAGGTTTAGGAAAGCAGTATGCATATGCGTTCGGACAAGTCACCGAATATTGAATAAGCGGTATGCATGGTATATGCGATTCTGTGAGATTTTCTAATTTTTATTTTTTAAAAAATAAATATCTATAATAAACATTACTACTGAATTTATATAATAATTGCCTAACATTTAATCGCAAAAAAATATTTAACCGTAAAAACTTTACATCATATATTAAAATATTAAACGATACATTGCATATACTCATGAAAACAATACATTATCAAAACATAAAATATCGCGTATTCATACTGCAATAATGCATTGCAATTGCATACAAAAGCATTGCGTATTCTTATAGTTAAATGGAGGAAGAGGTGGAGCTACGGAGGTAAGCATCTGAATGAGAGGATTGGAGAGTTGGAGCTGTTAAAGGCAGGGCCACCAAGTTGCTGGAGCAGTATGTTGGGCATATGCGGAGCATCTTAATGTTCATAATGCATCGATTCATAAAATCGGTGCGCTCTGCATACCGCATGGGCATATGTGACTACGTACGCGGCCCGTGCAACCGATTTCATGAACACTGATATGCATGCCAATTCATAAGAACTACCCCTCTTCCTTGAGGCCCTCCAATAGGCAATAGCTAGATTATCATTCTAAGAGCGCATGATTGTCAAGAAGCTTCCTTGGATGAATGGACACTGAAAAAGATGCTCAATGTCCTCATGATGGCAATCACACAAAGGGAAATTAACGTTGACCACATGGTGGCAACCACACAAAGGGCAATTAACGTTGACCATCAATGGTTTTCTCCTTCGCTACACTTAGATGACAATCCGTTCATCTCTCATCAACCACAACATTAATTCCACATGTAACTACAATATCTAAGAAGGAGCAATTCCTTATTGCCTCCCCTGGAAATCTTCCTATACATGGTTGCAATAGAGAACTTTGTGCCATCGCATTCCTAGCTATCCCGAATCCGGATCCTCTGGCTGATAATTGTCAATTAAGGCCAGCATAAATGAAATTCTTGCATTATACATCTGAGGATGATGATAAAAGCAATAATTCCATACCCTTCCTCCCCCAATCCTCATATACCAACGCTCAACCATCCCTCAGCCTATTAAGGCCTTGCATCTAGCAATCCAGAATAAAAAAATGTGATCCACCACCTATATTAGGCTTCAAAAAATCTACAATAGATCACAACATCTTCACCATACTCTTTATAAACTCTTGGCTGGGGCAACCTCACTCACTCCTCCAGTATCATCATCCAACTTTAATATGCAAAAAATATATTTCCTAACGGATCAGCGGAGCGGTACAAGGTTAGACTTGTTGCTTAAGTTTATAATCAGACTTACAAGGTGGATTTCTTGGAGACCTCTTGTCTGGGGGCAACCTCACTCACTCCAATATCATTGTCCAACTATAATATGCAAAAAGGATATTCTCTAATGGATCGGTGGAGGGGTATAAGGTTAGACTTGTCGCTTAAGGTTATAATCAGTCTGAGACTTACAAGGTGGATTTCTTGGAGACCTCTCCTGTTGTTTATCTTCCAACCGTGCAGAATTTGATTTTTGTTGATGTGTAGTTGCCTGGTCACTTCATCAACTTGATGTAAAGAATGTGTTCTTGTATGATGATCTTCATAGACGTCTTTATGCAACGACCCCTAAGTTTTAGATCGAATTGAATATCACAGGGTTTGTCAGATTCACAATATGTTGCAAAATTGAGCTTTGTTGGATCTATCTAGACCACCGGATCATATTTGGTGGCATGGTTTGTAAATGTGATTGCTGACTGAGTCAATTAGATCTTGTTTGGACGGACCACGATAAGGACTGTTGTGATTGCCCTACAACTGAGGACTGGAAATATGGGCCACTCCTTGCTGAAAATTTAAGGTTTTTGGTTGCACATCACACCGCCAATTGCAACAACTTGCTCACTACCTTTCAACAATGCCTATTAAGGGATGTTCTGAGCTCATTGGTAGCATAGGGCTTTCATGGGTTCTTGAGGAACGAAGGGAAAACTGCAAAAGTGAAGGATTTTTAGGATATGAGAGTGCTTGGGATATAGGGAGAGAGTGCGTTGCTTGAGATTGTCGGGGCTTCGCCGGAGTTGTTGTGGATGCAATATGAGGATGATATAGAAGACGAGTTGTAGGGAATTAATGGGAGGGTTAGAACTATGGGTAGAAGTAGTAGGAGAGAAATGGAGGCCTGAGTAGGAGTGGGGGCAATAGGAGGAGGCGGTGGTGGAGGTTGATGTGTGTTGAGGAGAAGAGTAGGGGAGGAGGAAAATGGTGGCAGGGCATAGTGATTTTTTATTTTGAAAATCAGTTTTCATGAAATCGGCTGCACATGCCGCATATGCGTCCGCATATGCCCGTGCGGCATGCAGACCTCGCCGATTTCATGAATCACCGCATCATGTGCCCTCCCCGCATATGCCCTACATATCCCGCATATGCCCCGCATACTGCTCCAGCAGCTCCTACTTTTCAATCTTCTAATTCAGGTCCTTAATTCCGTAGCGTTGCCTCTTCATTCATTCAATTGTAAAAATATGGCATGCATTTATACACAATTGCAATGCATTATACCATTGTGTATGTGCAATGTTTTATGTTTTTCTCATATATTGTTTTTACAAGTATATGCAATGTATCGTCGAATATTTTTATATATGTCGATTGAGGTTTTGCTCATATAGTGCATGTATGTGTATTGGAGTTGTGTTATTACGAATCATCTAATATGTGAATTTTTTATGGTAAATGTTTTTTGTGATTAAATGGGGCAATTTAAAACATATACACACCTATTAACATGAATCGCTTTTCTTAGATCTTCCTTAACTCCACTTAGATATATAAATACAGTGATAATGTTATTCATATATATATATATTAAAAATTAGAAAACCGTGTAGAACCACATATATCCCGCATATGCCCCCGTATATCGCTTATTCAGTATTCGGTGACCTGTCCGAATGCATATACATACTGCTTTCCTGAACCTTGTTGAAAATTTGAACCTCTTATCTATGAAAGGTACCAGGACGTTGTATAATCTCAAAAACATATATGGGACTGATTCAGTATACTTGCAATCTCCTTCTATTGCAAATCGAGATTTTTATACCCATAACCTTGTATAATTTGGTTATTACGCGTATAACCCTCCATAATTGGAAATTACACCTGGAACCCCGAAAAGGTGTTAACTGTTACATGGCACAACCCAGTGTTAACTTCTGTCAAATCTAATTGATATGTTTCACGATTTTTGTAATAAATTGACAATTTAGACCCTACACACTAATTCTATTTCCAAAGCATGCCAACCAAGGTAGGAAATGTCGATATCAACACCATATCGATATGGTGTCGATATGATATTTCGACTATATATCGGTTTCGAAATATCGCCCATATCGATACACTTTTGTGAAGGAAGGATCTGAAAAGAAGTATATCACCGATATATCGATCGATATCGGTCCCATGTCGATACCCGATATATCGGAGATATATCGCCGATATATTGCAATATTTCCTATGGTGATGCCACCTCCATCCTCCTCCCAGCAGACACCCTCCTCCCAACGACCTCCCCCTCGCCTAGTCACTGTCGGTGTGACCCCCCCGCCAGCCCCTTCTTTCCTCCGAGTGAACACCCTCCTCCCAACTTTCAGCTTTTCAGAGGCTTGTGACAACAACCTTCTCAACCTCCAACCCGAATCTCTCCCAGGGGAGATCCAGAGGTCTCTCAAACCTCTTCTACTCCACATCGATGACATCCAAAGGTCTCTCCGTAATAACTAGGGTTTTATAAAAGACCATGGTTCGAATCTTGGGGCAGGCACTATTGCGTGTTCCCCCTTTCTGCTTCAAAAAACTAGGGTTTTATATTCTCTAGAAATTTTAAAATTGTTGTCTTGGCTATGTCGAAACCATCTATGTGCACTATATGATGCATTCTTAAACAAATACAAAGGTAAAAGATAAGAAAATGCATATTATTTGTTAAGGCAAATTAAAGACAGATCAACTCAAATTTCCATGACGGTAATGCGAAAATTCGCCAATCTAGCACTCAGATTGCTTCATGAGCTCGCCGATGAAGAGGATGGTGGAGGTGGTGCCGTCGCTATTGACGTCGTCATGGGTGACGATGATGCAAACACTCATGATGGGGTGGGGTTTTGGATTTGCATCTCCTTGAGGAGGGTGTTGTCATCCTTGGCGAGCTTGATGTTGCTGCGCTGCCGACGGGCATCTTGATGGTTCCCTTGGGGTCGAGGTTGGTTTTGAGGATGTCATGGAGTCCTTTAGCAACATTGATGTTCATGTGCATCGTTGTTGACTTGTTCAACACCTCACTGTTCGGGTTCAGCACGTGTAGCTACATCCCGACACCCTTTATATGCACGCCGAGAGGAGAGAGGAGATGAGGGATGAGAGATGAGAGAGAAAATGAAGAGAGGGTGCGTGGTGGTGGAATGAAATAGAGAGGAGGGGGAGGTACCAGACCTCCCTTCGCCTTATAGCGACAATGAAAGAGGAGGCGATGACAAAGATGGGTCGGTATGTGGAAGTGCTGGGAGGAAGAGGGAGTAGAGAAGAGGGTAGAAAGGGGGACGTGAGAATAATAAAAAAACAAAAAAATACGAGCTATTAGATCCCTATATGGTTTGATTAACCAAGATGATGGTTAGGCTAGTGGAACCGACTAACAGAGGGTTCTACATGTAAGACGGAGCAACTATTTAGGGTTCTTCGTGTAATTCATGATTATGGAGGGTTGTGCGTGTAATAATATAACAATACAGTGGGTGTAAAAATCCTTTAAATTTTTTGATCGAATATAATGTTTTTAATTATTTATTCCAGTTTGTTTTACACAATTTCTTTATAATAGCATGAGTAGATGTAGCTATAGAAGGCATATAATTACGATTACCTTTCTAAAGAAACCATGATGATTTATAAGTAGCTAATTTACTTCTTTAGCTCATCGACATTGAAACCAATGATCATGTTTTGTTATGGATTTTAATATATACATGCACCGAAAATATTTAATAGTATTTTCCAATATTTTTCGATTGTAGGTAGTGATATTTATACCCATAATCCTGAATAGTTTTTTATTTATGTATATAACCCTCGATAATCACGAATTACACAAGAAACCCTGAATAGTCACTCCATCTCACATCCATAATCTTTTGTTAATTTAATCCATTAACTCAACCAGTCCATCGAGTAAATCTAACCCATCTTCAATCCATGTGGCTATGATATAAACTAAAAAATATATAAAAAACCCTCCCCCTTCCTCTAGCCCCTCCTTCCTCCGCCCACACTAACTCTCCATCCTCTCACATCCCCTCCCTGTCGACCACCTCCCCCATTCTCCGCCCCCATTCTCCGCCCCCATCCATCCGCCTCCTACACCCCCTCGGTCGCCCCTCTCCAGCACATTCGACCTCCCATCCACCTCCCACTTCCAGCCCATTCCGCCCCTCCTAGAGCCCCTCCAACGCCCCCATGTAGCCCTCGTTCCAACACCCTCTCCACCCTCTCCGCCGCCCCCCTTCAGCCCCCTCATCCAGTACCTTCGACTCCCTCCTCCACCCATTCTGTCGCCCCTCTTCCAGCCCATTTCGTCTCCTCTTCCAGCCCCTCCGGCACCTCCCTCCTGTCGTTCTTCCAGCCCCCTCTCCACCCCTTCTGCCGCCCCTCTTCCAGCCCTTTCCGCCCCCTCCTCCAGCCCCCCGGCACGCCTTCCAGCCCCTCGTTCTGCACGCTCCCTCCACCCCATTCACCGCCCCTCTTCCAGCCTCGTCCGCCCATCCTCCCCCCACTCCGGCGCCCCCTCCAGCCCCCTCCTCCGCCCCTTCCTCCACCACCTCCAGACCACTCCTCCAGGCCCATCATCTGCCCCCTCCACCCCCTCCACCGTCCAAACTGTCATATTCGCACATCTCGGGCAAGCTCCACCGTGTGCAAGATCAGGAAAGGAAGACGACGAGAAGGTGGTGCTGCTATTGTCTAAGTTGAGGAAGATGGGGGGCATCTTTTAGAAATACGATTTTATTTAAGGGGTAAAATTGTCAAACTTTGACGGATTCAGTCAAAGTTAACGACAGAAATGGATGGAGCTTGCTTGACACAGGATTATGTCATGGAAGGGTTAAGCATTATTCGAGATTCTGGGTGTAATTCATGATTATTGAGGGTTATGCACGTAAATACAAAACTACTCAAGATTATGGGTGTATATATTCCGTGATATTATACACTTGTCTTCCAACTATCTGTGTTATTAATTCCTATTCATATCATGCAGAATGTCCATTCTTATTATGGAAAGAACTGCGTTTTCTCATAGCATTCATGACATCTTATATATCCTTCTACTTTGGAACTGAACATGACGTATCATTGTAGTCCTTCAAACTATTTTTTAAGCAAAAAATCAGACAGCCTTTCACAAATGGAAAGTGGAAGATCCTATGATGCACCATCTTGCATGGGTCCTGTTGGAAACAGCGCCCTCAAATTTTATGCTAAAAGTATCTCATCCTGGCAGTAGTGTCACTGTGAATCCTGCCTGTACCAACTCTACTGTCACTAAGTGTGCTGTTGCCGTTAACATGCATGCCTTCAGTAAAGTGAGAATAGTACTTGTTTACTCTTGCATCATTGTTTTGCCATCTGAAACTCTATTAACATCATACTACCGTACATGCAAAATTTCATTTATGAATTTCCATGTTTTTTTTCTATCAATGAAATTCATAGATATCGGAGAAGCGTGTAGTTTTATTTAGCAGTATCGAACATAAGAACTTCAAGGATTGTAAAAACACTATTCAGATGAATTTTGTATAAATATAATGTGCGTATACATGACTTATATGATCCCTTTAACATAAACATGTTAAAGGTTTTGATGATGGACGTTTCTATAATCTGTTATTTATTTATTTTATTCTCTTCATATGTTGGCATCTGCTACCCACATAATAAAGTTTCTAATGGTCGCATACCATGTTATGTTCCAAATATCGACACCCATTGTAGAGATATAGTTTTCCATTATTTTAAATTAAACGGTTGTCCCTCTCCAAATTCTTCAAACCTTCATATATTATTTTTGTTAATTACTTTACATGTAAAGTATGAATGATTTATTAAGATCTATGCACATCGGTTTTAGAAGTAACAGTATACATGTCATTTCCTTTGAATCATGTCTTCTTACAGCTATGTATTGAAGTTGGAAAAGGCTGATGTGTATCGCCTTCCATATTTGTCAAGCAGTGGACCTGGATTTGGTTTGTATTCTCCTTAATGTTTCCACTTTTTCTTGATTGATTGTAGAATCCTTCCTCTCTAAAATTTCAAGATGAAATAAATCCTGCATCTTATCATTATGATTTTATCATTGCTGTGTTGGCTTTTTTGCGCAATGCTACACGAGAAAACATTTATTGGTCATGTCAAGCACATTGAATTTATTATTTGACTTGTGTAAGGTCAACAAAATGAACAGTTTTTATTCTTAAATGACAATGTAATAATCAAATATCATGACCTTGGGAGTAGGTCTGGGCATCAGGTGGGGTTGACCCGTTTAACTAGATACAAAGCCCACTTAGTCCACATGATATAGAGTCTAAGCCGACCCATTTAATATTGTGTTGGATTTGGCTCCCTTATGATTAGGGCTATAATTCACTTTGAAAGCCCATGTGCATCCACCAAGCCCACAAACTATTGACCCACAGAGCTCATGCATTAATATATCCAATAGTCTATTATTTTCTACACATAATAATACATAGCAAATATATCAGAAATGAAAGGTAGGAATAATACTATGAAAATAACAAACACACGGTATTTTTATTGTTACCAATAATCAATAATCAGAGAAAGTATGTTACTAATCTCCTTGAGACTGAGATGGCAGACTGCAGATCTGCTACTACTCCTATGGGTCCCAACATGAAGCTTTGTGATGATGATACTGATGAGGTAGACAAGAGGAGATACAAGGAGCTTGTTGGGAAGCTCCTATATATGACTAGTACTAGATCAGATATCTCCTTTGTTGTAAGCAAAGTTAGTCAGTTTATGGAGTTGCCACGTCAGGCACATATGAGTGCAGTCTCCATGATCCTAATGTATCGAAAGTTTTTGCCATATGCATGGTTACTCTTCAGCAAAGGGACATCCCTTGAGATCACAACCTGGCAACCTGCGCAAATGCAGATTATGCATGATGTCCTATAGACAGGAAGTCAATGTCTAGATTTACTGTATTTATTGCAAGCTTACTAATCTCATGGAAATGCAAGAAAAACCGTTGTTGCTAGGTCCAATGCAGAATCTAAATATGGCGCAAGTTATCACTAAGATGATGTGGGTTAGGTCTATTCCGACTGACCTAGCTATTGCCACACCTCTTCCCATGCAACTGCTATGTGGCAATCAAGTTATATTATTTATTGCTAACTATCCATCATTCCTTGAGAGGACCAAACACATCAAGGTGGATTCCTACTATACTAGAGACATGGTAAAGAAGGGCTTCATCTCCACATCCTATGTCAGCTCGGCGGAACAAATTGCATGTATATTCACTGAGGCAGAGGGCCATCCAAAAGTGTTCTTCCAAGCTGAGCCTGGTAGACATCTACACTCCAGCTTGAAGGAGGAGTGTTGTAGGAATATTATTGATGTCATTTCTTTATATGTTTCTTTTTCTTTATGCATTCACCTTCTAGGTTTTCTCCTCTATGTATAGGGGCCTTATGGCCTAACAATAAACAACTCGTTCATTTCTTTTCGTAGTTTCAACGCGTGTTTTTCGGGGAATGTAATTTTAAAGACAATCTCAAGAGGATCGATCCAAATCTGATTCCAGTAGAAATCCTAGACAAGGCTTTTCCATCCTGTTGAAGGGAATGAATGAGATAAAATTTCATCTAACCCTAGAGCTCTCTTATATAGGAGAAAAGCTCTATGGGTAAATTACAGAAAAAGGACAATTAGAAAGACAAATAACATAATTACTCTAACACTCCCCCTCAAGCTGGAGCATATATATCTAACATGCTCAGCTTGGAACAACATAGATGAAAAGGACCTCTAGCAAGAGCCTTGGTGAACATGTCTGCAATCTGCTCTCCTGGTGATACATAAGAAGTTGAAATAAGCCCTTTTTGAATTAAGTCCTGTGTATAATGACAATCCACTTCAATGTGCTTTGTCGTTTCATGGAAGGCTGGATTATTGGCTATGAACAATGCTGCCTGATTATCACATTTAAGATGCATAGGAAGAGGTACTTCAATAGTTAAATCAGTCAAAACCGATTTAACCCACATCATCTCAGCACTACCTTGGGCCATTGCCCTATATTCTAACTCTGCACTGGATCGAGCCACGACAGTTTGTTTCTTACTCTTCCACGCTACTGGTGAGCTGCCAACAAATACAATAAAGCCTGAAGTGGACTTTCTATCATTAGGGCACCCAACATAGTCTGCATCAGCACAACCTGTGACAGATATAGAGGTATCTTTCCTAAACAGAAGACCAGCACCTGGAGACGACTTCAGATATCTCAAGATCATAAAAACAGCATTCATGTGAGCCTGTCTGGGTTGCTCCATAAATTGACTTACCCTACTGACAGCAAAGGTTATATCTGGTCGGGTAATAGTGACATATAACAACTTCCCCACGAGCTCTCTATACCGTCTCTTGTCCACCTCCTCAGATTCATCATCATAGAGTTTAACATTAGGATCCATAGGAGTAGTAGCTGGTCTACATCCTGCCATTCCTGTTTCAGATAACAGATCAGTAACATACTTCCTTTGTGTCATTACCATGCCTTGCTCATTTCTTGCAAACTCCAATCCCAAAAAGTAACGAAGTGTACCCAGATCCTTCGTAACAAACTGCTCACTAAGAAAATCCTTGGCTGCTTGAATGCCCTGCTTATTACTACCAGTGATAACAATATCATCAACATACACTAAGATGATCACAATACCTTGCTGGTCTCTCTTTACAAAGAGAGTATGATCTGCTGTAGATCTGACGAAGCCCTTCTATTCAATCAACTCCGAGAGCTTCTGAAACCAAGCCCGTGGACTCTGCTTCAGGCCATATATGGCCTTATGAAGACGACACACCATACTGGACTCCCCCTCAGCAGCAAACCCTGGTGGCTGCTGCATATAGACCTCTTCCTGCAAGTCACCATACAAGAAAGCGTTCTTGACATCTAACTGAAACAGGGGCCAGTCACGGACAATAGCAACTGCAATGAGAATCCGTAAGGTAGAATGACGGGCTACTAGAGAAAACGTCTCCTGATAGTCCACCCTATATGTTTGGGTGAACCCACGAGCCACCAACCAGGCTTTGTATCTATCAACCGTACCATCAGCCCGATGCTTAACAGTAAAAACCCATTTGCTTCCGACTATTGATGCACTTGATGGAGGATGCACAACACTCCACGTACCACGTGACTGCAACGCCGCCATCTCCTCTTCCATAGCTAAACGCCATGGACTGCTCTGTAGTGCCTCCTGATATGAACTTGGGATTTCCACTGCTGATAACCCATGGACGTACTTGCGAAACTCCGGGGACAACCGCTCCAAACACGCCTGTGATGCAAAGTCCATCCCATATTTGGGATTCATTGTCCGCGCAAGCTTTTGCCTTCTATGGGCAATAGGAAGATCAAGATCATCAACTGGAGTAGTGGTAGTATCATCTGTGCCCTGTATATCTGTCTGCGCATGCAAATCACCGGTGCCATTAGTAGTACTCAAATGTTCATTACATACCTCGGGCGTGCTGGATGATGGAGGAGGCACATGAGCAGAGGGTCGACGCTGATAGACCTGAGGATAAAAAGTAGAAGGTGGTGGTGAAGGTGGTGGTGGTATAGGCTGTGGTGGTGGTGATGGTGGAGGAGGCACATAGATATCATCTCCTTCGTCTGAGTGAGTGAGGCTGTCACCTGTAGGAGAGAAATACATAATGGATTCAAAGAAGGTGACATCAGCACTAACATGGTACCGTCGTCTAACTGGATCAAAACACCGATACCCTTTTTGGATTTTGGAATAACCTACAAAAACGCATTTGACAGCTCTGGGAGAGAGCTTGTCAAGACCAGGAGAGAAGCAATGAGCAAATGCAACGGAGCCAAAGACACGAGGTGTTAGGGAGAAAAGATCCTTCTCGGGAAACACAGTCAAGAACGGGATCTTCTCTCCTAACACTGACGAAGGCATATGGTTGACCAGATAACAAGCAGTTAGAACCACATCCCCCCAATAGGAGTGAGGGGCACGACTCTGAATCAATAAGGTCCTGGTAATGTCCAATAAATGACGATGTTCCTCTCAGCTACCCCATTTTGTTGGGAGGTGTAAGCACATGACTTCTGATGCACAATTCCATGAGACATGAGAAATTTTGAGATATGAGAGCTACATAATTCAAGAGCATTATCAGACCGTATGAACTTCACTCTAGCAGAATAAATATTTTTTATTTCAATAATGAAAGACTGGATAACAGATGCAGCATCAGACTTATTTTTAAGTAGAAAAACCCAACATAACCTAGAAAATTCATCAACAGCAACAAGATAAAACCTGTGTCCTTGAAGATCAGGGACACGACTGGGACCCCAAATATCAAAATGTAGCAGCTCAAACAGACCATGACGACTTGGACCTATACAACTCGGAAATGACGACCTGTGATGTTTGCCAAGTTGGCATGCCTCACACTGAAAATTAGACTTGGGAGAAATCTGTGGAAGAATATGGACCATCTTTTGCAATGGAAGATGGCCAAATCGAAGATGCCAAGTGTAGGGTGACACCGATCCAGCCCTCATAGAAGAGACACCAACATAAGGAGATTGCACCAGTCTATAAAGACCCCCTTGCTCACAGCCAGTTCCAATCACTCTGCCCGTTAGGATGCCCTGAAACACAAGAGCAGATGGGTCAAATATGGCACGACAATGTAAATCTTTAGTGATTTGACTAATGGATAGTAGATTCATGGAAAAATCAGGAGCATAAAGAACGTTCTGAAGTCGTATCCCAGGGGTCAATTGCACCTCCCCCTGACCAGTAATGGGAGAATGTGTTCCGTCAGCAATTACCACGGAGCGTCCTGTCTGAGTCGCAAGAAAATCATCCAATTGCTTTTTGTCACCACATAAATGGTGAGATGCTCCTGAGTCCATAATCCACTCTGATAGATCAGCTCTGTAACAACTAGTAAGTGCATACGTTGTACCTGAAGAGGATGCTGATGCTGAGCCAGCTATCTCTGAAGATCCTGAAGTACTAGCTGGTCCCTGGCTGGGTATGATCTCCCGGAGTCTCGATACTAACTCCTCAAACCTCTGATCCGTGACTAGGGAAGGACCCCCTTCCTGCTGAGCCTGCTCTGCCACACGTGCCGTAGTAGTGGGAAACCCATGCTTAGAATAGCATGTTTCCTCAGTGTGTCCAGTCCTGCGACAGTAGGTGTACAACTGTCTAGGAGGTCTGTTACCTCCTCCTCGACCACGACCACCTCTACCTCTGAAATGGGAGTAGCCTCCTCTGCCGCGAGAAGAAGCCATGGCTGAAGCTGTCGGAACTCCACCATGAGATATGGAGAGTCTACTCAATCTGCGATAGGCCTCTTCCATAGGCGGTATGGTGGCATCTGTAAGAATCTGTGCTCGGGCGGCATCATACTCCGGATTAAGGGCTGCTAGAAACACTCCAGTTATCACCGAGTCCCTGTATGCTTTGAGCTGCTCTGGTGTAGCTGTCAATGGAATGTACCCGTGTAGCTTCTCAAACATACCCCTCAGAGAGGTGTACAGGGTATGAAGAGGACGCCCGCTCTGCTTCGAGGTAAAGATATCATGCTGGAGTTGTAAGATCTTGGACTCGTTCTTCGCCGGAGAATACGTGGCTGCCAGGATATCCCACATAGCCTTCGCAGTGGTTTGACTCAGAATGTCGTTGGCTATTTCCATGGACACAGTACCGGATAGCCAAACACGCGCATAAGCATCGTCAGCCTCCCATGAGGCGTTAACCCCAGTCTTGTCAACAGGTTCCTCTTGTGTGAGGATATGCTTCTTGCCATTGCACTGCATCAGACTCATGAACTGCATGGCCCACAGTTCATAGTTCGTGCCATCCATCTTCACAACGGGTGCTGGACCTTTGAAGGCACCCAGAGATGGACAATCTACCTTGTTGTCTGACATGACGACAACAATAACCTGTAACTGGAGTTTCAAAAAAAAAAAAACCTGTAACTGGGGTTACACAATCAAAAGACAATGTCTACTCGTACATAGTCTCAACGCGGGCACTCGCACAGAACATGTGCATTCAAGGAAGCACGGCTAGGGCATATAGTGCACACCACATGCGTGCACAGGACTTGCACAGGACTTGCATATGACTCCAGGCTTGTTGCACAGGACGTGCACTTCAGGCTTGTTGCACAGGACTTGCACATGCTTGTTGCACGCTGACCTTGTTGCATATGACTCCAGGCTTCAGGCGAAAGGCACGCTACAGACTTCAGGCTTCATGTCTAATCTTCCTTTTCCTTCTTTGATATAGGGGTCAGTTGTCAATTAAGAATGTTTTGCATACTACTATGAAGGTGGACTACATGGCTGTCTCCCTCAAACCGAGGTAGTTTTTAGCCTCTCAGATTCTTGACTCCGAACTAAGTCAGAGCGATCTTTCAAATGGCAGGGAGCAATAATTTGACTTGGAAAATTTCCACACTGAGTAAGAACTTTCCTGTGCCACCTAAACTATATATACGGCAGGATGCCCTTTTTTTCTTTAAAAAGGGTGGAAACTTTTGGAGCGAACCCCAATGAGGCCACTTCATTTCCATCAATCTTTTTCGGATGTTTGAGAGTAAAAAAAATAAAATGAAATAAAGAGAAGAAACATAGGATTATCGATGACTCAATGCCCGAAACCCTGATCCTGAGGAGTTTATATAGGCAACACCAATAGACAGATCCAAATGTCAAAACAATGCCACTAGACAAATCAGTTTTTTCATATTTTCTCGGGAGCTATGCCCGTGCCCCTGTAGAGGGGACGCATCTGTTCTCCCCGTGAAAGGAATATAAACAATATTAGTGGATCATGGGAGATCATGCGACTTGAGAGCCTCAAAGGAAAAAAAACTTGGTTATGACAAAGTCATTATCTATCTTTCTACACGAATGAAGTAACCATTTTAATGGAAGCAGTCCCCGGTCCTTTGAATGGATTATGATCTCTACATGTATGGTGCAAAATACAGCTATGATTTCTCTTAACTTTGCCATCTGAATGATAACATTTTCCTCACATATGTAAGAGAACTTCTCGTCAATCGATTAGTTGGGACTTTCAAAGAACAAATCAATCATAATAGTGGCTTCTTTTTAGTAAAATGTTCAAGGATGACGCCAATATGCCACACCAATACAAGGAAGTCACAGATAGCTGTCAAGGTATAACTGGATGCAATGACAACGTCAAGAAGGATAAAGTCAATATATTTGTGAATTTGCGGTCATTTATTGACATTATATGTTATCCTAAATGATGAATATCTGTCCCAAACTATCAAATCAAACATTATGGATGCCAATTTTCTGTTTACGTATCAAGCAACAAATGCACCAATTGTTTCTAGGGGTTTCAACCTAAGTGGTGTCTGAAAGCTTTCAGAATTCACCGATGATTTGCTCCAAATGTTTTAGTCGACTGTCAAATAAGAACAATATCCTTTCAGGGTCATAAATATAGATTTTTAAAAAATCTCTACTTCGCACCATGCCTCACTGCTAAACGTGTATGATTGAGAATATGCGGTTAATTACGCAAGAGGTGGCAGGAATGAACTGCGGGTACCCCCTTGTTTTTATTACCAGTTAGTCTAATCCAAAAATGGCATTTCAAACCTTTTCCTTGAACAGCAACATTTCAAGATTATGCTTTACTAATCCCTTAGAGCAATGGCGACATCTCTATGTAGTGTCATGACTCAGCATATAAGTTCTTCATTATATCTGTTCTTTCTCGTGTGAATTTTACATCATTTGGAGTTCACATTTCTATTTCTCTGCACATCTTGACGTCCAGTTTTTTGTTCTTCATGATCCTAGCTTTACTAGAAGCTGCAAGAAAGGCAGACTTCAAGGATATATCAAGTCGAATAGCTAGTGGATTTTCATCCAACGGGTAAGTTCAGCTGATCTTCAGGTGTATAGGATCCAAGATGATAATAAATTATCATCTTTGTTTGCATTCTTTAAAAGGTTAATAAATAGGATGGTGATGACTACACAGATAAATTATCTTTGTTCACATTATTCAAAAGTTCGATAAATAGTCTGGTTTGTTTGTTTGCATGGTTCATAAGATCTTAATTAAAGTCTTGTAATGACATGCACATTTTGGTGACAGTTAACCATTACCACCATTAAAAGTGATAGCAGAAATGAATGACCTGGTGTAAGGAGTATTTGTCATGTCCCTAAATACAAATATAGGTGTCGTTTTGCCAAGCCTAGAAAGGGGAGTATCGGAGAATTATGTCGACATATCACAGATATCACTGCATGCAAATGGCTAAAAAAAATTGATATACCAGAAGTTAAGGCTTTTAACATTCTTTAATCAATAAATAAAATAAAAATACATATTTTTTTGCTAAATAGAGGTCTAAATATAAGTTTTGTAATAGTATTGTCATCGTAATCATCGCACATGTTGACATGTAGTACTATATAAGGCATACATTAGAAGTTTAGTCATGTAGAATATATAAATAGGTTGAATAACAAATATCAAATTCTCATAAACTCATATTTCATAATGTATCATTACAGTATATACCAAATAAATATAAGTTGAATATTTATCACTCATCAAAATCAAGAATATCTTGGTGGAACCATGTGCTTTACTTGATGTCCTCCATATAGTTTCATGATCGAGTCTCTATATTTTACATAACTTTCTCAAATCATATGAGTACTATGTAGTTTTATTCAGTACTCGTTATATTCATTGCTATCCACATAGGCAATCCAAGGATATTCAGTAGTGAAGAAGAAAAAATCACATGGAGGTCGAGGTTCAAAAAGTCAGTATGCGGTATTCGTTCGGTCAGGAGGTTTGAAGCGAGTAAGCGGAAGTATATGCGGAAGTATATACGGAAGTATATGTGGATTATGCAGTTTTGTAATATTTTAATTAAAAATAAATAGTAGATATAATAATTTCAAATTTAGAGATGTATGTTACAAAAATATATAATATAGGCGAAATACCTGTAGCGAACTTCTTTTGCAAGTACACTCTCTCAAAATACACATCTAGCATAGAATATTAGATGAGAAAACATATGTCAAAACCACTTCCAAGTGAACCTACCAATGTTCCCTCTACCTATGCTCTTGTTCAAGTATAAGTTTAAGATCATTTATACTAAAAAAGGAGACATTATAAATACTCCAGAAATTCCAATAAAAAGGTATTATAAATTAACCAGAGTCCACCAAGATCAAATGTAGAATGTAAGTGAATAATTCTAAAAACTAACCAGTTAACCACTAATGTAATTGGTAGTATTGTGTGGTATTTCTCAGGAAAATGAATGCATATGCACTGTAGAAATAACAAGTGATTTATGGAAAATATAACAATCAATTGAACAAAAATTTTAGTTCCAATTTTCGATAGATATAACAATCAACTCGACCATAATCGAAAGATATGACATCAGTTTATTGTATTTTTTATTTAAGAACAGTAGAGTTGGAATCAAAATGAACCACTCATTCGAGAACTGGAGCATAGAGGGTTGGGGACTCGAGGATCGGGGCTCTCATTTACCAGGTGGGTTTTTTTAGGGCTGGACTGGGTTTAGGTCCTAATACAAATGCGGCCGCATATGCGGTATACTCAGCCGCATATGCGCCTTTCCCGAATATTGAACGAATATAGGATATGCGGTTCGCTAGAGAGACCGCCTCTGCATATGCGGCCGCTTATGCGGCCACCTGACCCGCCTTTCTGAACTCTCAGGTCGATGCGTAGAAGATGTAGCTTGAGAACCATATAATGAAGATGATTGTGGGGGTTGAGTTGGAGGCATTGCACACAATACCGAGGAAAAAAATTGGTCATATGCCATATCTCGCACAACTCTATGGGAATCAATGTTTTAAATGCTGATATCAATGTTGTTTTTGGTCGCTATAAAAAAGGGAGGCATGATGATGAGATCCTAGAATCATGTCAAACTAAATAAAATCAATTAATTTCAAAACAATAAAGTTTGTACTAGTTCCCAAATGTATCAATAATGTATTTCTGCTATCTTCTTACATCGGGGAGTTTTAAGAGAAGTCGATTTGTAAAATCACGTAGATTTATTATATTGGAAGGTCATTATATTAACACATTAAACTTTCATTTATAAATATACATGCCATATAATTATTACATTATCTAACAAGAAATAACTAGTAATAAAAGTAGAAGGTTACATTAAGAAAATACCTAATATTCAACTAAAAATTGAAGACACGTATAATAAAAAGAATGGAAGAACCAACAACGACAACATACCTTGTCAAAATTTCCCCAGGTATCTGCTTCGAGGCTATGCTTCGACTGCTTTGAGGCTAGCCATTTCAAACCATGTAATGACACATGTTGTGTGTGGGATAGAATTTTTGTCCATCATTTGTGAATGATGCGAGAAAACTGCTTAAGGTGGTTTGACCATTTGCAAAAGAGGTCAGTTGATGCACCATTTAGGAGATGCACGTTTTGGGATGTGGAGCCGGCTAAGAGAGGACGAGGAAGGCCCAAGAAGTGTTGGAATGAGACTATCCGAAGGGATCTTAGTTTTTTGGATCTAAGCCCGAAAATGACCTAGGATAAATCTGAATGGTGGCAAAGAATCTATGTAGCCGGCCCTACTTATGCAGGAAAAGGCTTTGTTGTTGTATCATTTGTGAATGATGCCTAACCATAACTTTTTATCCTTTTCTAATGGTTTCTTTCACCTTCTTTCACAACGACTCCTTCAATGTCTTCTACTTGGGATTTTTGCTTGGAACATAATGAAAAGAACTTCTTACAATGAACTGTCCCAGTCCTTTTGCCTCTTCCAACATTAAATCTTGTACTCCCACAATAGGTTCAAAACCACCACAACCAATGACTCTCCATCTCTCATGCTTGGTTATTATGGAGCCCTATAATGCCATCTTATACACAATCTTTGATGTGGTTTAAATTTGAGGTGGGAATTGAAAATCATCGTTTGAATCAGAAGGCAATACATTGAATTCTCTTTGAAACATAAATACATTGAATTGCTTGTATTGTCTAACATGCTCCTTTCTCTAATTATGTCCGCTTAAGTTAGCATTCCTTCATTCAAAACCTCTTTATGATAAGAGGGGCATTGGACTACATTCTTGTAGTCATCAATGAGATGATGTTTCAATCTTATGATCCCATATCCTCCAATTATCTTTCCACACGATTTGCACTTAGGATTCCTTTTGTCGCCACCAATAATATTAGCATATTTCGAACCAATCTCTCTACTACCACTGTTAGAAGCATGCTTAGATTCAAAACTAGAACTAAGAGCCATGATTTTCGCTCCTCAAAGTGATTTGGAGTTATGATATATGTAACTATGCTAATACAAATAAATAAAATTTTTCCATGAATATAAAAAAAGAAGATAACAAAATTTCACCAGAATTTCATTCGATTCATTTGTGATCAAAGCTTAACTAACGAAATGTCGATATAATATTATCCTAAAAACTTTCAATTAGATGTAGAGAGCTTTCTTTTAACACATATTGATGAATTTTTGCATTATATCAACAATCTAGACGAATTTTTAACAAAGTTTAAAGATTGAAGACTGCGATTATCGAGTTTTGACAATCAAATATAGAGGAAAATGAAGTAGAGACTTAAAAGTCACTTTTATCAACCATCTTAAGAAAATCAGAAGGTGAGAATACATGTTGTCGATCGACGAGCCTCCAAAGACTCCAACCAATATCCTCATTGTCCTTTAATTGGGGCGAAATGGGGGTAAGGAGGGGCAATATCCTCATATTGGGTGGGTGAGAAATTTATGTCATCTTAGCCATTAGCATGTGGTTGTTTTCTTTCTTGATCTTATATCACATTTAATATAAAGAGTTCGTAAATATTAATGCTCATTTCTACATCGAGCACACATTTTCTTTCTTGAAACAAAAAGTTATAACGTGCAATAAAATCTTAAGATAATACAAGCTTATAATTTCATTGTTTTCAGCTAATTAGCATCTTCTTGTAGCCTTTTGGATCGACAGCACATGATTTAAGTTTGCCTAAAAACATACAGTCTGAGTTGGTTCAACTTTGCTCACCGCCTAATATAAAAGATTTTAGCCTAGTCACCTATATGGAAGTTGTACTATTACATGTTTTGAAAGGAAAGTGGGCAAATTTTGGTTATTGATAGTCTTGTATGAAAATTAAAGCCTTTACCAACAATTTGGACCTACTATATATATATATATATATATATCTGTCTTGGTGTCATACGATCATTTCATGCTCATTTCATCTTAATTCTCAAGAATGGTGGCATCATGACTTTCAATGAGACATCAGGACTCGTCGAAAAACTACATGTATCATTTGGATTTTCCCATAATATCCCATAAATCTCCACTTTAATGCCTTAGACTTCATCTTATATCTACATATGCAATGCATCCCCATTTCTTGAGATGACTCAATTCTGATTGTCCGACATTCTATATTTCGTATGGTATTAAATTATTGATTTGGTTGGAATTCTATTCAATATGTTATTAACTGCGAATACTGCTTCTCCTGAATCATTTAGAGAGGCCTGAATATGAATATATACCTTACTACATTTACTAATGTTTGGTTCTTTAATTCTACCACACCATTCGATTATGTTGTGTAAGGAATTCTAGTTTGCTTACTAATGCCTTCCTGAATGGAGGAGTCTTTGAATTCATGAATTCGCCACCTCTTTTGTTCTAAGTCTTAATTGGCCTTCTTATCTTCTTCTCCGCTTTCGTTCTATATCTCTTAAACATTCCAAAGTCACTATCTTTCTTTCTAAAAGATAGATTTAGGAGTATTTGGAGTAGCCATCAATAAAAATATATAAGTTTTTTGGAAGTAATAAAAAGTTAATTGTTTTCTTAATTTTATGTTAAAGGATCATAAATATCATAATGGATTAATCCTACTAATTCTTTTGACCTTGCACCTTTTGAGAAATGTTTCCTTGAAATTTTAACAGTAAAAAAGATACAATTTAGAATTTCTTGGATGTCTTAGTTTCATGCCAAAGGTCATATATTGACAGCAATACATGGAGTAATTAAACTTTCTTCATTGATTCATAAGAAACATTTAGACATAATTGATCTGTCTCCATGTACAAATTTTCCCATGGTGAATATTTTCAGATCTTTTCCACTAGTAACACGGTTGTATAGAAGCAGATTTCAAACTTCTTTTTGAGCAGAATATGATCAAAGATTAGGTTTTGAACAAACTCCTGGAGTATACAACGCAACATTTGGGACTATGATGCTACTTGCTAGATCTAACTTGTAGGTTCCAACACCTTCAACATCAAGATAGATGTTATTTCCTATGCAACTCCTATGTTCTCCCTTTGAAGTTCTAATAAGGTCCACAAGAACCTCCTTGATCTTTGGGATTTTACGGATTGCATCAGTATCAATCCACCATCCTTTATACTATATCACAACAAAGTTGATTCCTCTACTGTTTAGAGTTTGGTTTATGTTGATTTTACGTTGTTATACCTAGGGATCTTTCGCATGAGCCATATAGTACGTTTCTATGCTTTCCCTTGATTGCATCTTTGGAGGGTCCTGGACTAGAGCTGCTAATCAAATTTAACGTGTTCATATTGATTAGAGTTAGTTCGGTAATAGTTAAAAAATGTTTGTTTATCTCTAAATGAACTGAACATAAACTTTAAGTTTTGGTTTGATAGGTTAATAAACCAAACAAGAACATAACACAAATTTGTTTGATAAATGTTAATGTTCAATTATATATATAATTGTATTGTTGCACATATAAGAAGTTGTGGTTAATGTTAGAGTTCGTTTTTTTATAATTGTAAGATAAAAAAACAACTCACCAAAATTTATTTTCAACTTTTATTTATTTATTGCTAGGGAGGGCACACATTCTTTTCTGTTTGAACCAATTCTTATTTTTTAAATCCTTATCAAAGTATCAAACGTAATTATTAAACTAAAATTTTGAACAAATTTCAAACTTGCTTATTTTAACAATTATTTTTATGTCAAATCTTTAGATACGTACAAACGAATCAAAATCGAATCGAATGTTGTTTTTTGAACGAAGTCAAACTCGAACATATCTTCCCAAGCTCAATATTGAACTTTTCAACTTTCTTAATTGAACCAAACTCGAACATAGGTCCGTTCGTTAATGTTTGATTTGATTAACATTCCAATTCCCCAACGCTTCTTGTTTGTACTGCATTTGCTTGATTTTGGGGTTTTGTTTTCGAAGATTTCTATTCTCCTTCATTGATTGGGTAAAGTTTGTTCCACCACAACTGAAAAAGAAGGTTACATTTTGGAAGACATAAATGAATTTAACTAATAATGAAAATACTCCTCGAGTTTAATTTAGAGAACACAAATAAATTTGAGTCTATCAATAAGTTCAATACATTGACTTTAGAAAACTAGAAGAATAAAGTGTTGGTTCCTCAATCAAGTAGACCGTCTATCATCTCGTTCCAAGTTATTCTGTATTATTTTGCTTAAACGAATTTTACTAAGCATGCACCGAAAACAAAACATAATTATCCATAGATCTCAAGTTAAAAAAACTAATACAATTATAATTCCCATGTAATGATTAAGGTATATCTATGGAAACAATGACATAAGGTATAAAAGTCAAATAAATTATACAACTTTATAAGATAAAAATAGCAATATAAGAAGCTTTTGTTGCGAAAATAAAAAACCATAGTATCATTAACGATATCAATAATTATCCATATCAATATATTATTCAATACTCTACCAAATCCAAGTTGTCTGCATTTAGATAGGAGCCACCTCGTCCTCACAAGCCAAATAAATTAAGTCATGAAATATTCTAACACGAGGTCTCTTATGCTCACCCAATAAAGAGTCAACCATTGTAGTGAAAATGGTTAGGAGTAGTGCATATATATTCGTTTGCAATGGTCAGTTGGCGGAATCAATCGTCCGTATGGCACATGGCCAAGTATAAGTCTCTATTGAATCATAAATGAATAATATCTACCTCCCGCACAATTATGATGCCAAAATATTTTTTATTTTTTTGATTAAATACTTGAAGTTATAATATGCATGTTAATCTAGTGTAAAAAAATGATGATGTTGATCCAATCAAAATACAAATAGATTCTATATTTTGCATCAATATGTGACAAACTAGTTTTAGGATAAACATTAAAGAAATATTATGAATGAAATGAAAATCACCATTGGTGCACATGAAGATTTTTGCACCACACAGAAATGTGCTTAAACTAAATGAGTACACAAAAAGATCAAGCATTCAATATAATGTACGAGACCACTCAAATCAATATGCACGAGAGGCATAAATAATTTGGTATGGTGCATAATATAATGGACATACCTCAATCTTGATCAATAAAATTTTATGGCCCAAGACAATCGTTACCATCACGATGCCAAATTAGAGCCTTACCAATTATATTGCATTCAATCAAAGTACAATCTAGAGTTTAACAACTCGATCCATCCCGGTCTTTTCTTTTTCTTTTTTTAAACTCCACGGATCCGTTAATGTGTCATTGAACATCCTTTTTTTCTAACATGAGTAGGTTGACTTTTTAACTTTTTTAAACAAACAAATTAACCCCCATATGATATCCACCAATGCTGAAACGAAACAAAATTATATATGCATTCAAATTTATTTCAAATTCCCTAAAGCATAAGACTGAAAATTACTTGTACAACAATATCAATATTTTGTGTAGAGTTTCCTAATAATCCACTGGAATTACAACTACGGTTTTGATGAATGCACAAAACCATCCCCCACAAGGGTCATCATCTATTTTTTCACCTACATAATTTTGATTCCGACAAAATAGAAACCCATATCCTTTTTAAGCAAGTACATAGGAATGTCAGCGGGTTTGGGCGGATATCAATATTCCTAACCCCGTATCCGTTTATAAAATCGCTATCCATACCCAGCCATTTATTAAACGAGTTTTCTAGCGGATACTCATATATTCTGCGGATACTCGTGTATACAATGGGTACCCACATATTCAACAACAACAACAAAGTCTTTTCCCACTTTACCCACATATTTGACATAATAAAATTTTAAGTTCATAAATGTACATAAAGATTTTGACACGCAGATTAAACATCGGGAGATTATGTAATATGGTGGTATACAAAGATGTGCAATGTATAGGAAATATTAAAGATATATATGTGTGTATATATATACACATATATATTTATCTCTTTGGGTTGATAATTTTTATTTATTGAAGATACAAAAAGGTAGTCAAATATGAATAAATGGATGGAAATGAGAAAATTGAGTCGAGTTTTTATATATGTAGATCAATATGTATTAGATATTAAGTGGATCTGATTAGTTTGACTAAAATGCAACACATATATTTTTTTATTTAGGTTTAGGATGGGTTCGGGTTCGAGTACCCACAATGCAATCCCAAACCCATACCCATACATGCATGGATAGTAAATTCAAAACCAAACCCGTCAAAAAATAAATGAGGCGGGTTTTGGGTCGTTAAATGAGGTGGGTTCGGATCGGGTACCCAAGAAGTATACCCATATTGACATCCCTACTAGTACCCCTCAAATAAGGCATGTCTAGGGAACTAATTGGAGCATGAGCCCACAATTTTTTCAAGGGTAAAATACATAAAGGCATCAACTACGCATTGAGTCCCAATCAGAGGCCTCCATTTTAAAAAATAACAAAGAGGGACTTTAAGGTTGTCTAACGTCCATATAAAAGGATCGCGGAAGCTTACAGAAGCCTGAATTTGAAACGGAAAAAAATTAGATGATGCTCCTCTTTGCTACATTTGAAAATAAGGCCTATAATTGATAATCGGCACATAGTTGGGAAGCTTTTTTGTAACTTACCTTTTCTAAATACATACCACAGATTTTTTTTTAAATGCAAATAAATAGGTGTGACCTATCATGTCTTTTTCAACCTCCCAGTATGAGACCATCATATAAGAAGTTTGGAACCCATGAATTACATTCATGCTAATAGTTTTGCATGCAAATATTAATTGGATAATGCAATCCAACCATCAAACCACAGATTTGCCTTGAGAAATCAATCAACGAGAGGATATATCGTCAATGATGGTCAGGGAAATAACCACCCGTGGTCTTGATCCCGCGCGTGCGTGTCCTAGTCGCAAGAGCACTCCGGCCCTCGATCTCACCTGCTGCAGTTCACAGCCCTTGACAGTAGTATAGGAGAGGCATTGATGGCTGTGATGAACAACCATGGGAGGAGACTATAATCCCATCAATCAGGATTTGATGACGGCGACAAATTGACGCGGTTGCAACCAACAGAAGGGCGTGGGAGGCTTTCCCACCTACAACCCTAACTTCACTTTTTTTTTTTTTGATAATCCCCTAAAATTGAATAGCTGTTGCAGTACAAATATACTGCTTAGGTTAAGATGTAACATGTAAAATAATAGAAGGAGATTATCTATGAGAAGAATGATCCATATGATCCATGTAATAAGACGAATTCGATGTTATCATTTTTGAAAGTTGGGTTCTGTATAGGATGGAGCAACACTGAAGGATCTAAGTAACCTTACTACTGGCACTATTGTGTACCATTGATATTAAATGTCAGCAACTTTATTTTGATTTTAGAAGCATAACTTATCTATGTAAATCTGCATTGTCTGATGACCTTTTAATCCACTGTTATCAGCACAAGAAAAACCCTGCAATTTTACATATTCCAATGCACTCTTTACAGGTGGGACAAACCTGTGTTGCTGGCTTGGGGATTATCGGATAAATATCTGCCTCAATCAGAAGCAGAGACATTTCGGAATGCAAATCCAACTTCTGTTCAGCTCAAATTAATTGAAGGAGCAGGTCATATGCCACAAGAAGACTGGTAAATGCTTCAGAAAATTTCAACAGATTTGCTAATAATACTTATTTTCTGAATTTTATCTATCTGTGAATATAATTTGAACAGGCCAGAGAAGGTCAGCGATGCTCTCCGCCTGTTTTTGTAACAGCAGAATTGTACTCAATTCAAATCACTCTTGTCCATGCAACTCTTTTAGGTAATTTTGTATTATGTGCCCTTATTTTTTATGTTTTGATATAAAATACTCTATGTTCTGAAACATCTATTCTGTTATTTGGAATTTCAAATATTCAAGAATACCAACTTCCTTGATTTGTTTCATGCATAATTCTAAAATATGATATTGCTACCCCAAAGTACCAGCTTTCTTGAGAGAGATCAGTAACAGTTGAATGTGGGGATTTGGAACAGCAATTCCCTTCCTGAAGTTGTACAGATGAATTGGCTAGTTTTTGTTTGCTGCGTGTACCCGATGTAGAAAACAAATCAAACATGCATATAAGCAAGCACTTGACAACCACAACCATGATCTGGTTTCCTGAGTTCATGTCTACAAGTTCAAAAAATCACTTCATATACGCTTTTTTTCTTGAGATTGAATGTATTAAGTTTTTATGTATTCAATTAAATAGATCTTGGGTGACGATCCATTCATCTTTTTCTATTTATGTGCAACTCACCCCACTGTTAAGGATGTATGCGTTTATAGTGGAAACCCTTTACCATTGATTCTGGGTGAGGGCTTTGAGGTCTCAAGCCTCACCGTGGTTCTTCTCTCTGTGGAGAGAGAATTGATAATGGAATACTCTATTCAAGGGGTGTGGGGTTTTCTTATATAGCATGAAATCCTAGAGTTCAAAAAAGATAATTATATGAATGACCCTGAAGGGGTTACATGATTCAATAAAGAGGTAAAAATGAGTAAAATCAAATAACTGTAACACTCCCCTTCAAATTGGAGCATATGTATCGATTATGCCCAACTTGGAAACTAACCAAGAGATGAGTTTGAGATGAGTTTCTTTAGAGCCTTCGTGAATATATCAGCAAGTTGAAGATTTGTGGAGATATGGGTAGTGATATTCCTTCCTTGTTTGCATCTCAAATAAAATGACAACCAACTTCAATGTGCTTAGTTTGTTTATGGAATATGTGATTGGTGGCAATTTATGTAGCGGAACTCAATGTACTTAGTGCATACATAAATTGACTCACCAAATTTACATCATCAATGATGTTCGGCTTGATGAGAGTGAAGTAAATGAGCTTCCCCACAAGTATTCAGTACTGATTCTTTGAATCTTCATTAAGTTGCTTCCCATACTTGATTCCCAATTTGTGATTTTTCTCAATGGGAATGGGAGGGGTGGCTGGTTTACATCCCAACTTTTTAGTTTCTTTTAAGAGATCCAGGATGTACTTTCTCTAACACAGAATCGGTCCATTCTTTGACCTCGCCATTTCAATTTCTAAGAAGTACTTCAAGTTACCAAGATATTTCAAGTCAAATACCGCGATACTTTCTCCTTTCAATCTTACAATCTCCCCTTTGTCGTCCTCGGTAATGATCGTGTCAACATATACAAGAAGTGCAACTTTATTCATTCTGCTCTTGACGAAGGGAGTGTGATCCCCATTTTCTTAGTGATAACCCAACTTGATCATCACAACTTTACGCTTCTTGAACCAAGCCTTGGACGATTGTTTCAGATCCTATAATGCCTTCTTTATCTTGCAATACTTTCCCGTCTTTTCATACCCAGGTGGTATATACATGTAAACTTCTTGGAGATCTCCATTCAGAAAGGCATTCTTTATGTCCATCTGATGAAGATTCCATTCTTCAACAACCACAGAGAAAGAACAACATGCATTGTATTCATTTTCACCACATGGGCAAAAGTTCTCAAGTAATCAACACTATATTTTTAACTAAACTTCTTTTCCCACAAGTCTGATTTTGTATCTCTCCACTTGGCCATCTGGCTTGTACTTTATGGTATACACACACTTTGAACCAACTATATGCATGCATTCAAGGATGCCTGCAATGTCCCATGTACCATATTTCTAAGCGTTCCTATTTCCTCTTCCATAACACAAATCCACAGGGGATCCGCAAATGCTTCCACAACATTTCTGTGAATCACAGACATAGACAAAGAGGTTATAAAGCACTTATAATTTTATTGAAGTTGGAGTAACCAACATCTGTTTACAGGATATCTTGACGGAGTCTTTATTTCCCTGCATCCATGCCTCTGTGCCACCGAATCCCCTTCATATATGATCAAGTCGCCAACCTTCTCATCATCATCGCTATAAGTGACCTCCTTTTTCAAGTCATTTTCCAGATAACGGTTAGAAATACCAAATGTAATAGAGGAACTTGGGCCATCTAGGGATCGAACAAGGTTGTGATTGGTTTCTCTTACATGAGCTTGCAATAAAGTCGCTTGTTGATCTTTTTTACTATAGTGTTGTTCATGCCAATGAGGAGAATGAAACTTCCACTCCTATGTCACCGTGCCAGTATGAATGAAGTTGTCCAAAGAAACTAAAGAATCATTATAAACATGTAAACATTTCCTTCATCATTACTTCCATTTCCCCCTGAAGGAAATGCTCAGAGAAACAAGAGTTATTCTCTAAATGAGGCATCTTTGGTCACATGCATTTTTCTATCTTTAAGGTTGAAACATTTATAACCTTTCCGAGTAGGGAATATCCCAAAAAACTACCTTTGATTCCACGAGCATCAAAGTCATGTGCATCCAATGCACAGTTGTGGAAATAACAAACACACTCAAAACTCTTCGAAGGAAGAGCAACCAACTTACTCTCAAGCTAAACAAGCAAAAGGAGTCGTTATGTTCAACCGACTTGGAGGCATCATGCTTATAAGGCACAGGTGAAAACCTTCTCTCTCCAAAATCGTTTAGGGGGGTTCTACGAAATAAGATCGTTATACGAATTTCAAGAAGGTGTCTATTCTTCTGTTTTGCAGCATAATGAGAAAGAGGCATGGCATTTGTACGAGAATTGAAACCCGATGTCAACTATAGCGAAGTCCAAGCTCTAATCCAACCACGACGGATAGAGGAAGAGCATATGTGGGGTTTAAGCCCCACTTCAACAAATCTCAACACCGAGCATAAGAAAAATCTCAACCTTAACACAGAAGATGGCCTCCACGAGGAGTCTAAGGCAGCAAAAATGCGGGTAACAACCTCACACATCAGCATTTAGGAGAATCACAAAACACATAAGAATAACATCAAAGAGCAAATAACTCCAGCCACCAATACCCAAGTAAATAATGGCAATGATATGCAAACATGGCAATTAACCCCAAAACATAGCAACCAGCCTCAAAATGCAGCCCTAAACCTAAGCAACCAACAACTTCAGGTGTGTAATTTGCTGGGTGGAGATCAACAATGTGGACTAACATTGCTGGTCTGAGCATTGTTAGGCAGAGCCAATCTCCACGAGCACTACCAGGCAGAGCCCTAACACAGAGCGCTAACCCAAAGGAAGGGCGGAGCCTTTGTTGGATGTGAAAATCTTGAGGCATGCAGAACCGAGCACAGGCTGAACCAAGAGTCGGAGCAAGCTGAATCGAGCACAACAGCGACAAATATGAGATCGACGACACACAACAGTCCTTAACGATCTTCAACCTCGCTCTAATACTAAAATGAAGCACACAAAGATAAAGATAACCAAGCACACAAAGATGGTGGTTCACGTGGAAACCCACCACGATGGAAGGGAAAAAACAACGAGGAAGAAGGGTCCTTGTTGCTCAGAGCAACTAGGGCTTTGTATGTTCTTTTTTTATTTTTCAAAATGGGAGAAGGAGAGATACATATAGTCTTAAGGTAAGGCAGATCCTCTCCCAAGATCCATTTACCAGTTTACATGACCCTCAACACAAGGTAATAATACATCGACCTCTTACTCATATGCTCTATGTTTTCATATACTGCATGCTTGATTTAGTACAGGCCTAGTATTGTTTATTTGATTGCATTTTACTAATTTGATGAGTGCCTTAAGCAACTAAAAGCCACTTAAGGGTGTGTGCTTGCTCTAGGCCAAGGGCAGCAGTAAAGGCCCCATAGGTTAAGCTAGACATGTAGCTCCTTGCCTTAATTTAAACTTATCAGAATAATTAACAATCTATTAATGTTCACAATGGATTTATGTGACAGATCTATGCTATAAACACTAAAATACAAGGATCGACAATGAAAATAATGGTATTCAAGTGAATAGTTGATAACATTGTATGATAGAGTACCTGTTGCTGAGACCAGTATAAATCTGACTGAAATACCAGTGTGGACCTTCAAACCAAAATTTCTCCAGAATCATTAAGCATACAAATATGGTAGTTGAAATGAATAAATATTTACAGTCAAAGGAGAGATGGATGAACAACAAAGCACTGATATATTCTTTTTGCAAAACTCAACATATGCATACCAGAACATCACATATTTCAGATGCTCTCATGCATCATTTTCATTGCAATTCACAAAATCTCAACAAATTGTGATGGCCTTGTCAGCTGCTATCGATCAAAGGATTCTCAAGGATTCAATCACGATATCGATCTCTTTTTCTTTTCTTTCATTGCAGCTTCAAGTACTCTTGTATGATTTTTTCCCGTGAGAAGTCTGTGAAGTAGCCTTTTCCAGCAGCTAACCCCTCTTGGGCAGCGAGTTGCTCAACTTTCAGTTGGACTTGCTCAGCCCCAATCTTTTCCGTGTCCAGCAAATTGCACGCGACTTCCATGGAGCCTTCTCCATGTGCCAAGGTCATAGCTTGCACCGATTCCAGACCACCTCCCCTTTCACTTACCTTCCTTGCAATTCTCTTCACATTGCAATTCCCTTCACAGAAGCTAAGTCTGGATAGGAACATTGTAGTTGTCTACCCATCATGTGGCACCGATCACGAGAACACCCTTAGTTCGAGGAACAAGTGAAGGACCGGCATCTGGCTTACATGCAACCGATCAAAGCCAAGACTTCCAACCCATAGGTTCTCAGATGTACCACTAGGCTTGAAATAGCCCACGTCCCTTCTGATGGAATCCAATGTCTTCCCTTCTTCGTGGGCAGAACCATACAGGAATGTGGGCACTGCAAGATGTTTCTTCCAATATTAATTAGCAAGGAGGAATGGAAGACGAGTATCATTTTGAGGCAATTGGTCATGTTGAGAGATTTTGCAAAACATAGAATGCTAGAGAACCCTACCACCAAAGACTGCTTTTTTTAAAGGATGGGATGAACCTCTAATAGAGACCCATCCAAGACTCACGCTTGAGATTCGAACCCTGATCTCCCTTGTGGTAGACACCCACCGCTACCACCAGACCATTCACTGTGTTCCAAACCAAAAACAATACATATTTTTAATTAACTAGAAAGAAAACTACTTTTTAAGGAAATGGTAATTTATGGGAGTTGAAGGCTCACTGATCAACAACCAAACCATTGAAGGAGGTTCTGAAGCGCAGCAACTTAATTTTATAGTAAGAGCATCATCATCATAGACGATGTTACCTTATAACAGACGCCGTTCACTTCTATCTACCTTGATCAACATAGATTATATAAGCAGTGTTTATCATCAATCTAAACTAAAATATTCCTGTTGGGCTAGTTTTCTGAAGCATCCTATCATCTAAAAGAAGGTGGCAAATGTGGAAACAAAAGACTGTTGGAACAAAGCATACAAGTCATTTTAGACGTAGAACTCAGAAACCATAATGGGCTCTAAAGCATTCTATATTTCATTTGTGCATCACTGGTCAAAAGAGAAAGACCATATCGACAAGATACAACTCAGAACCTTATTCTAAAACACTAAAAAAATCTAACCTTCGAGTATATTGCCAACATCAGCTGCAACTGATTTTGCCATCTCCACGACTTGGTCAAGTGATGCTTGAGCCAGAGGGTGGAAGCAAAATATGGTTAATGAGTCCAAGCCGAGGATGCATTCCACTGTGGCACTCAAGGCTGATTTCTCTTAAAGCAACCTTGACCATTTCAAACACTGATTTTCTTAAAATACCTGCTTCTGCTGCCTCACTGGCATGAAATGTGGTAACAATCATGTAACCAACTCGGTTATAAGCATCATCTCTAAACTTGTTAACAAGTACAGCTTGCGGTCTATAGAGCTTAACAGCTTGCTTGATTGATTCTAGTGCCAAGGCATTTCGACTTTCGGAAATGTAAAGTTTGCAACATGCAGGCACAGACTTCATCATCTACTATCACCCTGTTTTACACAAACTGCACAACAGATAAACTACACTTGAAGAAAGGAAACAGATACTTAGCAAGTGACTGCACACTTTTTACACGTCAACAAGAACATTAAGATGCCTAACTAATATGACCAGAAAACCCTAAAATAAGTCAACCAAAATCTGGCATGATTGGCATGAGTTAAACTCATTTAAAAATTGATCGTCTAAGCAAAAGAATCGGTAAAAGAACACAAATTATGCAATTCTGGAAGCAACCCTGACTTAAAAATCCTGGAAGTTATTTTACAGCCAAGCTTACTAATATTAAACTTGTACCACATTCAGTAAATATGTTAAACTCCTTTCAAAGGGCTCCACAAAGCAGGATGATCAAAATCAAAACAAGTTTGTTGCCACATCAAGTGGGACCACTTGCATGGTTTTCTGCTTGATAAATGACGGTTCACATATTATTAATTGAACTGCAACTCCTAAAAGGAAAAAACAAGTTGTACTCTCCCAAAGTAAACTACAAAGTTCATACATATACTGCGAGCAAAAAAATAGGAAACCACTTTGAAAAAAAATGTACAAACCCACACCCAATTATTTGAACCTCGATACCCTAAAGGCAAATGTTTACCATCGAACTCAAGTGCCATAAATTTATTTCCTCAATGCCGATAAGCTGCTTCATCCTTCCGAAATTCCATTGCATTGAGTTTGACAAGTCCTGCAAGATGCACTGCAAAATTTTTAGCAAGGAGGGTAAGCGGCTTCGAACTGAAAACTAACAAGGCAAGGACAATAAAACAGGTTACTCTTCATCGTGTATTATGAAAAACAAAAAAAAGTTAAAAAATTTATAAACATCAATATCTAAATGGATCATGCACGCTTTTTTGGTTAGATTGTTATTGTTCAATCTCTGCTATACAATCTCCTCAATATAGTATGTGTGAATTCCTTACATCGGAGAAGGTGGGCATTTTATAGCTGCTGGAAATTGTGATAATTCCTGATTGAAGGCCTAGAGCTACTCAATCACCGAAGATGAAGTTAATTAGCTGCTTCAATTTAAGGTTCAGATTCAATCGATGAGGGAAAAAACTAATAGATGCAGACTTAAGGATATGCCGTGAAATCAAAGTAAATACAAATGCGGGAGGAAATTGAGAATGAGCTCTATACTAGGAAATGTATGAAGTTACTAATTTTTGGATTGCTGCATATTTCTCAACACTGATAATGGTCATAGCTCCCAGAACTGTAATTTACGATCAAATTTTAAGTTATTGATTGCAATTCCCCTTGAATATGTGTAATTTGTCATGTTCCATTATTATCTTGTATTTGGACCCTCATGATATATTTATTTGAAAATACATGCTTCTACAGGTGGACCTAGAAAATTTCAGAAATCATTTAGAAAATATTTACATAGAAAATAAATAGTGGGGAGATTATTTAGAACATGAAGTGGTTTTAATATCTAGATTCTTTAGATACTAAGGTATGTCCATGTAATGTGTATTTGGAAGTGGATTAGAACTATCACTCAATATCTCCAACCAAATGGAGGCCTATTAATACCCCTACCCCCAAAAAGAATTTTCATTAGGGAACTACCCAAGAAAAGTCATAAGGAGACAACTACAGGACCTCTATTTTTCAGTGATTTGGAAGTTTCACAACTCCTTCCCAGTGGTTATTTTTTTGTACAAATGCAGCGGTAAAGTGAAAATTCTGGAGTTCTTAAATAATTTTAAAGTTTCTTTATTATTGTTGTGGTGTTCTCTAGTTACTCAAATTACTATCATATAATCCATCATTTCTCTATTACATTAACCTGTACCCCTTCCATGTTTAAATTTTTTTTTATACCTATGTGAGGCTAATCTTGTTTGTGTGGTATGTGCACTCATATGGTTGGATTTATCAAAATTAACTCTTAAGATTCGGATATAGAGAGCCAAAAACTCTTGCGCATGAATTCAAAAAGACAACCTACATAATTAATAACTAGAAGGATAATTCTTTTCTAAATATCCAGTTTTTACTGTATCCCAATGTTCACTATCGAGTTGCCATATGCAAACTAATGACAGAATCAAGATACAAACTTTAAACCAAAATCGAAGCGACCCACCTTAGAACTCGATCCCCTTCTCATCTTGGAGATGCCCATCATAAGAAATCCTAACTCCCATCCCTGCCGTTATCAATCTAAACTTAGACCTCACGGCGCCCATCAAATCTTGCAGAGTCTCATCCTCTGGCTCCATTATGGGGTACCTTTCTAGCAACTCTCCCATCTGAAGTATCCCCTTTTTCACCCTCTCTGAGAAGGCCTTTGGGTCGATCTGGATTGTTGATTCCCACACACTGATGCAACCATGATAAAAGCCAAGCTCTTCCCCTGTCATGAAGCCATGCTTGAGCCCCACTTGCTGCCCCTCTTCGACTCCAGAGACCAACCCATCTTTATAGCCTTCGTTGAAGCCTTCCTTCATATGGATCTCTTCCAACTGGACCGACGAGTCGAAGAGATCGCAGAGCTCTGCAGGATCCATAGCCTCCTTCTCCATCATAATGAATCTTAAGGCACTACATGTGCCCCTCCAATGAAAAACTGAAAAAAATAGCTTCAATATGTTACTAAGAGGTGCTTGGACTTATAATAGAAAGAAGTTATAAGTAATATTGTATTTGAAGTCTTATCAAAATTCTAAGATGGGGACCTTAGATAGAAAATACATCTTCAAAATACGACACCCATATTAGATTAGAAACTCCATATTTAGAGTACTATATACATCAAGCAGGATGCATTTAAGTGGGGAGGAGATTGGCAGAGGTGTTCTTATGGTAGAAGGATGGAAGCATTAAATAGGATTTTGTAAACAAAGCAGTTAAATGGCAATCTACTAAAATGGGACCTTGCCCTGTCGAGGCATTACCTTCTTGTTATTATTATAATATGGAATTGCATAAAATAAGATAATTGCATTCCTCCAGACTTTCCTTTGCCAAACTCCTGACGATTCTCTTCCATTGCAAAAACAATCTGCGACTCTGCTATATCATTTTTATTAAAATGTACACCATTCATGTAATGAGTTGTAAATTACTTTTATGAACATTGTTAGAATAATTATGTTATTTAGTTTTAATTGTCCTGTTTCTGTAAATTACCCATAGAGATTTTCTCCTATATAAGAGAGCTCTAGGGTTTGATGGAAAGCATCTCTCTTATTTTCCCTCAACATGGTATCAGAGCGCGCGTAAGTCTTCAGCGCGCGGCATCCTCTGTGCGTGCGAGCCATCCACGCGCGACTGCTGGTGCGCGTGATTGGGAGGTAGCCCTACCAGTCCATGGTAGGCGAACTCGTCAGAGGAACTCTCAAGGTATGGAGGGCGTTGTGGTTTGAGTCTACGTCCATAACGACCTTCATATATGTTCACGTAGACATTATTGTCTAGTCGTGTAACCCCAGTTGCAGAATATTGTTGTCATCATGTCAGACAACAAGGTAGATCTTCCGTCTCTGGGTGCCTTTAAAGGCCCAGCACTCGTTGTGAAAATGGATGGCACGAACTATGAACTGTGGGCCATGCAATTCATGAGTCTTATGCAATGCAATGGCAAGAAGCATATCCTCACACAAGAGGAACCTGTTGAGAAGACTGGGGTTAACGCCTCATGGGAGGCTGACGATGCATATGCACGTGTATGGTTATCGGGTACCGTGTACATGGAGATAGCCAACGACATTCTGAGTCAACCCACTGCGAAGGCTATGTGGGATATCCTAGCTGCCACATTTCTCCGGCAAAGAACGAGTCCAAGATCTTACAGCTCCAGCATGACATTTTCACCACGAAACAGAATGGGCGTCCTCTTCATACCCTGTATACCTCTCTGAGGAGTATGTTTGAGAAGCTACACGGGTACATTCCGTTGACAGCCACACCAGAACAGCTAAAGGCATATAGGGACTCAGTGATGACAGGAGTATTTCTATCAGCCCTAGATCAGGAGTATGATGCCGCCAGAGCGCAGATTCTTACAGACGCCACCATACCTCCTATGGAAGAGGCCTATCGCAGGTTGAGTAGACTCTCCATATCTCATGGTGGAGCTCAGACGCCCTCAGCCATGGCAGCATCTCGTGGCAGGGGAGGATATCCACAGTTTCGAGGTAGAGGTGGTCGTGGCAAAGGAGGAGGTAACAGACCTCCTCGACAGCCGTGCACTTACTGTCGCAGGACTGGTCACACTGAGGAAACATGTTATTCTAAGCATGGGTTTCCTACTACTACAGCACGTGTGGTGGAGCAGACTCAGCAGGAAGGGGGTCCTTCCAATGTCCC
The DNA here is from genome assembly GCA_037367405.1 of Ottelia alismoides. Lineage (NCBI taxonomy): Eukaryota > Viridiplantae > Streptophyta > Magnoliopsida > Alismatales > Hydrocharitaceae > Ottelia > Ottelia alismoides. The sequence goes on from JAZKJV010011309.1 coordinate 481,978, forward strand.
GGATCAGAGGTTTGAGGAGTTAGTGGCACGACTTAGAGAGATCATGCCTGGTCAGGGGCCAACAAGTACTTCAGGATCTTCGGAGATAGCCGGTTCAGCATCAGCATCCACATCAGGTACAACATATGCTCTTACTAGTTGTTACAGAGCAGATCTATCAGAATGGATCATGGATTCAGGAGTATCTCACCATTTATGTGGTGATAAAAAGCAATTGGATGGTTTTAATGCAACTCAGACAGGACGCTCTGTGGTGATAGCTGACGGGACACACTCTCCCATTACTGGTCAGAGGGAGGTGCAGTTGACCCCTGCGATACGGCTTCAGAATGTTCTTTATGCTCCCAATTTTTCAATGAATTTACTGTCGATTAGTCAAATCACTAAAGATTTACATTGTCGTGCCATATTTGACCCATCTGCTCTTGTGTTTCAGGACATCCTAACGGGCAGAGTGATTGGAACTGACCGTGAGCAAGGGGGTCTCTATAGACCGGTGCAGTCTCCTTATGCTGGTGTCTCTTCTGTGAGTGCTGGATCTGTCTCTCCTTACACATGGCATCTCCGCTTTGGTCATCTCCCGTTGCAAAAGATGGTCCATATCCTTCCACAGATTTCTCCCAGGTCTATTTTTCAATGCGAGGCGTGCCAGCTTGGAAAACATCACCGGTCGTCGTTTCAGAATCGTCTAGGTTCAAGTCGTCATGGTCTGTTTGTGTTACTTCATTTTGATATTTGGGGTCCCAGTCGTGTCCCTGATCTTCAAGGGCATAGGTTTTATCTTGTTGTTGTCGATGACTTTTCTAGGTTATCTTGGGTCTTTCTACTTAAAAATAAGTCTGATGCTGGACATGTTATTCAGTCTTTCATTATTGAAATAAAAAATATTTTCTCTGCTATAGTGAAATTCATACGGTCTGACAATGCTCTAGAATTGTGTAGTACTCAACTATCTAAATTCCTTATGTCTCATGGAATTGTGCATCATACGTCTTGTGCATATACCTCCCAACAGAATGGGGTGGCTGAAAGGAAACATCGTCATTTGTTGGATATTACCAGAACCCTTTTGATTCAGAGCCGTGCCCCTCACTCCTATTGGGGGGATGCGGTTCTAACTGCCTGCTATCTGGTTAACCATATACCTTCGTCAGTGTTAGGGGAGAAGATCCCGTTCTTGACTGCGTTTCCCGAGAAGGATCTTTTCTCCCTAACACCACGCGTTTTTGGGTCCGTTGCGTTTGTTCATTGCTTCTCTCCTGGTCTTGACAAGCTCTCTCCCAGAGCTGTCAAATGCGTGTTTGTGGGTTATTCAAAAACTTAAAAAGGATATCGGTGTTTTGATCCAGTTAGACGATGGTACTATGCTAGTGCAGATGTCACCTTCTTTGAGTCCATTATGTATTTTTCTCCTACAGGTGACAGACTCACTCACTCAGAGGAAGGAGACGATATCTATGTGCCTCCTCCTCCTCCATCTGTTCCATGCTCTACTCCACCACCACCACCACCACAGCCTACTCCACCACCACCGCCGCCACCACCAGCTACTATTTTTTATCCTCAGGTCTATCAGCGTCGGTCCTCTGCTCATGTGCCTCCTCCATCATCTAGCACGCCCGAGGTATGTACTGATCATTTGAGTTCTTCTGATGGCACGGGTGATTTGCATGCGCAGATGGATGTACAGGGTACAGATGGTACTTCCACTCCTCCAGTTGATGACCTAGATATCCCTATTTTCCATCGAAGGCAGAAGCGTGCGCGGACGATGAATCCCAAATATGGGATGGAGTTTGGATCTCAGGCTTCGTTGGAGCATTTATCTCCGGACTTTCGCCAGTTTGTTGTTGGGTTATCGGCGGTAGAGATCCCACGGTCATATCAAGAGGCACTACAGAGCAGTCCGTGGCGTTTAGCTATGGAGGAGGAGATGGCAGCGTTGCAGTCGCGTGGTATGTGGAGTATTGTGCATCCTCCACCAGGTGCGTCAATAGTGGGCAGCAAATGGGTCTTTACTGTTAAGCATCGGGCTGATGGTACGGTTGATAGATACAAAGCCAGGTTGGTTGCTCGTGGGTTCACCCAAACATATGGGGTGGACTATCAGGAGACGTTTTCTCCAGTAGCACGTCATTCTACCTTACGGATTCTCATTGCAGTTGTTGTTGTCCGTGATTGGCCCCTATTTCAGTTGGATGTCAAGAACGCTTTCTTGTATGGTGACTTGCATGAAGAGGTTTATATGCAGCAGCCACCAGGGTTTGCTGCTGAGGGGGAGTCCAGTATGGTGTGCCGTCTTCATAAGGCCATATATGGCCTGAAGCAGAGTCCACAGGCTTGGTTTCAGAAGCTCTCGGAGTTGATTGAACAAAAGGGCTTCGTCAGATCTACAACATACCATACTCTTTTTGTAAAGAGAGACCAGCGAGGTATTGTGATCATCTTAGTGTATGCTGATGATATTGTTATTACTGGCAGTAATAAGCAGGGCATTCAAGAAGCCAAGGATTTTCTTAGCGAGCAGTTTGTTACGAAGGATCTGGGTACACTTCGTTACTATTTGGGATTGGAGTTTGCACGAAATGAGCAAGGCATGGTAATGACACAAAGGAAGTATGTTACTGATCTGTTATCTGAGACATGTATGGCAGGATGTAGACCAGCTACTACTCCTATGGATCCTAATGTTAAACTTTATGATGATGACTCTGAGGAGGTGGACAAGAGACGATATAGAGAGCTCGTGGGGAAGTTGTTGTATGTTACTATTACCCGACCTGATATATCCTTTGCGGTTAGTAGGGTAAGTCAATTCATGGAGCAACCCAGGCAGGCTCACATGAATGTTGTTTTTATGATCTTGAGATATCTGAAGTCGTCTCCAGGTGTTGGTCTTCTGTTTAGAAGAGATATCTCTATATCCGTGACAGGTTGTGCTGATGCAGACTATGCTGGGTGCCCTAATGATAGAAAGTCTACTTCAGGCTTTATTGTATTTGTTGGCAGCTCACCAATAGCTTGGAAGAGTAAGAAACAAACTGTCGTGGCTCGATCCAGTGCAGAGTCAGAATATAGGGCAATGGCCCAAGGTAGTGCTGAGATGATGTGGGTTAAATCTGTTTTGACTGATTTAACTATTGAAGTACCTCTTCCTATGCACCTTAAATGTGATAATCAGGCAGCCTTGTTTATAGCCAATAATCCAGCCTTCCATGAAAGGACAAAGCACATTGAAGTGGATTGTCATTATACACGGGACTTGATTCAAAAAGGGCTTATTTCGACTTCTTATGTATCATCAGGAGAGCAGATTGCAGACATGTTCACCAAGGCTCTTGCTAGGGGTCCTTTTCATCTCTGTTGTTCCAAGCTGAGCATGTTAGATATATATGCTCCAGCTTGAGGGGGAGTGTTAGAATAATTATGTTATTTAGTTTTAATTGTCATGTTTCTGTAAATTACCCATAGAGCTTTTCTCCTATATAAGAGAGCTCTAGGGTTTGATGGAAAGCATCTCTCTTATTTTCCCTCAACAAACATAATTAAATTTGATTTCTAATTCTATTATTATAAAAATTATTTTTATATCTTTAATTCCTTGTTTCTGTTTTAACAAATATAGAAATCCGGGGATCTCTTCCATCTTGCTCTCATATCAAATATCCATCGTAGTTTAGGTTGCATGACCTGAACCAAAATATATTCATTACTCGCCTTGTATATTTTCTTTACATGCAAATACAATGTAAGAGTAGAACAGTTGTAACATTTCCAGGATTGCAAAGTCAGTAGTTGGTAGACCGAGTCACTGACCAAGGATATCGACAATTGAGCAACTAGTCCAATTTAGTCGGACTTAGTCGGTTTGTAATTTTATATTTTTTAATTATGTTAAATATATAAATCAACTTTCATACATATATTCTTACATATTTATATAGAACTGTAGATTTTCTATACAATCATAATGAAATAAACAAAATAATCGAATTCAAATCAAATATTAAATATATTAGATTAAGTTCATTTAAAAAAAGCAAAAAACAAAATAAAATAAAATGTATCCATGTAAAATCAGATGACCAGGCTGATTAATCGAGGTAGCTGACTATTGACTGATTACTCCTGACAGCTAGAGAGGAGGAGCGTAGCAGCGAGGACCGAGGCCTCTAGCCTCAGATCCGGCGATTTTCGCCGTGCTCCGCCACCGGCGAGCCCGAGCCTCTGGAGACGTCGCTCCATCGAGGCGAAGACCCCCGGAGGTCTAGTTCCCGTCTCACCGCAGGCTAGCCTAAACGGGCGAACAAAACAGTTTAGTCGGCCTTTTTTTGCAACTCTAAACGTTCCTGTGCCTAATTATTCAAACTTAAAATTGCCTTCAGTTTTTTTGTTTCATATCCTTACATGGGGGTGTGGAGGAACAATAAATTGAGATCATAGCCAACGAGCAAGGCAATCACACCACACCTTCCTGCATTGCCTTCTACGACAATGAGCGCCTTATCGGGGAAGGAGCTCTCTGTCAAGCTGCCAGAAATCCCACCAACAGCGTCTTTGGTCTGTGCTCACCATTGTTCTCATGTTTCTCTCATTTTTCTTCTAAATGCTTTTTAATTTCTCAAATTTCATTATGAACTCGAGTATTTATATAGTATTTAAGAAATGTCAACCATATTTTTTCCATCTAGAAATATAGTGGAAAAAACATAAGTAACTTCCATACCAATTATTTATTTATTTGGCATTACTATCAAACTTAGGCCTTGTTTGGTAGGAGAATATGCCCTGGAATAAGGGGCCAATACTCCTTTCGACACGGTTCCCAGTGGTACGACTATTTCCCATTATTCCATCTTATTTCACTCTTATTCCTATCTTTATCCCACCTTACCTACCTTTATTTCACGTTATTCTCCTTATTCCTATCCTCCAGCTGAACAAAGAATAGACCCTTATTCTCCTTATTCCCCATCCTTATTCCTGCTTATTCCCGAACCGAACACACCCTAATGGTTTTATTGCAAACTCTAATGCTAGCGGACCATATAAAATGAAGTAAGATTTTGGGGTTGCCATGTTATAACAAAGAATACATACATCGTTGTGTAAGTGTAAAAGATTTCAGGAGTAACAAAGCAAGAATTCTAATAAAATTTGGTATGTAATTAAATTATTTTAACAAATAAAGAATGAGAAATGTAAACTAAAAAAATATAGTGAATAGAAACTTGGAAGAAGAAGAAGATTTACAAATATTGTTAACCAATAAGATGAGGAGAAAGAACAGTTAGCGAGCCCCATGGATTCCTTTTACTTCCATTCATTATCTAAAGTCTACAAATTTTATTTACTGTAAATTTAATTCCATTTCTACTGTTTACCGTGTTCTAAAACATAAAAATAAAGAATACTATTCACTCTAATTTTATTTAAAAGTACGTTTTCTGTTATTTTCACAAATTATGTTCAGAGTATATCCTTAAATGCCAACCTAATTGCAAACAATTACTCAAGCTGAGAAGTGCGAGTATGCACCCTAGTAGCTAGTAGATCCAGGTTTTTTTGGTGCTAGTGGTTGCAGGCAACAAGAAATAATCAACCCTTGAGGTTGTACGACAGCTCACAGCCAAAAGGCAGAGAAATAAAAAAATACGGGAAGATGGTTACCCGTTACCACAGCCGGAGGGAAGAACGAGGCGTCGCTTTGGGCCCGATCGACGAGGGTGGCAGGTACGTATTCACAACGACGAAGCCGGCAGCGAAGAGCAGATGGAGGCGGCCTTGTCGGCGGCTGTGGGGAGAAGGCAATGGAGATGGCTCGGTGGCTGCCGGGGAGGGGAGAGGCGGCGATGGAGGGGGGAATGTTGTGATAGCGGTGGAGAGGAGAGGGGGAAATGGGTTCAGGGGATTATGTCTCGTACAGGGGTGGGAAAGGATATGGGGAAGTGAGGGGAGGGAGGAAGATAGAGATTAGTGATGGAAAATATTTCCCCACACTTGTCTCTCTCTATTCATATGTGGGATTTCTCAAGGAAAATATTTCCTTACACTTTTTCTACTCATCAAAATTTAAAATATAAAAGTTCACTCAAACTAATGATGAGGGTCAAGAATCGAGTATAATAAACCACGTATGATCTTGGCATTTAGTACAACCAAAGACTACCATAGGGATGGCAAAAATTAGTTTAAGAGAATGTTTTTTGCTACTTAAAACAAAAAGATAAATCTTGCCCTTGTGCTATGGCTTTGAGGAGCACTCATTGATGTCGCAGAGATCTACTTCTTGTTCACTAGTTGTTGGTGGAGTGGAGCCGGGAACTCAGGAAGCTGGCAAGTTTTTTGTTGCAGTTCATAAGTTAGTGAATAAAATCAAATCCAAATGGGATGAGGAGTATGGGCGTGAAGTGTGTTGTTCAGAAAAATCCTCAAGGCTCCCATAGTAATTAAAATAATTTAATAGGAAAAAAATAAAGAAAGTAAAATGACAACGTAGGAATGAGTGGGGGATGGTCTCTGTGTCTGAGAGGTAAAGGAGGCATGCATTTGAAGTTGGAGTGTCCGGGTAGAAAGGCCGGTCTTGTGCCCGAAGTTTATTATGACGTAAGATCTATAGAAAGTGTGAGACGCGTGGATGGAAAGATTTTGACCATAAACGAGCGTTAAGTTTAGTGTCCAAGCCTCCGTGAGCAAGCATGTTATAATTTGGTAGTTAATATTGTTGGAGGTTATACATAGAATTGAGTACAAGATGTCGGGATGTGGTGTGTGATTAGGAAATCTCTAAGTTTGGGAATGAAGTTTGATCATTTGGCTAGGGTCCTGAACCATTTTTGCTTAGCCCCCAGTGTGGAATAGGCATGTGCTAGGGAGATGTGTTTGTTTTTTGCTAAGTCCCAGAGATCAGGGAAGAGGATTGAGAGTGGAGAGTTGGTATCAATCATGTCAGTTCAAAGGAGGGAGTTTTCTCCGAACCTAAGGAGCGAGAAGCCATAAAACGCATGCCCTCCTAGCCTTTTTTTAATGGATCACCAACAAGGGGAGTCGGGGGGAGAAGCTGAGGTTCTTGGATAGGCCAATGTCTAGTAATGTGTACCATGAATTGCTCGTTGGATAGAGAATAGGACTCCACATAAAACAAAATACATGAATGGAATAAGGCCTTTTACAATGGACCTTTTGCATTTCATCTACTTGCATCCTAACAATAATAACGAACTCACCCTGACTAATATTAATAATTGATTCAAAATAATATCATAAAGTCTCTATGTTGCATAAATGGGAGAGAGGCATCGACAAAAATTTCTTTAGTAGAGACATGGAGAGCGACCAACCGAAGTTGGAGTAGTGACTGGAGGAACAGGGACAACGATCGGAGACGTCATGGCGGCGATCAGAGGAGCTAAAGCTGAGAGAGGGTAGGCCTTTCGATTTTTGTTGAGAGCTGGAGAGTTGAAGATTTAGGGGTCATACTCCGGGTGGGGGGCTCTCATTTAATTGGGGAGGGTTTTATTTTTAGGGGTGCAGAGATTTAGGCCCTGATACATATGTTGTCATACACGATATACTAGGACCGCATATTCCCTTTGTATGCATATGAAACAACTATAGCATATGTGGTTCGCTAGAGGCCCTGACTCCATATATGTGGTTGGTTGTCCGAAGCGCATTTCGAAATACTCGTTAGATTGGGTGTTGATTTTTCGGAGAAAGTAGAAATGAAGCTTGGGAAGTTGGGCTTCTATGACTTTGTGAGCCTTTACTCTTGATTTAGCCCATATGTTTGTGTTCATGCTACATGCATAGGATCCCTAAGAGATTAGGCACAATCAAATCAAGATATGGACGACCCGAGGGGATGTCAAGAGGTCAAGTCACGAAGTAGTTGAGGTCACTTATGGGAATGAGCAAAGGAAAGGGATTGTGGAATTTCATGGGTGAAGTCGAAAAGGCATGCAATATGCAAAACTATTGAACTTGATGTTCTTAACGAGTTGTGCATTGAGGATTTTAATTTTACTTTTAAGAGAAGGACTACAGAGGCAAGGTTCGTGATTATTTAGTCAATCTAGTTGCGAAATAACACAAAGCACTAATGCTCATTGAACAAATCTGAGTTTTGTTGACAAAGGCAATGCCAATTTTCAAAACTGAAGAAGATGGAATTTCTACGAAGAAATGTATATTCTGTAAATTGAATGAGGAGATAGATTGATAGTACCTAATGGAGGTTGAGATGATCTCAAGAGTAAGAAATAATTGAAGGCTAACATATGGTGTGATTATTTCTTTCTAGGCTTATAACTACTATCATATTATTAGAGAAAGAGTAGTAGCTATATTGGATATGGGAATAACACATCCCAGGAGCAAGTAGGAAAGGAAGAATTCTTTAAAACACCCTCAAACAAGGAGGTGGACCATACCAAGTAAAGTAGGGACCAAATAACCATCAAGCATGGGAAGAAATCTGTTGGAAAAGAAAAGAGCACACCCATGTGTTTAGTACCACATGGGGGAGCGGTCGCTGTTGAGTCTGTCCGTAGGGCTATATAAGGAGCCCCACACCCCCTGTACTCATTGAGAACTTCAATAGAAGAAATGCCCAATTCAGGGGCTTCTCCTGTGGTTTCATCCCGCTCCTTCTGGAGTAGGGTTCCACGTAAAATTCTCGCGTTCTTTTCATTCTTTATATTTTATCCATGTTTTCGCTTCCGCTTCCGATTTTCTACATGGTATCAGAGCGGGTTCAATTCTCGTGGAATAATTTTATCATTGCTTGTTCGAGATTCGATTTTAGTTCTTGAAGATGATTTTTGATATTTATGCATCAACAAAGCCGCCAGAAGAGGGCGGTGGTCGCATCTTCTCATTTTGCAGTGACACCCTCTATCGTATCTCTCAAAAGAGGGTGGGGTCGCATCTCTGCACGTCTCCTTGGCAACACGTCTCCTTCGCAACGCAGATCCAGATTACAACATCGCAAGCCCTTGACGGTTTCCCTCTCATCCCCAGCAGGTCCTGGAGGCGCGTAGCACTCCAAACGCCCTCGCGTGGCTTCCCGGTGGAGGTTCCTCTGGAAGAGGAGGGCACTGGATCGGCAGCAAGAACATGCGAGCCCCTCCTCCATCTCAACCCCGTCCTCCAAGGCCCCAGCGTGCGTGCCCCCAGGCACGGCCGGACCATCCTGTTGCCCCATGGCACATCGCACGATGCCCTAGCGCGACCTCTCCCCCTTGTCTCGCGCGCAGGCGGTGCGCGAGAGCAGGCGTCAACCCCCACTACGGCGCCGCCGCAGTTGGCGCATTTCCCATTGGCAGTGGCGACGCTCCCCGTGCACCTCAGCATCGCATCTCGGCATGGCTTCCTTATGGCAAAGCACGCATCTTCGGCGGCGGTTCATCAGCTTCTTGCCTCTGCGGGGGCGGTATGCCTTCTTAAGAGAAGGGTTCACGTTGGTGGAACCCTAACGGCGCCAATTAGATTGCCATTTTGGGGTGGCAGCATTTTCAGTGAGGGCTGCACGTTATTTAAAAAAAGGAGAGAGAAAGAAAAATGATGAGAGATTGAAATGCATGGGCCCTGGTGTGGATTACGGGAAAAAAATACATATTATTGTAGGGGCTGAGGGGTTACCGTGAGTTAAGAAAAAAAGGGAGGGCCGTATGCAATTTTTCAAAAAAATTGAGGAAAAAAGGGAAAAAAAGAGATAAAAAAAGGATTGTGCGAAGTAAAAGCCGAAAAAAGAGAGAAAGAAAAAGAGGCGCGTACAAGAAAAAGCCGTACGCATACAAAAAAACGAAAAAAAGTCACGTACAAGGAAAAAGTCGTACGCATAAAAAAATGTGATTCATGTTTGCTTCTCCCAACTTGTCTATTATTTTCATTATTCTCACAAGTTTGGGAGAAAAGGGGAGTAAAAGCCATATGCATCCTACATCGTTGATTGACAGACCAAACACTCCGGATTTCACAGAATATCAAGCCATCTTCACTGTGCATCGATCTTCGTCGTGGTGTTTCTATCCTCGACATCGACTCCGCACTGGATTTGTTTTCTTCAAGGCATGACGGAGACAAAGTCCGGTGACCCGCGGGCACGACTGAGACAGAGATCCAGTGACCATGCAGGCACGACAGAGACAGCCCGGTGACCTTCCAGGCACGACAGAGATACGTTCCGGTGACCTGATATACCCGTCAGCAAACGGATTTGTTTACCAGTTGCGGATACATACGTTTATTGTGGTGATTTCAAGTGAAGATGTAATGATGTATATTTTCTTTATTGTTGCAAGTTGCAGCTGTTCCAACTACCAACTTGAGGGGGAGTGTTGGAAAAGAAAAGACTCACCCATGTGTTTAGTACCACATGGGGGAGCGGTCACTGTTGAATCTGTCCTTGGGGCTATATAAGGAGCCCCACACCCTCTGTACTCATTGAGAACTTCAATAGAAGAAATGCCCAATTGAGGGGCTTCTCCCGTGGTCTCATCCCGCTCCTTCTGTAGTAGGGTTCCACGTAAAATTCCCGCGTTCTTTTCGTTCTTTATATTTTATCTATGTTTCCGCTTCCGCTTCCGATTTTCTACAAAATCCATGTGTGGAAGATATCTCACATCAAAAATGAGTGAAGAGATAACTAATGCGCGTGCACACTCTTTGATTCATCCATCGAAAGACTAATGATAACTCCCTCAACCTCCTGAACATGCTTGAAAAGTGGAGAGGGGAGCACACCATTTTTTTCACTGAGAAGCTTAATGGACTTAAATGTTGATCCTTGGAAGCAAGATACACTGCTCAACCATCAGAACACGGGCCATGCTTCTCTTTACATTTTAGACTAGAAGGAGAGTTGCCCCAGCCTTTTTTTTCAAAGGGATTGATTTGATAAGGTATTAATGTATGATTTGATACGTCTTATAGGGAATTCATACTTCATACCATGTAGTGATTCAGTCAAATAAAAATTTTCACCTTTAGTTGCTATGCAAAGGAAAGGAAAGAAAATATGATTTTAAACTATGTGCAACCATGCCAGCTTTGATCGATTCCTTTTGGCCAACCCTTCATTCATCAATCGAAAGTCTTGATTCTAATGAAACCCTCAATCTTAAACTTAGCTCATGTCTTTTCTATCAAGAATCTACATTCAGCTAATCAATGAAGCCAAAAGAAATAAAAAAATCAAAATTTCTCATATAGATAAGCATTATCACAACAACATCCCTTACAACTTCCAAGAGGAAAAAAAGAAAACAAGAATTACAAAATTATTAAATAAGAAATGATAGTAGTCATCATCAACATGATTTTGGAGAAGAAAATAACTCAAAAATAAAAACCAATAAGTATGAAAGCATATAAAATTTACTAGAAGTGGTTGTAGCTTTATGAAATAGTTGGTGGTGGAAGAAGAAATGTGACGAGGAGGAAGAATGGGAGGAGGAGATGTATCCATTTTAAATATAAAGGATTTGAATATTACTTTACACAAATCTTCATGCACGTGCCCTTCGTTTTTATAATTTATATATACTAATATTTTATTACTTATATGGTCAACCATTTGATGATTTTTTCAGAATATAAATACATTCTTGTAGATTAATTGACTTGAAAATTCCATATTGATTTTTTCAGGATTTTAAGATCAAATTAAACCGGTCGTCCAAGTGACTAAACTAGGAATATGAAGAAAGATGGTTCAATCAAATGATTTTTACTTAGAATATAAAAACCAGTCAAAGTGGTCGAAAACTGGTTGGACTGACTAACCTAGTTAAACTAATTAAGCCAAATTGTTGTTCAACCATCTGTTTTTTTTGACAAAATATATTTAATTATTAAATAAGAAAGGATGACAACAAGCCATCAACTTTGTTTTGGGAAGAAAATATCTCCAAAACAAAAACAAATCCGTAGGAAAGCACACGAAAGTTACCGACGGTGGACATAGCTGTCTGCTATGGGTAGTGGTGGAATAAGAAATGGGACAACAACGAGGAAATATGGGAGGAGGAGATATATATCCATTTTATACCTAAAGGATTCATGTATTTCTTCTTTTATATGCATGCATGCATACGTGCACTTGCCTCTGATATTTATAATTTTCTTATCCAAGGAAAAAACTTGATAATTTTTAAGAAAATATATAGTCTTGGAGATCAATTGACTCACAAATTCCATAATGGTTTTTGAGGGTTTAAAAATCAAATAGAACAAGCCGATTCAACTAGTTAAACCATGAACAGGAGGAAAATGTTTTAATCAATCTGTTTTGGTTAGAAAATAAAAACCGATCGAAATATGATTTTACTAACTGATTCGATTGAATTAATTGAACTAAATCACTAGTTCAACGATACAAATTCTCTAAAACTATTCATAATCTAGTTCCATTCCAACTCCTAATATGATACTATAATCTCCTTCCATGTTTTCCTTGATCTAAGTCTTTTCCCCTTCCTAAGTTTCAATTTAAAAAATCCCAATGGTTTCGTCCGTTTGGCTTTAAGAGCACACGTACTTACAACCTATCATTGGCCCTCCCATTCTAAAGCATCACATCTCCCTTCCTATCATGAGCATGTTGTCGTCATCTTCCAATGGCATCAAACAATGCATTTACATCAAAAAGGATTTACCATCGTATGCTAGTCCATCTGATGCAGATAAAAGTACATCGAACTCATATGAAGTTTTACCGTGTGCGGATTGTATCCAATGTGCAAAAATGGGTTCGATTAAGATTTAATTTTCAAGAATAACAAATGCGAGCATGACGTCAATATGAACATAATACACTATGAGAAGAAACAAAATTAACAACCATCCAATTAAAGTTTTGATAGTTATTTTTAAATTGTTAATTTTAGACATCATATATATGTATTTATATGAAGAAAAAAAGAAGGCGAACTTATAGTGAGCCGAGGTCCTACACATGCCCCTCGTCCTTGTATCAAAAGTAATATGCATATCATGTATTTTATCCTAATAAAGTATATCGGATAAATTAGGATTTTTATAAGTTGTGCCCCTCTAAGATATTGCAATTTCAGTTATACGCCCCTCCATTTTTTGAAATATCAGGTGTGCCCCTACCTTCTTGCAAAATTCACAGTTCTGCCCTTTTCTAATATCATTTATGCCCCTACTTTACCTTAGTAGAAGGGCAGAACTGTAATATTTAAGAAGGTAGGGGCATAACTAATATTCCAAAAAAGGAAGGGACATAACTGAAATTGCAATATCTTAGAGGGGTACAACTGATAAAAATCCAATAAATTATTATCTTTCCATAACTCATTAATTGCCCAACATCCTTTGTTAAGATCCACTCTTAATCCTCCCCCAATTAGGGGTCTCGATCTCCTTGTTCATCATAAATTAATCCATGTATAAGCCATCAATACACCTTCAATTAATCTTACGTCGGTTAGCATGTAATCCCATAACCCTATTAGTCACAATATGCTACCAAATAATTCACCAACCCGTAATTAATTTTGTTACATGACATAATTAATTTGATATTGAGGGAAGATAAATATAATCATTCCTACGTCCTACGATTCCAACCCTTATTCTCTTCCTTCCAAGTTACTCTCCTTTGGTTCCACACCCCCCAAACTCTTTTATTACCTTCTGGTCAATTCATTTCGTTA